>VXAK01017909.1:577104-639543 GCA_013399435.1 Arenaria interpres
GGGGTGCCCGGGCGCTGCCGGCGGCTCCTGCCCCGCCGAAGCCCCGGGGGCTCCTTAATTCTCCGGAGCCGGCCCCCCTCCCGCCAGCGCCCTGCGGGGTTTCCACAAAGGAAACTTCGGTCGCGTCCTCTGGCGTGATTAGCCCGTAACTGAGCCGGTAGGTATGAAAATAACCAACGGGACGAGAAAGGATTTTTTCTTTTTATTTTTTTTTTCTTTGCTGAGCTTACTGCCTTTGGGTCTGAAATTCAGGAGGGGTCGTGTATTATTAAGAGCACTAACGTCTGTGGTTTCAACAGTCCCGAGTACCCACGTGAAAGGCTACAGGACCAGAGGACACGATCTAGAGAGGGTCGATACCGCACGAAACATGGGTGAAATCACGCTCCCGCTCAGGTCGATGGCAAAAACCCCACCATTCAGTGACACTAGGATTTCACCCCAGCAAGCTTTTTCCAACTTCACATTTTCAAATGACGTGAAATACACTTACAGTCAGACAGGAAACAATTGCCTTTTCTGGTCCGTATTTTTTTTTTGCAGATTTATGCTATAAGCCCGATCCAATTTCGGCAAAAGATGGCACGCGACCGCGCAAACCACGAGGAGACCTCTGTGTCGTACGGTTTGTGTTTCTATTTGATCTGACATGCTTGAGGGAGAAAATAAATGCAAATCCCATGTTGCACAAAGCTTATCTGAATATTCATTAAAACACGTTTTCAAATCAGGACAAAATAGAAGAGTTGTTACTTTGCAAGTTTTTCAGCTTAGTCAATCAAACTTTCACACCTTCAGACCACGGAGGGGGAAAGCAGGACATCCAGGACTGCCCTGCTGCGATCTTCTGATTCATCCGTAGAGCATCAACCCAAACCCACGAGCAGAGAGAGGCTGCCCCAGGAGGTATTTCCTCAGCCCTTTGGAAAATGCCAGCTGTAAAAGAAAGCTGGATTTACCAGGAAGGCAGCTGGACACACAGGTCTCCCAGAGAGCAACTTTGCTTAATGAGCGGGTATGTCCTGCAGGAGCAGCTATTTCAGGATGGGGTTTGGGACTTGGTCCGGGAAAACTGCTTTCCAGTGATCTGGCTTGTGCTACCTCGGGTTAGAGGTTCCCAGCTATCCATGAGGGAGTTGGAAACTTGCAAATACTCAGTGGCCTAGGTGACATCCACTTCCTTCTTGCTGTAGTTGCCAATGTATACGTTTAGGAGCCCCCAACACCTGCAGCCCTGGGCAACAGCAGCCCAGGCCACCGCCTGCGCAATCAATGGCAAGTACAGTCCCTCCGCTCTGCTGCTTGCCTAATTGCTAGCATTGCTTCTCAAATCCTGTAATCATCATTTTGAACTTGCACAATCTCAGCCAAATGATCCTCATCCAGTCTCCCGTCTCTCTCAGACAATGGATGGCCAATTAGTCTGCACTAAATATTTAGAGAAAATGAAGATACGGAACTGGTAAACCGAAACGCTCGCCTCAGCTCTTCTCACCAGCCCGGCTGGTGGCACAGCCATGGGGAGTTGCGTAGCTGCAGGAATGGGACCTCATAAAACCTGACACGAGCCCACTGCCCCATGGATATGGCTCCATGGGATCACCTGCAGGGGCATAGGACTGGAACCGCTCAGCTAGTTTCATCCACAGCATATTTCTTATTCTTGTTTTTCACCCTTTGCAGGTGTTGTTTTCCAGGAAGCACCCACTGCAGCGCGATAAAGGGGGGTACAACAACAAGGAGAATATACTCACCGAGAGTTCCTGGAAATTGCTTTCTTCTCTTAAACTTGTCTGAATTTTAGCAGCTCCGTAAGTATGTGTTAAAGCCTCTGCCGGTGTCAACTGACATGACTCCATGGAGGAATTCAATTCAGCTCTATCTTGGCACAATGAATACCTTACCAGGAATCACATCCTTCTTTCAGAAAGATTAACAATCTGGTTTGTGAAATACACTAACATTTTTCAGCAGTATGAATACAAGAAATATGTTAAAATGATTACCTACCTATGACAAATATTATTTTAAATATCTTTATTAAAGATACTAAACCTAACCATTTTTTCCATAATTTCTTTTATGAGGTAGTAAAATAAACCAGTATGAAATGTTAAAAGGAAACTCTTAGCATCTTAGTGATATTTAAAATGTATTTTTATTTCTCATTGTTTACTACGAAGTTGTTAGGAAATGAGAAATCTAATTAGTTTGATCTAATTTTTCACAAAAAATTGATTTCTAAGGACAGGTTGTGACTAGTTCCAGCTTCTACACTGAACAGTTAATTTAGCATCATATATGAGTGCTAAACAGTCAATTTTTTAAATTTTGGGAATGAAAATTTTGATTTGTAGGACTTCCCTAAGACCCATGTGTGTATATATATATCTGAGGCTGAGCACTCACTGGGAGGAAGAAACAGGTCATATGAGGCCTGTTCCAAAAAATTCAGGTGAGTAATGGAGGAAAGCATGTAGATGAGAAGGTCCAATAAACGATGGGAAGCCTGTGAGGACACAAGCCTAATGAAACCCCGTACATGACCACGCAGCTACATGGCAGAAGATAAACATATCTTGGAAGCAATTTCTGGGGTTTACAGACTTCTGGAAGTGAGAACATGGAGTGGGACCGTGAAGTAGAATCACAAAGTCCTTCACGTGAAATTACAAGCAGTAGGAAAAACAGAAAAGAAAGTGAGGGAGCCAGGCCTTACTAAGTCTGAAGCCAGGGAGTAAGTGTTGTTAATCATCTAAACTCAACATATTTTGAAAAAAGAAATCTGTCCATCTCGGTTATTAAAATGTCTCTAAATTTAACCTCAAAATTTACAAAATATAGTTATTTTCACCAATTGTGCTGCCACTCTGTTGTGAGTACACTCCAGCTTTTCTCTGTCCAAATCCTCTTGCTCTCCCTGACAGATAAGCCACAGTGCCTCACTTCGTAACCAGATGTGAACTGCTCGAGAGTGGCCACACATCTCACTACAGAGGTGGGTGTCTTCCCTTGTTGGGTGAAATGACTTCATGAGAGTAGCCAACATTTGAGGAAACACCCTTAAAAATGCCAAGTCCCAGCCAAAGCTCAAAGTGATGTGGGAAAACCACTCCAATTACTCCCACAAAAGTCCATCAGAGGATTCATTCTTTTGGCATCCCAGTCTGTGCAAGATTGGAGCCATGGTTTACAAATCTCTAAAAACACTTTTAGACTAAGAAGGAATGTTAAGTCTTGAGGAAAGTCAGTGAAAAGGGCAATGTCATCCCAATGCCCTGTTTGCAGCATATTGTCTTTCACACCAATCAATCTCCCATTTTCCAGCAGAGCTGTCCCTAAGCAGCAGAAGGTAACGCCCGAATGGACATAACGCAAGCCTGGCTCTCAATCAGGATGACTTATTGCTGTCATAAGTGGTAAGAATGCCATTTTTACAATTTATGAATTCAATCATTACCGTTTTGCTTCTCTACCCAAGATTATGTAATGCAGAGAATGTTTACGTATCCCAGGTAGTATAGAAGAAACAAATCACATATTTCTAATGTGCCAAAAATGGATAGGCAATTCAGTAGCTGCAGATCCAGTTCCTTCTGAATGTCAGTCTGTACTCTATCCCAAATATTTTTTTTAATCATTCACAACAGCACTGGTACTAATTTCCTCTCAATGTAAAGGGGGGCCCTGACTGCGTTCTTCCTTCCCTCATATTATGTTTCATGCACATGGTGATGTCTCCAAGCAAAGGCATGCAGTATATAAAATCAGAATAAAACAAGATGACGCATTTTAGGTCATCTGCTGTAGTCATTTACCTGATTGCCAGAGCACACTGGCTTTTCAATGTACCTGTAGTTGTTCTCTTCTCAGAATGGGGCTGAATGGCGCAAGCAGGGGAAACAAACACTTCTCATCGGGGAGCAACCCCGTGCGGCTCACACTATGGAGAGCTCCCGCACAACTCTCTGGAATTGTCTCAGCTTATTCTGTTACGCTATTATCCTTCATGATACCTTATTAACCACCCTAAAAAATTTTCTTCCTTTTAGCTTGGAAGGGAGAGTCTGAGATGGGAGTCTTTAGCTGGCTTTATACATGGCTTGCCAGTAGCAAAGCAGTGGCACCAGGACCAAAACTAGAGCCCATTGCTGAGAATGAGACACAATGCTTTAAAAATAAATTTGGCACTTGCCACTGGAAAGTGTCACAATCACTACTCTGGGTGCTTTTTCTTAATAACTGTAGCGCAGGAGCTTTAAAGATGGTCAAAGAAAATACATCAGTGGAACTCTTTTCTCTGAAAAGGCAGCTCCTTTGAGGTGGATACTTTCTGAAATCATGTGAATTCCTTGAAAGTGTTTTAAGAAAGGCAGAAAAATGTTATGGCAGCTTGAAAGCATCCAGGTTTTATATTTTAAAAGCAAAACACTTTCATGTCAAATCACTTTTTTCAATTTAAGTTAGCATAGTCTTAGAATATAGTGAAACATAAATGACAAGATGACATCAACAAACATTTCAATCATCCTCATTTTTATTAGAAAAGTTTTTTTTTAAGGGATTTCAAAATTTTCAGGTGGCGTTCCGAATTCGGACAAAGACAAATCTCAAAAATATTCATAAAACTGAAGTTTCATCCTCTGCACAGGTTATGTACTCCTTCATGCTCACGGTACGCTAAACTAGGATAAGATATTATGTTCCCTTTAACTCTCAGTATCTTTTTTCCCTTGAAATCACTTTGTCGGTGTTTTCAGTAATGAAGTGCCCAGATTTCAACATCATCATCCGAGTAGAAGCACCCAACAAGTGCTGTCCACTTCTGAGCTGCGACTGTCTTCGATGTGCATTCCAAGATGGCATCTGATTTTACAGCAATGCTGCATTGCCACACTATTAGTAATATTTACTGTACCATATCATGATAGTCTTGTGTCCTAAATTAAGGTGAGTGTTTGACTTGAATAGGAATTGCTCAAATATAGAGTGGAAAAGAGCTTCTCTTCTGCAGAGTTTATGATGCAATCCCTGAAGAAATTCAACCAGCGCAACACATAAAAAAAGGAAAGCGAGTGAATGAAGTCAGGGTTAAAATTCACAGGATCAAGCTGATAGGAAATGTGGGTACATGCCCAACTTTCCAGGTTTCTCTGTCCTAAGAAATAACTGTGAATTGTATTTATTTTCTCCATACATGTTTCTAAAGATCTTCATTTTTCTTTCTGTTTGTATTTTGATTTCTCTAGGGTTGTTTATGCCACGCTGACCCCTGTAATACCTACCAAATTAGTGGTTGCTGCCAAATTCATAAGCACACTATTTACCAGCCCCTCTTAGGAAATTAAGGAAGAAATGAAATATAACACTACTTTACTACATTTGGAAAAAAATATTCCAAAGGGAGGGAGGGAGGAAAAAAGAGATTGAAAGGCAAAGCAGGGTGTAGGATGCTGCAAGAAATGGAGAGAGATGGAAGAATGAGAAAATGTAGGGGTAGAAGAGATATTTAAAAAAAAAAAAAAGAAAAAAGAAACAGACAAGCAAAAAAGGAACAAAAGTGACTGATTCAGTTAAGTTCTGAGAAGGTACTTAATTTCAAATACGAGAAGTCCACAGACCCAGGCCCGTGCCTAAAATTAAGCTTCTGTTTTATTCACGCCAATATAAATTACCATTTTCTACACAAGGATTTAAAGCTCCAGAGAAAATAAATCCCTTGGAAACTTGGTGAGATTAGGGCATCTACCTCCCAAAAGTTTCTTGAAAAATCTGGGATTTCAAGATACAGTATTAAACTATAAAGTAAATGATGCTAGAGCTCCTTTGGTGCTATTCCCTATTCAGGGAAAGAGCCTGAACTGAATAAATCACTACTCAGCTATTTAGCACTGGGCTAAGTGTCAAAAAGAAGCAAGTCTCTTCCTCAGGACAACTTGGGGACAATTACTTGCAGTGCACCAGACATTTTGTTGGAAATAAAATTTGTATCATGGCGGGGCTTTTCGTACAGCTAGAGGCACCACCATTCCCAGGCACAGAAGGGAGGACTAAACAAGAAAACACTTCCTCTAAGCACTTAACATCCTCTGTTGTTGCTACCTACATGGCTCCATACATCACCATAGTATCAGAACATCCCTTTCATGGTTGCTAAGAAATATACACCTCTGACTCACTCCAATGCTGAAGACTGTATAGTCTGGCATGGTTATTAGGAACCACGGTGTACCGAAATGGAGAATGAAAGAAGATCTTGAATCAGAGACCAGAAGAGGTATTTTTGTTACAGGAACAGGGTGGGATTTGCACAGGGAATACTGACTCCTTCCTGACACCATGTAGTTTGAAACAGAGCTAATCCCTTGAAACGTCTAGTTCTGGAAAGTTAAAATTGAGCATCATTTTGTACGTTACGAATCATCCTCCAATTCTACTGGAAGTGAAGGGCATCGCAGGATGACTCCATGAGATAAGAGGTTTTCTGTTTTGGACTTGGCTGTTCACTAGATTTCCAGTGGGCACCAGGATCACTGCTGTGTTGTGTCCCAGTTTGCTGCTCCTGCCTGGGATTATCCCAGATGTGGCTCTTGGAAAGCAAAATTAAAGCTTTGCCAGTCTTTCATTTTAGCTAAATGGAAACTATCTTTGAGGAGCCAAAACAGCCACAAACTATAACCCTTCAGCTAAACTCAGTTGTGCCTGAGCCTATTCCATGGTTCTGGGACCAGCAGACACAATCTGGCCGTGTCGAAGACACTGATGTCTCATGCTCTGTTGGGAATGGTGCCTTGTCAAAGCTGACTTCTGTGTGGCATTGGTGAGTTCCCTGGGAGAGTTCTGGTGTTGCTCCACCCAAAAGTAACCTCAACAATGTTCTATCCTGGCTTTGTGTAATTTACTAGGATGGATATCATCATCACAAGGCCTATGTGTTCCGAATTTCATTTTTACTGAGCTGTACTAATTCCAATGCAAATTATTTCCCTTCATTTTTACCAGTATTTATTATTGATTAATTCTAGCAAATCTGGTAATATTTCCCTCTGTGCAAAAATCAACTAACCAACCAACAAATCCTCCAGCTCTAAACCTATACATATGAAAAAAATATGATTTTTAGTTCCACATATTACAAATGAATTTGTGCCTAAAGCTGACCTCTGGATTTTCCCCAACCTTTGACAAAGTCTGGATTTGGGTTTGAATTTTCATGAAGCCTGAACTTCTTTCGTCAGCTTCTGCTTGATTAATGGAAGCCCCAAGACTAGTTAATCTCTGCACCAGTAAAATTCAATTTTAAAGCCAAATGCTGAAACAAACATCTTTCTTGATTTGAGGATGTTTCACACAGAAAAATGTCACATTTTAGCAATATTTTAACCTCTGCTAGTTATCAGCTTCCTAGTCAAGTGCCTTGTAAAGTCTAGTGTCATGTGGCAGTAAAGAACGGCGATGGATAGGACACTGGGAAATGGGGGTGGATGGCAGAGAACATGAGAAGTGAATGGGAAGGCGGAGAACTGTGCAGTCCTCCCACTCAGTCCTGCTCTAGGACCTGAACCCACCCTGCACTAGGAGAGAAAGGATAAGTCGTTCCTTGGCTGTCCTCTTCAACAGCTCTTCATGTACTTTGGCATGTGGAGAATGCTGGAGGGGATTCAAAAACAGACCTGGGGACAGAAATGCAGACCTGGGGAACCTGGCATGTGCAGGGGAGCGTGGGGCTGTAAGCAGCTTGCTGTGAAGCCGGCCTGCAGCAGCACAGTACCAGAGAGCAAAGGGAAACTCTTTAAGTGCTAATAGCTTCTAAAATGTTAATGGCTTAATAGGGCTGGAAGAAAAGAGCATGCTGGAAATTTTCTCAGGCAGGGTTATGTATATCCTGATAGGAAATGGAGGGGAGGAAGAAGAGGGGAGACCCATTATTTTTATCTTAGGTGTTAATTGTCCTCAGCACAGGAAGGACATCGACCTGTTCAAACGGGTCCAAAGAAGGGCCACAAAGATGATGAGAGGGCTGGAGCACCTTTCCTATGAAGACAGGCTGAAAGAGTTGGGGTTGTTCAGCCTGGAGAAGAGAAGGCTCCGGGGAGACCTTATAGCAGCCTTCCAGTACCTGAAGGGGGCCTACAGGAGAGGTGGGGAGGGACGCTTTATCAGGGAGTGTAGTGGTAAGATGGGGGGTAATGGTTTTAAACTGAAAGAGGGGAGATTTAGATTAGATATTAGGATGAAATTCTTTACTGTGAGGGTTTGAGACACTGGAGCAGGTTGCCCAGAGAAACTGTGGATGCCCCATCCCTGGAGGTGTTCAAGGCCAGGCTGGATGGGGCTTTGAGCAACCTGCTCTGGTGGGAGGTGTCCCTGCCCAGGGCAGAGGGGTTCGAACTAGATGATCTTTAAAGTCCCTTCCAACCTAAACCACTCCATTATTCTATTACTGTAATCAAAATAGAACTATAATTTCTGAGGATTCTCTCATCACACTGTTGATATATTCATTCTCCAAATATTTCAGTGAGTGGTGACAACCCCCGTCAATATAACAATGGAAAGAATAGGGCTTCAAAATCACAAGGTTCTCTTTACTTCATTTCAGTAGTGCCGTTGTTGCAATAGTAACTACAGGCACCTAAAAATTCTCTAAAGATCTATAAAAAATATGTCCCTGTTAAAAACATTACTTTGCTGAAAAGATTTGCTAACATATGGTTAAGATTGCTCACTTGCTTCCATAAAGTTGAGCTCAGCAAAATTCAAACCTCTGAGAAACCAGGAAATACAGAGGATAATAAAGCAATATTAACTCCAACCTTCATAGCAATGCCTCAATATATCTGTAATAGAAATAATTCACCTTTGCAGTGAGTGTCTTTCAGTGAACATTGTTATGTATCTACTATAGCCCAGGTACACTTTCTCTCTGGGAAGGGGAACTGTGTTTGCAGTGACACTTCCTGTAAGAATTCTTCTTCCATGTAAGAATGCTGACCGAATTTCCTAGAAAGAATTCCATAATAATTAAATCTGATCTTTCCCACTACTCACCAGATAGCAATATTTGCATATACATATTATTAAGCCCACAGAATATTTCCCCTACTTTGCTTTGCCCAAGTGCCACGGCTAAAACATCTCTGCCTCCCAGTGCTGACTGAACATATAGAACTCAGTTGTGAGGTATGCAGCTGACTCAGCTGACTCATATGTTGGTCTTTTGATCCCACCCACAGAAGTGGTGGAGCTGTGGCCCCATCTGAGAGGTATGGCCTCTCATCTTTCCAACTACCATAATTTACTGAGTCTGCTACCATTTGACACAGCAATATTCAACTCATCAAATACTGCCAGTTCCCTGTTCCTATTGCCAGCTCCCAGGAGGGAAAAATAAAGGTTGCCTGAATGTTGACCTAAACTCTCTATTTCCTGGCTTCCAATAGTCTGAATCTTGCTGAAGCTGATATTTTATAAGGGCTCCAACTACTGCCAGGAAATTCTAACTCTGCATTAATTAAGGGGTTTTGTCAGTCAGTAAGAAGAAAAGATGCTTGATGGACCTGAAAGTCACTCTTTCCTTGATTCTCAAAAATGGCTTCAGAAAGACCATCTTTGCAATGTGTTGGTCCGTGATTCAGCATGAGAAAAAAATTATGAAGCTACTGGAGTCCTGAAGTTTCTAGTAAGGACCAGAAGCATGAGGCAATGGTAGGCTGGGTTGGTTTTTTTATTGCTCTGTGTGGAGTGGTGGTTTGGTTTTAAACATTTTCCTGCTGACTGGCTCTTTTATACCAGTCGTGGGGTTCACTGCCGTTTTGCTATCTTCTTTATTGCTTTCATGGGTTCTGTTTTTAATAGCAGTCAGAAAATACTGAGCTAACGATAAATAGGTTTCTTTAGCAGGTATATATAGAGAAACTAGCTTTTAAAGATGTATGTATAACTGTTTGAAGCCACAAACACTGCACTAGTTTCAACAGAGCTCAACTCCTATCTCTCTGGATTAAAAAAAAAAAAAAAAGGATAGTTATCCCAAACTACGCACTTAGTGGATCTCACTGTCAAATGTGACAGCTGGATTTTCAGACGTACCTGAGTGGGCTCTTTGGGTGGTACATGACCACCTTTTAAAACTCTCATCCCAGCTGCGTACAGAGTGAAGCTGAAGTTCTGACCTACAACTACAGGTAATCTAACCCTTTAGTCCAAGGTCTGTCAAAACTCAGCCATAAACTCATCACTTAATTTTTCAGTTCTACATCTCTAAAATAGGATGGAAATCCTGTGGTATGTCAGTAATGTTGACAGGATAATAGGGGTGAAGGATCAGTGGTGTCAGTGGAAACAGGGGATGCACACCTCTCGCCCCCTCTATCTTGTGAGGTAAGCTATATACCACAGCTGTCTCTTTCTTAAAGGTGGCTGCAACCTTCTTGATCTTCCATTTCCATAACCTGCAAAACGTCTTCCCAGGATGGCTGGAAAAAGCTGTGGTGACAATGGCAAAGAAAAATGTTTTAAAGATCAGTTCAAGCTAAGGAATAAAATGAAGAAATGTTTTCCATTGGAAAACTGGTATTATCACACCAAATGAGAGATGACCAAACACCTCAGCAGTTCACATATTCATGAGTATGCATGAGTGCACTGCTATCAAATTCACTGCTCCTCCCACCCATTAAACCATCATCAGAAAGTGATGCTGGGCAATAACAAGAACTCAATGAGATAAAACTGATGTAGACTTTACCATATAGTAATAGACTTTGAAAAAAACAATCAGTGCTGGCATGAGTCAGCCCAGTTGCATCAGCTTCTGTGATGTCTGAATTTGGTCACTGGACAAAGCCAATCAAAGCAGATCTTACTTTAGAAATAATTTTTACGTGGCCTTCATGCTGTTGAGCAGTGCAAAAGAGAAACAAAAGGATTTTGGGCACAGACAACTCCAACAATCTCCCTGAGGAAGATTTCTGGGGCAAGCAGTGATTAAGTGTGATTGGAACCAGGCAAAATGTTTTCAGAGAGCTGTTTCTTCCCAAGTCAAAATGGGCCTGTTTTTGAATTCACAATTTCTGAAATGAAACTGGACATCTTCCCACAGGTTCCAATTTATGCCCCCTTCTTCTTCCAGAAATAAGTAATATGATCATTCATTCACTTAGAATGACTGCCAAAATGCTGCAAGTACTGATTGTAAATCTTTTTAATTTCAAGCTTGATGAGTTGTTCTAGATTTATCTACTGGCTTCAGACAAATCCCAGTTCCTTTACTGGTCATCCTGCTTTGGGTTATCCAAAAAGCCAATGGAAAATTCTACTTAATGTCTTCAGACAAGGAAGTGCACTTTTTGTATTGTCCTCTAGCTGGAGAAGATAAAGTTGTTGCTGCTTCCTGTGTGTGGATTTCTAGTATTTTACTGATAATGAGAAACCCAAACAGGCAGACAGGAACTTAGGACATAAGCGCTTGCAGAAATAACAGTGCATACAGTAAAGACATCAGAGGAAAGTAATGTAGGTCGCCTTCCCCCTAAAATAGTAACAATGCATAATTATGAACGACCTTACAGATTACTCCAAAACATGGACAACTTTGACCGAATTAAAAACCTCAAGTCCTTTCCGGGCAGTAGAGCTGGATGCAGCACAGGTATGTGGAAGTCAGTTTTGTGTGTCTGCATGCAGTGGTGCTGCATTAGCACAAGGACTTCAAAATTATTGCTCCCTGCGTTAACTTACTTCTCTTGTAGCCAGGGTGAACCAGTCCTGTTTGCTACATCCTGCATTTCTCAAATGGTAATCTGCAGTAACTAAAACACCTCCAGTCTCATTTCCATCACCTGTACAAACACGGGCACAGCCCCCAGAGAGCCCCCAGGTTAGGAGCCTCATCCACCCATCCTTCTAAAAGAGGATGGAAAAGAGTTGAGTGCAAAAAGCACTAGCAGAACCGAAGGAGAAGTGCTCACACTAATGGCAGCTTTTATGCGAGTGCCCTGCCACCTGTCTGACTGACTGCAGGATGCCAGCCTTTGTGCTCTACTAGGGCATGCATAAGAACATTTTAATGGGAAGTGGCCTGGTTTTTAAAGAGCCAACATTAGAAGGGAAAATTTTGTATATAAAAAAAAAGCAACTGGGTTACAGAATGTCCGTGCGAATGGAACAAAGCATTTCCAAACATGACTCAGTCTGTATGTGTGTGTTTTTCCTACACATGTAGCAAGTTCTGCTTTGCAAGAATTGTATTTTTTTACCATATTGTTTTTATTAAGAATCTAGAGAGGCTCATTTTTCCTCAAAATCCATGCTCTGGAGTCATAATTTCATAAGTCCTAACTTATGAAAGTCCTTTGGTTTCATTAAAATTTTGGCCCTCCTGACTGTGAAGAAAAGGCAGAAAGGAGAACTGTAAAATTCCAAACACTAGAGGAATTTTCAGCAGGTCTGATGGAAGTTTGGGGTTTGACTCTCAGTTTCTGATTGTTGGGGTTAGCAGCACTATTAGGCTCAAGACTAGAGGCTTAAAAATTGGCTTAATACTCATATAAGGGTTTGAGCAGGATATTTTCTTTTATTCTTTCTTCCCCACCTCTAGACTAGTACCAAATTACATACATTGCTTCAGATTTCCAACATTTCCCAATCTGGATTAATTTACATTTGGAGAGAGGGTGTGAATTAAACTGTTATAAAAGGCTTAGATGCAGTGCCAACTTGTTACTATGCTTTCAAGCATCAAATACTGTTTCTATTAAGGAAGCTCTTGGAGAATTCCTTGCAACTGTAAATCTCTCATTGCACAGCTAATTTATCAAATGCAGAAGAAGACATACAAATGAAGGCATTCATAGTGATGTAACTCCTGCAGACCTTGCTGCAGTTGGAGGCTCTATCGTATTATGGCCTACAGTAAGATGCTGCCTTCTTCAAGATTTCAGTCTGAGAAAAACCCAGATGTTACGGGACTGATTAGGGGACTAGAACATCTCTCTTATCAGGAAAGGCCAAGGGACTTGGGTCTTTTTAGTCTGGAGAAGAGCAGACTGAGGGGGGATCTGATCAATGCCCATAAATACTTGAAGGGTGGGTGTCAAGAGGATGGGACCAGTCTTTTTTCAGTGGTGTCCACTGACAGGACAAGAGGTAACGGGCATAAACTTGAACATAAGAAGTTCCATCTAAACACGAGGAGGAATTTCTTTCCTTTGAGGGTGGCAGAGCACTGGAACAGGCTGCCCAGAGAGGTGGTGGAGTCTCCTTCTCTGGAGACATTTAAAACCCGCCTGGACACGTTCCTGTGCAACCTGCTGTAGGTGGATCTGCTCTGGCAGGGGCGTTGGACTAGATGATCTCCAGAGGTCCCTTACAACCCTGTATCATTCAGTGATTCTGTCATTCTGTGATTCTGTAATTAAAACACTAAAGCATTGGATGATGCTGATTCAAATTTGGCTATGTAAAGGATGGTCTCATTCTTGATGTTATTGATACTCGTATCAGAGCTGGGTTAGTCACAGAGGCTTTTGCTAGCAAATTGTATTCAAGGCCTGTTCAGCTTCTCCCTTTCTAGCATTCACATAAATCTCCCCCTTCTATATTAGCTAAATCAACTAGCCTCTGCCAATTTTTGTAGGCTCTGTAAAAATTATTCAGGGATTACAAATTTCCCAGCAATTGCAATGCCAATCCTGAAGCATTCCTGGCAAACATATCCTCCGAACACTTTAGTGTGTTCATCAACTTGTGATCTTTAGCCTGTCCTAATCTTCAGGTCTCCACCACCTGGGTAAGGGCTCTCCTTCAAACTAGGGAATACGTGAAGGAGCTTAGAGCTGAGTATCTTTAGTTTCTCACCAATAGGCCTGCAGAAGCAGAAGGGACTCAGAGCTTTGAGGGGAATTGTTGGTGATCCTTTGTTCATCCTTTCCAATCAACAGCTACAAGAGCCTTAGAGGTTCTGCATTCCTCCTTTATGGGTTTTCTTCTGACATTCCCCCTGTACCGGATTTCTTCTGTCCTTTGCAGGTGAGTGGTATTGCAGGGTAGCTACAGAGTACAGCTCATCTGCCACATCACCAGTGCCAGCATCAGAGACAGCCCAAATGCTGCCAGCAAAGATCTTAGTCCTTCTTCCCACCAGTTCAATAGCTTGATTACCTTTCTCTGACTTTCTGAGAGTAATGTATATGCATCAGCATATAACTCATTGAATGTGACTAATAGTTTTATGGTGCTTAATATATGAGATAAATGTGAACTGATATGAACCAAAATGTGAGGAAATTGCCACATAGCAGGTTTTAAACAAACAGAAAACAATTGATTTAACATGATGCTTAATACTGTTGTTGGACTCATAGCCATTAGTTGCTGTGGCAGCAAAAATGGATAAACGGGCTTTAAAAAGATTGGAAAGATTTGTGGAGGATGATTCCATCCTTGGCTATTAAATATGATGATCCAAATGCAACCTCTGATTCAGGAAATTGTTCAACTTCAACAACAGGTGCCACAATGTTCTAGAAGAAGAAACACTCTTCAGAGAGAAACATTCCCTGAGCATCAACCTTGGCCCCTGTTGATGATAAGATGTTCAGCTTATGAACTGAATTCATTATGGTATGAATGTTATATTTTTTCCTAAAAATTCTGCATTTGCCTAATATGTTTTCTATAGTGTCATGCAGGGGCTCAACTATAAGGACTTGTACAGTTCTGGTGAATTTTCCTCTTGCAACCAATAGGATATTGCTGGACCCTAGCAATGAAATATATATATGGTTCTAATAATTGGGGGTTTACCTCTACGCAGTAGTATCCATTCTTCTCTGTCATGAGCCCACCAATTAAAAATAGAAACTACGGGAATCTGTCCACACTGTGCTTGCAATGCTTCTGAGTCTGCAATACAGAAGGCAGGCTACAGTGAGACAGAAAATACTAGTGTGCTGCTGCACCTCCTGACATAACCTGCAACAGAACCGGCTATTCTTGCAGTCATAAAACTACAAAACTACAAGAAAAAAAAAATAACACTACTTTATCCAGTAATTGCATATCCTGCGCAGCCACACTGCAGCTGAGGTGAGAATCATGCAGTCAGTTTGGAAAAAGAGTCTCAAACCCCAGCTCCTGCAGGCAGGAGACTGTGTTCACTCCCGTCTTCACTGAGCAGGCTCAAACCTCTCCTGAAACACAGAGGTTAAAATTGCCGCTCCAAACAGTCCCACCCAAGAGACTGCTCTGAACCTTTTTGCAGGGAAAGATTTAATTAGAATGATATTTTCACGGTACATTGCAGTATAACAAAATGCACACTTTGTGATTCACGGTACAGGTTTGCTTAGACAACCTTTAAGATGATCCCTAAGTGCAGAAAGGGACGAGAGGCAAGAAGAGGCTCGGCTGAGCAGGTTTGAATGTCATAAACGCACAGTTATGGCTTAGTAATTGTATCACAGTTGACAGATGCTGCAGCAGTCACGTGACTAGAACATGACCTCATACTTCGGCTTTCTCCCCTCCTCCCCCAGTGATGAGGGCAGCGCTGGCACTCAAATAAGCAGAAGGCATTTACAGAAGGCGAGTTTCTAAGTTACTTAAAGGAGAAGCCTGAATTGAGACACAGAGACATACTTTGTATGGGCTATTAAGCAGCTGCTCAACAGTGGCAGTGAGGCAAAACTCCTTTTTTTTCAACTTGGGAAGTGCACTACAGTTGCTATTAGGATAAAAATACTGAATCCCAACTCACATGGGCTTAGGTCATCCCTTCCCAAGGAAAAATCTGAAGGAGGGGCAATAGAGGGAAGAAATGCCTCCATGATCACGGGATTACTCTGCAGACAATGGGGCTGCTACAAGCTCAGATGTCCTCCAGGGATCTGTGGGAGGATGCTGCAGCAATGAGGAGGTTGTCTTTGCCCTGTCACTGCCCCAGAAGCCACTCCGGATGCTCTGGCAGGGTGATTTTGCAGGAGGATGGAACAGCTTGGAATTGTATTTAATTTTCTGGAGATTTTCCAGAGGTACTAAGTGTCCTCCTAAGCCTGTCCATTCCTTTTTGCATGGATTTTGGATCATGCAAGTCCCAGGAGGGTTCTGCGAAGAAGACACAGGATGATGCTCTCTCAATAGCCAAACACCACTTCAGCATGTAGGGGAACCCCACCTTGGCAATTTCCAAAGGTGCAATTGGCCCCATGTGGATAATTTTCTATCACAGCACTGTTACACAGGGACCAAAGTTGAGGCTGTCTGAGAGTTCAAAGTCCTAAATTAAAATCCCATCTTTGGCACTGACCACCATGGCAAGTTATGCCATGCATGAAATGACAATTGCAATTACTTGCTGAGTTATCCCAATGGCAAGTGTTCTAAAAGTGCAGAGATTTTTGTATTTTTTAGAGTTTTCTCACTAATGCATCTGCAATTTGCAGCTATTTGTAGACTACAGACTTGAAACTTTTCAATTCAGCTTTTGTTGTTCAAAAGATAAAAATTAATAACTTTCTGTACAACTGCTCGTCTCTAAACCTTCTTTTCTTTTGCCTGATGTTACTTATCTTCTCGTTGGATTGAAACGTGGCACAGTTATTCTGATCTACTGCAGTGGTAATGCTTTGGAACGGTAAGAACGCAGTTAGCCCCGTTAATGTTGACAGCACATCAGAACAGGATGGGATTTCTCTGCTTTTGATACACAGGGTTTCAGTCACGTTTGGGCTGCAGCTCCAGGAACGCCTTTGCTTGAAAAGCAACCATTATTTTGATTATCCCAGCTGAAGCATCAGCATTCCTGAAAAAGCCAGCAGCTCCATGCTTTGTTGCTGATCTGTTACATGACTTTGCTGAAGACCTTCATATGATTATTCAGTTTCCCAAAGGAAAGAAAATGAAAACTGAAAATTTGGGGACAGGAAGAGCTCTGTGTGCATATGTGTGTTGGGTATTATTGCTTAACCATAATAAGTAAGGGTCTCCCAGTCCTGTGGTGCATGCTTGGGTGACTGAGCAGGCATCCCCAGCAAGCACAGTGCCTCTCCTCCGCAGCACGTGAGACCACCTCCAGGGGCTCAGGCTCTGCAGAGCTGCAGGAGATCATCAGAGTATTTTGTTTTTGTTCGCTTGATGCTTTTCCCCTTCCTAAGCTTCCAGGGCAGAAAACCAGCTCGTTTCTTGCCATCTTCTGTGTCAGGAACATGACTGACGAGTGCTGCCGGACAGGCACCGAGTGCAAGGGCAAGTGGGTGGCCGCATTCAGCCTCAAGTTTTTCCTAGAGACCTGAAAAACAGCCACAGTCACTAAATGTGTGCGACCCTGGGTGCCCCGGGAGCTGCCCCTGCAGCAGGACCTACACAGCCCTTGCCATGGCCACGGCAGCACCTGTCCTGGTCCAGCTCTGCCACAGGCCCGAGCTTTCACATCCAAGGCTCTGCAATGCTTTCAGCCGGCGCTTTCAGTCAGAAGGCCTTTCTGAAGCAGAGGGGAAGCTTGCCCATAGGAAAATGTGCACGCTCAGCCATGTCACTGGAGTTTGCCCAGCTCCAGCCACCGGCCGTGCACCCCTGGTGTGGCGGCCATGTTGGGAGCCGCGTGCCCGCCACGGCGCCATCTTGTGGCCCCTGAGGGCTGGTGCCAGGAGACAGCACCAGGAGAGGGGGCCGGCTGATGAAGCCGTTGCCCTTCTTGTTATGGACGAAAATTAAAGCATGTCAGTGTTGTAGAGCCGCCTGCTTCTCAGCGCAGCAAGCGAGGGGCCAGGAGGTTCAGCGATCCCCTTGCAATGCCCCCCTTGCTGTGTGTGGGCCGGGTGGAGAGTCACACTGGTGCAGAGACCTGCCGCCCTGGTGTGGGGATGTTTGGGTGTCACGACAAGCCCCAGGTCCTTTCCAGTGTATTTGGAAGGCACCTTCGCAGTGAAAACTGCATCAGCAGCAAGGGACTGCTTCTTGCACTACAACACACAAGTTGCTAAAAAGGTAAGATACCATGGTGATAAACATATCATTCCTGTTCAGGGCAAGCCTACACCTAAGTCATTCTAAGTGCACATGGCTGAAAATACAGCTCCCAGCATTTCACAAAGATTTAAAATCCACCGGCACCTTTTTTCACCTAGAGCCTGCCCTGTGATAATGTGTTTTCTGGTAAACCACTGTGAGTATTTGGGAAAAAATAATCTGTTAATCAGCACCATCATTCCTGAAACGGTGGTGGTGGGTAGTGGTGTGACCCTGAGGCTGGTGGAGAAAGCTCATACACTCCCTGTTTTGAATGGCGCTCCCCCTCTTCTGGGCTACACTGACAGACAGCAGGCACAGAGCTGTTCAGGTGACACTGGAGAGAAAGCTCCGTACCTTCTGACAGCTTACATAGCCTTTGGAGCTGGATTTGAACTGAATGAGAGTGGCCTGGAGTATTGTAGATAGCAAAATGGGATCAGTCATGGTTTCAGGTATTGACCTGTTTGTCACAGCATCATCCCTTGGGGAATCTCACTTCAGCCTCTTTCTTGCTAAAGCTTTCCAAAAAGTGTTATTTAGGCCTTTTTGCAATCCCCTGTCCTATATCATTGAATGAAAAGTTTTCAGAGACACTCTGTATTCACAGTGTTACAAACATTGATCAAAACATCTAGGTTTCTACAGGTTTATGCCGTACATTTAGGTGCCTGTAAACATTTGAAAATCTAGCTCTTAGTGTTTAGCTAATTTTTTCCTTAATTCTTAGTATTGGTAAATTAAGTAGTTATCAAGTTATTGTTATTACTTAGTAAAATGCTGTTATGGTGAAAGCATCAAACAATCTAACACATATTCACTTAACACTTAAAAGTAGTTAAAAATTATTTTTATGAGATAAAGCAGTACAAGGTCTCTCTGTGAGCCCCGCGGAAGCCAGTAACACTCAGGACTGGAGAAATGTTATTTTACAAGTTTCCAGTAAGTTGACATGGCTTGAGCATAGACCATCCATAGTTTTATAACACTTACACACCAGACACACCCGCCAGCCAGTCTAGGTGAGGAACTTAATTTATTGGTGAAAGGCCTCAGGATATGCCCCCTTCAAATATTATGTGTGACTGTAACTGAAATTTTATTCTGGGAGTAGATTAAATGACAGTATCATTGACAATTTGCCTAGGGCATTGCAATTTTCTCTTTTGACTTTCACTGGGAATTAAATTAAGCTTCTAAACTCTGCTTTTCTGCTCACAATCTGCCTAATCAAAGCAGGAGATCCTCCTGAACATTTCAATGCCCAAGTTGCTGGTAGGAGTCCCTCATAGATTTCTCTTTTAAATTTAGCACAGCCCAGAATAGTAACTCTTACATAACATATACACAGCAAATATGGGACTTGCTATAATTTCAGTGAGAGACTGCAGATTTCCTGCCTTGCAGAATAACTAAAGCAGACAGCATTAGAATCACCCCTCATATAAAAAGCATAAGCAAATAAGCTTATTCTTACAAAGCAAGGGATAATGTTTCTTTTAGGTATCAGAATATAGTTGACAAC
This sequence comes from Arenaria interpres, assembly GCA_013399435.1. Lineage (NCBI taxonomy): Eukaryota > Metazoa > Chordata > Aves > Charadriiformes > Scolopacidae > Arenaria > Arenaria interpres. The sequence continues at coordinate 596,639 of VXAK01017909.1, forward strand.
CAAATGGACAGATCCTAGCTCCTGTCATGTGTCTGTGACTGGCATTTTAGCTTCTGTTTACCTCAAAACATGCAGGCGTGCTGGACTCCCTGTTCCTCAGGATAGGGACAGTAAGGCAAGACTTTGCACTCCGTCGTGGACAGGCCACTGGGGCTAGCTGGGGAGTTCTTAGATAATCTATCTATCTATCTATCTGTATCTATCTATCTATCTTAGCTATCTATCTGTGGAACATACACCCCTCTATGCAGCCTGTGCCACAGAGAGGAGATCTTGAAGGAGTGAAGAACAGGAATTAGACCTTTCTGGCATAGTATGCTTGGCAGGGGAACTGGCCGAAGGAATGAAAGAGACCTTCAATCCACTCTCACCCCCTCTTGCCCTCTCTTTTCCATAGCTTGACGCTTCCAGTGACAGTGAACCACAGAGCAATTGCAAAGCATGAATGTTATGTGTGTATCACAGCTGGAGCTCAATCCCTGCCATGTTTCAGGGGTGAATCCATGAAATACCACATCCTCTGAGTGCTCACTCTCTCTTTCAGGCTGACAGCCTTTGAGGGCTGTAGCATACTTAGCTAGGTAGGAGTCAACTGTTCTGTTAGGCAGGACACCAGCACACCTCAGCCTCCCAGTCACTCCAGTGCTGTTATACTGGAGGAAGCAGCAAGGACCTTCACTGTGCTTAGTCAAATGGTAGTAGCCATGTGGACTCTTGGACAGGATTTCATTTCCCTGAGATCTACAGATGCAGTGTCATAGAACTGCTGGCACCTTGCATATGGAGTATGGGCTGGACAGTATTTGGCCCTGTCATTTGATGAGATTATTTACAGAGAGGAATTTGCTTAGCTAAGAATCCTGCATGGAAACAGAAACATGTCAAATAAGCAATTACCCCATACTCAGAGGCTTATGGAGATCAATCATACTGACCTATACTCCCTGCTGTTTCTTGGATTGCCTTAGAAATAAGAAACCTACCAGTAAAGGCATTAAGGCATTATTAGATTAGCCGGCTTGGGAACTTTTGATCTGATAAGAAGTATCCCCCCTGGTGATTTGGTAAGGTACCCTTTCCTTGTAGGTGTAAATGATGACGCAGACAAGGCAGTGGGGTCTCAAAACCAGTTCATTGCATAGAGGAAATTTATCAGTTTCATTAGAAGGATGAGGTTGCACCAGTTTAACTGTGTGTCCCTTTAAACCTTGCTTACCCCTGTGAAGGTTCCCCCAGGCTAGTACAGAGTGTGCACATACACAGAGCTGCACTGGTTGAACTAGAGAAGTGTGATGCCATATTTTTAGCTAAATCATTAAAACTCCTCAAGGAATATTTAGGTGTGGCATTTATCTGTCCCTCAGACCTATAGCAACACACTGATCCCGCTTTCTTGTCTCTATTAGGAACTAGTCCGTGATTGTCTTCTGTGCTGATACAAAAGGTTGGGGTGGTGTCTTCCTTCCTACTTGCTTCACTATAGACCCTGGGTTTTCTGGACCCACAAAAGTAGAGGGTAGTGGTTACTGGAAAGGTAGCTTTAATGCCAGCCATTGCCATTTATAGCCATGAATGTACTCTCTCTGCTCCCACAGAGTCCCAGGAGTCACATGATTGCTAGTCAAAATAAAATTTCCCTCAGGGTTATAAAAAAAAAGAGGAGTCTACCCTCCTGTAGGCAACAGACTGGCAATAAACCCCACTATAAGGCAGGAAGGAGGACTCCAAAAAGATTAGAAATGAGATATCTAGCTTATCATGGGTATCTGAAAGTCTTATAGAATCATAGTATCATAGAATTGTCTAGGTTGAAAGGGACCTTTCAGATCATCTAGTCCAACCATCAACCTAACTCTGATAAAAAGCCATCACTAAACCATGTCACTAAGCAATGTCAACCATGTCAACCCGTCTTTTAAATACCTCCAGGGATGGTGCCTCAACCACTTCCCTGGGCAGCCCATTCCAATGCTTAATAACCCTTTCAGTGTAAAAATTTTTCCTAATATCCATTCTGAACCTCCCTTGGTGCAACTTGAGGCCATTTACTCTTGTCCTATCGCCTGTGACTTGGGAGAAGAGGCCGACCCCCGCCTCTCTACAGCCTCCTTTCAGGCAGCTGTAAGAGCAGAACTGTCTTGCTACAGTTCAGGCTGTAGCTACATGTTTTTAACAGTGAAGGATAGTTGGGAATCAGGTGTTCTTCACAGTCTCTACGTCAAGAGAGGATGCCTTCCTAGAAGTCTGACTGCTTTCCAAAGGAGAGCTATGGGATTTAAATAGGAATTCCTAGGTTACTTTATTTGGTCAGTCTTTTGGCAGAAGTCAGACTAGAGGATTGTAATTGATATAGCTAAATTTAAACTCTTGAGACAGAGATTTTGTTTCGCTAATAACAACAGGGGAACGGTGCTATTGACCTTACTGGGAGTTTAACCTGCGTGTGTCCAGTGAAGACTGTTGTCCATCTACTGCCGTGCAGGCTTCAGCAAAAACTCCAGCATGCCAGTCTCCTGCAGTCTGGGTCATATTCTGGAACACTGTAGAAAGGCAGTGATTTAGGATATAAATCAACAATAAAGTGTATAATCCCAATATAGAGGTTTAATTTAAAATAGAACTTGATTAAAAGGGTTAGATTAGAAGCAAGATTTAGAAATAGTCATGTGGAAGATATTTAAATAATACAAATGTCTTTCATGAAACACAGTGCCAGAGTTCACGAAATATTTAAATAAAATATTTGGATTGAGAATTTTGCCAAAAAACTTTGGAGAATTCTTGGATAATTTAATCAGGTTCTTCCTGGTGGTATAAAATCTGCCCTTGGAAACGCTTTCAGCTCTCTTACATGTCTTGACAGGGGCCAGATAAACACCTTGAGGTACTCCCACTGGGTTAAGGTCACCTTTATGCAGAGAGACATCACAATGCTCTACTTAGCAGCATCAGAACAGGACTTAACTGATGCATAAATCTTGAGCTTTCTGGGAGTTATTTTCACCCTCTCTGTATGAGAAGAAAAGCAAGTGTTTCCTTTAATCCTGTGTGGTTTCTGTATTAAAAAAAGCCTTGATACTAATCTGACTATGTGGATTTAAACTGACATATCCTACAATTTTAAATACCAAAACACCTGAGTTACTAATGTGGCCTTAAAAACAGAGTGTTCATGTGCTTAATCACACCAAAGGACAGAAAAGTCATTATCCTGCCAGTGTTTCCCTAATTCTGCAGTGGGTTCCCTCAAAAACCCAGTTTTCTTCCTTTTGCTGCAGTGTTTGCACAGTTCCCCATTCTGAGTTGAAAGAATATGATGAGCAAGGTAAATATCACAGAGGGACACATCAAGGCTGTGGTAGCAACTTGCATAACTTCAATTATACGTACTACAAACTGCAGTTTGCACGAATTTCACAAAAGGTATATGGCTTCGCTTGTATGTAAGCAGATTTTTCTCCCTGACAGGGAAATTCACAGATTCCTAGGGCCTGATCCTAATACAGTTGTCAAGCTGTCAATACCATTGTCAAGAGAAGTATCAGTAAATGATAAAGCATCTTCTGGTTTGTAAATACATATATGATCGAAATGTATCAGAAAAATGCTCTGGTAGTGTTAATCTCAGCAATGTCACTTTCTCTGAGTATCGTCTACATTTTATCACATAAATAAACCACCAACTTATATCTCCTCGTGTCCCTGAAAGTGCAGAGGTACTGTATAAGATACTGCTGCTCTGATAGAGTGTAAATGACCAAACTGAGCTTTGCCTTCTATGCTATATAGGCCAACAGGGTGAATGCTAAACACAGACAGAGCCACCACACTGGGACTTGAAATTGCTGTCAAGGCTCAGCACCCAAACCTGATGCATTCATTGCATGAAGTCCATGCGTTATAGGCCTCACAGATGAACTTCACCGGAGTCAACCAGGGAGGAAGAGAACAGAGCTGAAGTTGCTGAAGGGATGACCAAAGGTCAAGGACTTGAGTCCACGAAGAACCGAGGTGGTACCAAAAGGATTATCTAAGTGCTCTTTGTCAAGGACCAGGAGTTCCTCAGTCTGGCAGTGCTCAAAGTAATTATCAGATCCTATTTTTTAGGCATGACAGGAAGCTTCAGTTCTGCATTCTAGTCACTGGAAAAGAAATATTATCTGTGTGGGAGATGATGTCCCACATATTCCCTGTTCCATGCTTTGTCATGAGAGGAAGGAGGTGATCGTGGAATTTCAAAAGCTGTTAAAATTGTTCTTAGACTGAAATGGAAATACTTTCTTGGAAAAAAAATATGCACATTTCTTCCAAAGGTTCTTTTGGAAACTTTCATTTGTTCTGTTTGCAGTTGAAGGATTTTTGGTTTTGGACTACTGGAAACATTTTAAAGGATTCAAAACAAAGCATGTTTGGAGAAAATGCCATTATTGTCAGAAAGGAGAGTTTATTTACTAGAAGATGTTTGTCCTCATATAATTCTTACATTAGTGGCTGGCAGCAACTGGGAGCAGCAAAGCAGCCAAATTTCTGTCCTCTACATTTGAAAGGTACATGCCAGAAAAAAAAATACAGGAAAATCAAAGACAGTCTGTTACTGTGTCAGTTCCAAGAGTGTCTCTGTTTTTTGGGCATGTTAGCTGATGATATATCCACTCAATACCTATATGTAAGGTGTAAAGCCATAAACTGGGAAGCAACTGATCTCTAAGAATATAATTCTAGTCCTCAGGAATTTCTGGTTACTCATGTGAGATTTACTTCTGCTTATTATTAACTGATTATTTGATCCAGTTACCTGGCAATAAAGAAAATTATCAACACCAGATATTCCACGTGTGAGTGGTCTCTGCAGCACAGCATTTTTATGATGGTCAGAGAGAACTGTGAAAGCATATGGAGCACTCACTCTTTCAGGCTTTATTCTCTAATATTTCACTTCAAAAGTATATGTCTTAACTGCAGTATTTGACTGTTTTGCCCTTTAGCATCTGCTGAAATTGTCCCAAACTATCCAGTCCTCTGATCCAGCATTGGCAATGTTTAAGCCCATCTGATCAAACAGTTATTACTAAGAAAAAAACCAACCCTGTGTTTCAAAGTATAACACAGAGCTAGAAAGATAACAATGGCTTTAACCCCGATGTGTATCTTTGGTAGCACCAGTCTGTTTGGCAACATTATGGAATTTCTCCAGTTTCATCTTTGTCAAAAACCACAGTCCAATGTGATGTCAAGAGATGTCCCTTACCCTGAAGTTCAAAGTAAGCTGAGGTAAAGAACTTAAGTTTTAGAAGTTCCGTGCTGAGAGTGCAGTTTGTGAATGTACCCACAGAAGGGAAACTGGATATTTTTGGTCAACTATGACTCAAGATTTATCGAACCACCTTATTTCCTACGGAAGTGATCTCCTCTCTGTTATGATCCTGAGCCTCTGCAATGCTGCAGAAGTAGTAGGACAGAAGGGAGCCAAGCAAAAACTAAGCCATAAAGGACATCTATTAAAATGAAAGAAAATAATAGACTTTTGACAAACTGTTATACAAAGATAGCATTTCAGATGTAGTGCATCCCTAAGACAGTTGCAACTTTTGCAGTGAGAACTGCTGTTGTTATAACATGTTCCACAAAATTCAGTTAAAAAAAGGGCAGCTGCTATAAAAACCACTGCACTAATACTTGTTTCCTCTTCCTCTACCGTATGCAGGATGCTTCTGAAAGAACAGTATAAGCACCAAAACTATATTCAGGTCTGTAACCACATCATTTTTAGGACTACAAAATCAGTACTTTCCACACCTTTGCTAAACCCAAATATTCTGAATTAGTCAGATGTCAAAGTCATGATTGGCTTAAAACTTAGAAGAACTTTTCTTTTAAGCAAATAACAGCCTTAGAGCTCTTTAAATTGTCATCTGGAATCTGGGCTTCAAGTCTTGTTCTGGAGTTTTCATAATTGCTAGAGCTGGAAACTTGAAAGTGTTTATTGTGTAATCATGTAATCACATGACTAGTGGCTGTGATTTACAATAAAATCTTTAAGAGCCAGCAGCACTGGTTTTGATTTGTATATCCAGCTTTCACAGTGGGGGAAAAAAAAATAAATTGGGCTTTTATAGCCTAGTGCTGAAGAGAGACATAACGGATCCATGCTCAGTTACTCAGTTCCTGCACTTCAGGCAGGAGGGGAATGATTGCAGGCAGGGAAGCAAAATTATCTGAAGTTACCTTTGGACTCATACTCTGGAGTCCTGCAGGGGCCGCAACAACTCTTACTGTGAGCCAGAGCCTCCCTAGGGCTAGCGAGCTTTGCACTGTGCCTCTGAAGGTCCTGTGAAGCAGAGACTACCCAGGGCTTAGTGCCTACCAGCTGTGCTCCTGATCTTCCCTGTATGCTGGAGCTGGGAGAAAAGCCAATGTGGAGCTCCTAAACCAGTTCTTCATAGCCCAGAAGGGCCCTCCGAGCAGAGATACTTTCAGCAGATTACTTCTCTCTGTGTGATGATACCAGAACAGATTTCAAGGCAGGAAATACCCAAGTGAAATCTGCAGTCTTCTTAGTTGAGCTCATTGAAATATGCCAATTATTTTGCATATTATTTTTTTATATATTTTCTAATGCAAGTTTCTTTTGGAAATGGAAATAGGAAAAAAGAGTTTCCTGAAAGCAAGAAAGTTATGATAAAAGTGAAAAAGTATTGCTGGAAGAACATTTTATTTTAAATTTTGCATACAAAAGCTCAAATTTGTTATCCTGTATACATATTTCACATGCACACTCATATGCACAAAGTCCATAGTTATACTGACTTCATCTTTTGTTTAAAAAATATGTAGTGAATAGAAAACATTACTGATATTTTACTGTGGCTTGAGATAAATGAGCTTTGAATCAGGATCTGTTTTAGAAATGAACAGATTTGGACACTGCATTTAAATGACTTGATGAGTGTTTATAGAAGGAACCTGTGGTACTTTAAGGAGTGAAGCTTCAGAGTCCTGCCCATTAGCTTTGTTATACTGCAGACAGTCTTCACCATTGGCTGCTCTGAGGCAACTGCAGAAAAAAATACCACCTCTGGACTCCACACAAGGTTTGGGTTTGCTGTTCTAAAGCAACAGGAGGTGCTGAGCCATTTTGGCTTAGTGTAAGAGCAGTGATGCAGGAAAGCAGCAAAATGGATTTTGGTTAGCCCCCAGACTTTTGAATTTGTCTGGAAGAGTATGTGTTTCTCCTGGGAAGGTGGTATGTCTTGCCATCCAGGTAGGGGTGCCATTAACAGTGATATCTGATAAAAGAGTCTCAGCAAAATAATTACTTTAATGGTGATGGTTAATTTTAGATTTTCTGATCTTTATCCTGATGCATGTTCTCTGCCTTATACAAACGCTCTCTGATATGAGAGCATGCCATTAAATAATGCCACTAAGCTCTCCTGCAGCACAAGAATGACCTCCGCAAGTGTCACAGCTCTGCTTAGACAAAGCTCAATTTGAGCTTGTGATTTTGAATCAAAGGTCATAAAAAGGTATCTGACCACTAATGACAGTGCAATAGCAGTGTTAGGCTGAGGATTTTGAAATTTTGGCTTAGATGACTTGTCTGTGAACAAGTAAAGGAGCCAGTGGAATAAGCAAAATCCAAGCTCAAGTATTGTAGTTCTGAGGCCTGTGTAGTACCCACTTTAACAAACCTGACATCCAGTAGTTGTGACAGGAGGAAGACAGAAAGATTGAGATGATGTATGTGAGTTCTCTCTTTAAATGTCATTTTAAGGTCAGAAGATGTCTACAGTGTCATAACCAACCATATTCTATGAAGGATTAAAAAGACTACAGATTGTCCAAATTCATCAGTTATTCACTGCCCTGCTAATATCCTTTCAAACACAGACTAAGACATATGTGCTGAATCATGATTACACTTACTAGCATCTTCATAACTCTGATGAGTAGAAGCCGTATTTGTTGATGCTTATGCATATGGGTATGTGTATATATATACACAACCATATATATATATAACTTTATCCTTTTTTACCCAAGATGAGATCAGGCTCTTTGTTTTCCTGCTAATACACAGATCTCCTATGCAATGCTAATAGAAATCAGAAATGTGGTTTTTTCACTTGGTAGGCATTGCCTTCAACACTCACTCCAATGTCCACAGTGCAAAACTCACACTGATGATGCATATTTGAGTAATAGAATCTCTGTCATTAATTTAAGATACATCGATGCACACAGCCCCCCTCAATTCTGTTTTGTAGTCAACAAGACTCTCTATTCACTCAGCAAACTATATTCTGCAACATCTTGGTGGCCATAGATCTTTCTCAGCCTTATTAAAACCACATAGGCTCAATGACTCAATTTGCGTTCATTCTTATTATCCGATTGGATAGCTACAATACTCAGCATTACCCATGGGGACTGCTGAACAGTTGTCTAAACCAGTGGCTGTAAATGGAACTAATGATCTAACTTTCCCCTTTAAACTGTTTAAATATAAATAGCTTTGTGAACTCAAAACAAACACACAAAAAATAAATTCTGGAAGTCACTTAAGACCATAAAGGCACATGGTCTTTAGAAATACAAAGGAAAAGGAAATTTTGCAAAAGGAAATTTTGCAACACTGTATTAACAGTGTAGCAGATCTCAATGCCATACCCTATAGGAGGGGAAGGTGATTTTATAGTAAAATCAAAACCGGAAACAAACTAGACGTCATTCATTCACATATGCGCTTTCACAGCCACGTACAAGCACCAGGATGTGTGCATCCAAGCAACATGCTGAGCAGTCAGGCACTGGGGGTGTGCGTGCAAGTGTTCAAGCAGTCTGTCCAGCACACAGGCACCAAAACACATGTATTCAGGCAGTCTGGCCAGGATTCATTGCAATGATGCACAGCACAAGGACATCGGCTACTAAGTCCTCCTCATACCTGCGTCCTGTGCAGGCTGGTGACAATGCGCTAGTTTTACATACGCCTTTTTGTATTCTTTTGGAGCTGACAGTGATCTGTCCATCCTGTCCCACCTGTTTGAGTAATCAGGATTTACTGTCCTTTCTCAAGATGGGTGTTCTAAGAAGTTGCACATGTATGCGTGCCAGAATGCTGATGACTTGCTCATCTAGGTGGCATCGATACATGCCATTCCTATAGTCCTTCTCCTACCTTGCGCCCCTTCCAGTGCTGCCACACCCCCAGAAAATTCCCATTCATACCATTTCCATTACAGTTGTCTACAAGAGCACTACTACTGTAAAGAAATAATTTTCCCATGCTGTTAAAGTTTCTGAAGATTGAAGGTACTTCTCCATTTCATATCAGATGAAACCATGAACTTCCCAGAAAGCAAAGGTTTTTTTTTCTTTCAGGTTAGCATTCTTAGACTTTCCAGACATCTGAGTTTAACCTAGACAATCAAAGTTTTTGGTCACATAACTAGGTCAGAGGGAAAATAGACTCTTAAAGATGATGTAGGTGCAGATGAAGAAGGTTCCCCATTGCAATATTAATGGGGTAGAACAAGTATGTTCCAGATGGATCCAGTAAGTCTAAGCATGGTAGCTGAAGTAGTCACCTGGCTTACAAGAGAGCTTTGTACAAGATCACATCCTGAGTTCAGAAGGCCAGAAGTTCGAACGTGAGTCTCACATACCCTAGAAGACCCCTCTTATCAGCTAGCTGTAAGGCCAGGCTCTTGCTGCCTTTCTCAATGTTGTATTTACTTTTTGATTCAAAGTTTAAATGGCTCCAGAAGGAGAAACTCTCATCCTAAATCACCAATTGCCTCACTAAGAGATAGATGGAAGACACAACATGTCCCTTCTCTAAATCAGGCTGTTTTCTCATCTTTCAGATGAGATCACTATTACTCGACTACGGGCTTCCAGCTGATTTGTGAAGAGGCATTAGTTGGCTTTGTCTTCTGAGACCTCATGGCTGAATAACCTGTACAGAGAAACATATCATGTGTCTGAAAATAATATGTCATCATTTAGCACTGGTGGCTTCAATTTTTGTGCCTGTCATTGGCAAATATGCCTTATTTCTACAGAGACCTAGGGACCTTATTGCTCTTACATAAGAAATGCGTAGACATCAATACAATCTAAACTGTACTCTCTGAACAGTTAAAAAGCACATTTTGCACCTGTGATTAAAAGGGCTTTAATTTACATTTATAAGCAATTTGATTTGGTGGCTCAGTTCCCCTGGGTTCTCTTAAAATCTAATGCCCAGTCTGGAGATAATGGAAAACCAAATGCAGCTGCACCACTTTTTTGTTGTTTCAGGTTCCGCCTCCCACCTCCCCACCCTCTTCCCACCCAGGACCTTTGTTTAAGTCTATGATACCATCTTTCCGCTAAAGCTTTGAGCTGCTTTTATCCCTCTAACCACTGAGAGAGGATACGGTTCTGCCAGTCCATAAAAAACTCAGTAGCTAGCCACTGCTTATGGTAGTGCTTCTCCTTTCTTCCAGTTGCCACTAGTCAGAGAACAGGTGACTGAACTGCCTGTCTGTCCCCAGTGTGTTGGCACCAAAAACCTGAGATGATGCTTGGCAAGTCTTCACTGGGGCTGAGGGTTGTGCAGGGGAGCCAGAGCAGGGCCATCTGCCCCCTCTGCTTGCTCTCTGCAAGCAAAGTTGCATTCCCCAGTCACTGGTACTGGCTGCACTGGGGCTCAGGTGTCCTCACAAGCTAAAGATAAAACTGAAGTTTCCACTGCTAAAGGATGTAGCTATGGTCACTCCAGCCCCATGGCAACAATGAAGAAACAGTCTCCTAAACTCTGTTTTGCTTCAGTGCACACTCATCACACCAGGAAATCACCAGCTGAAAGAGATTAATGTGAAGATGCTCCTTTCCCCATTACCATTTTACCTTCCTGTCTGGGTTCCTTCACAGCCCAGCACTTATTCTGCTTTCTGTAGGGAAATGCAGCCAGAGTAGGTGGTTATTCACAGCCACATTGTGATGACTGTAGCTTATCCCTAAGGTTACACTGCTTGGATAGTGCTTTGCAAGTAGGGCTGTTGGCCAAGATTGGTTAATTTAGAACAGTCATCCTTAAACAGTGAGACTGAATGTACAGGAAACTGGAAGACAGAAGAAAGCAAGCTCTTGAAATTAAACAATAGAACGAAGATCCACAACTTTTCAGATCTCTTGGATAAAAAAACAATTCTACTGACAAGGGAGACACTTGTCTTTTAGTTTCTGTAGAAAGATTTTACTGCAGACATTCAGAGTTCTTGCATCTCTCCGTAAGAGCTGTCTTCCTGCACCCTATCTTTTTCACAGTCCTACTTCCTTTGGGACATGGAGAATCTCCTTAGCCTCATGTTTTTCTCTCCTGCCCCTTTCCCTCCCAAGAGGGAGTCTGCCACAGACTGTCTGTGTGTGCTTCAAAACCCCTCTCCTTCTCCCAGAACAAATCACCTTTTCCTTCTCCCAATACAATGGTAAAAAGACTTCCCTCAGTCAAAGTGTGCTCCTTTGAGTCCCCCGAACTCTTAACATCCGTGTTTTCAAAAGCCACTTCCTGCTCTTTGTTCATTTTTGCTGGGATTTTTCCATGACACACCCCCAGCTCTTACACACCACTGGGTGCAAGGGCAGCCATACATTTCTTCTAAGACAGTCCTATTTAAATGGAAAACTATTCATGTCAGTGCCTCACATTTTTTTCCCTTTTCAGTGAGTTATATGACGCCAGCTGTGGTAGCAAATTACTGATTCACTATAACCTTAACCTTTCCATGATAGAGCAATTTTATAACCTTATCCAGTATTCATAAATTACAAATAAATGGATTTTCCTACCTGACATTTTTAAAGACAAGCTTTGGACTCACATGAGCTTATGGAATTGTTTCATGCATGGCTAAATACAAACATGACTACTGCCTAGAAATACGGGGAAATGTGAAGCCTAAAATATATAAGAAAGTGCATATATATAATGCTCCACTGCTTTGCATTTGGCATCATTTATAAAGGTCCAAGGAGGAGGTTTACACAACCATTGCACTCGGTGATCGCTAGCAATGGTGTAAATGACTCAACATCAGTAGTACAGAGTCCAGCCCAGAATATTTTTCTGCCATATGTGCTGTGTCAACATGGTGAATGCCTCACAGGAAGGAAAAATGATAACAAACTAAAAAGCCATGTTGGTGTCTGTTGTAGCGAACAGCTTGCTTAAAGTTGTTTTTTCCATTTCTTTCATTTCATTTCCCATGTAAAGGATCGAAGTGTGGAGATGTGTTTGTAGAAAGATAAATAGACAGGATCAGAAATCATGAGGTGAAGCTGACCAATAACTCACCTGTAACAAAAGTGCATGTAAACAGATGCCGTTCCATGGGAATTCTTTTCTCTCCAGTAGATTGACAGCTTTTCATGACTCAAGAGGCACTCATACATCATGAGACTAAACTGAACTATTATTTTTCCAGCGGGGAAACTGACACAAAGGCACTCACTTGTACAAATCCTGTAGCAAATCAATGGAAGAACTGAGATAAACCCCCAAGGTTTACCCCGCATCATGGAAAAGGTCTGGTTCAGCTCACCACTAAGTGGAGTGCTGCAGGTACTGGAAGCGCTAGAAGGTTAAGGTGCTTGGTCTCCGCTGGGCTCTTCTAGTGCTTAAGTGAAGAAGCTGGGTATTTAAGGAACAGAAAAATAGCCTAGAGGGGGAAGAAGAAGACAACAGTGAACCCATTATAGACAGATGTATTATTTGCTATATACAAATGTTTTCAACCCAGAACTTGGATATAATGGGAGAGTGATGGTTTCTAGGTGAGATTTGTAAGTGTCTTAGCTTTGCTTGACACCATGGGACTGGAGTGTGGAACAGAAAGGATCGCGTGAGAGCAGGGACAGACCTCATCTTTTTTCTTACTGCAGATGAACATTCTGAGAGCTGACCTTTGTTACAAGGTATATGCCTACACAGGTAGACAAACACTTTTCCTTTGATAAATTCTTAAAAGCCTCTTACTGAGTTTTGCCAGTTGTTTCTTCTGGGCAAAGTTTATCAAAGGGAAGTGCCTGCTTTTTTGCCAGACTGTCTAGATCTACAGGCTTGTGCTGAGGGCATGGACAAATAGCCGGGAAGTATCGGCCAGAGAACGAGGGCTGATGCAAAGTAACCCACCTTTTCATTTTTGCTGCTGGTTGAATGTAAATGAAGACTTGCATTTGCTGTGGTTAGAAGTGAACTTAGGGTTACTGTGGTTTTCTTTCAGTTGTGCCACTTATTCACATGGCCTATTTTTCAGTCACACTGTTCTTTCACTCAGATGGAGATGATTGTGATGTCCTGAAGTGAAATACAGAGCCACTTCAAGGCTACTCTAATTGGCATAGCTGATTCTGATTATGCTCTATTATCCCCAGGAAATAAAGAGAGCTGTATTACAGTACAACATAGGCCACTCCCAGTAAGCTTTGACTGGGCCCTCAGCCAGTCTTAAGCAAATGACCGTTCTTAAAACTGGCAGGTGTAGCTCTCGCTTGTTGCTCTAGGAAAGCTTTCTTCATGGGCGTTTGCACTCCAGAGCTTTTGTTTGCCCAATTGCAGTCACTGAAAATAAAAGTCTTGGAATGGGCTCACGCCAGATACTCAGCCTCCCTATACTTCAGTCTCCCCAGCTTGACATGGAGCTAATAATACCTGCCTAGCTCTCCCCTGAGTGATAGATACGAATCTGGCATTCACATTTGCAAGGATGTTGGAGATCCCTGGATAAGCATATTAGAAACGTCATTACTATTTATATATTTACTTATTTGTGTGATTTATCACTGTAGTATCTAGACACTCCTAGCCCATTTAAGAAAAGAAGACTGGAAAGGATACCCTGCTCAAGTCCAGTTCTCCTGCTACTACAAATATGTTTATAATTTCTATCACAAACTGTTAGAGCTCTAGCTAAGTATTCGGCATTCTTCCCCCTCCTAATTCCATAGAAAGGCTGTTGCAGGCTATCACTCTCTACAGAAAAAAACAATCTCCTGATTTCCAAGCAAAACATATTTGCAACCCATTTACACCTCGATTTCTTTTGTGCAAACACTTCACCTTTAGCTTACACAGTTCTTGTCTCTTCTGGGGCTTAAGTTACCCAAGGTATTCATGCGAAGTGATCCTATCTGCTCTCAGTCTTTGTTTTCCAAAGGTTTACAGGTTGTCCATTCTCTTTATCTCCCTTTTAAGTCTTCTCATGCTAGTCCCCGTTCACCTTTATTTGAATGCGAGTGACCAGAATCACATGACTGAACCAGAACTTAGTATAGCATCTCAGCTGTGCTCTCCTGAATGCACGTCTCTGGCATTTCATACTGGAAGTACCTAGGATCACGTTTTCATTTCTCACAGCCCGAGTGGCAGCTCATAGCCTGGATCCTTCCTTCTCACTCAATTCCATGGATGCGTTTATAACATCAGCCATGCTTATTCATCCCTAAACGTACGGGCTTGGACTCATCCCATTTCTATTACCTCGGTCTCCGCAGGCCACCGTTTCTCCCTGCGGGACGCCTATCTCCTTGCCAGGGATAGCACATCCCGGCTTTGCGCCAGGCAGCTCTGGTTCAGCCCAGCCATGCCATTCTGGCCCCTCACATTCAAATACAGATTTCGCCAACGGGGTCCGACAGCTTCCGCCGGGGCCNNNCCGGGCCGGGTCTCCTCGCAGCGCCCGCTCTCCCCCCGCGCCTCGGGGGCGGCCGGCGGGGCGTGGAGGTTGTGCCCGGCGGTTAAGGCAGGCTCTGTGTGCCGCTGGCCGCTCCTCTCCCCCGTTCCGGCTGCCGGAGCCTTCCACCTTCCCTATCCGCGTTCGGTGCGGTGCCTGCGTGGGTGGCGTGCCCCGGGTTCTGCCCCGCAACCTGGGGTTTGGCTGCTCTGTCCGACGGCCCCCCCAGCCCCCGGGTTAAGGAAGACGGGTCTTCACATTTCAGCGGAAAAACGGAGCCGTAGCTGAAAAGACTCTGCTTACTGTTACCAATATCTTTAGAAAACGCAGAGTTTTCACATCAGAGCAGCAGATACTCATCCAGAAAGTCCTGTAGTCCATTGAGCGCAAGGAGGTATTTTGAGCAGAGTAAAGCCTGTTTTGATGCATCCTAATATAAAAAAATAAGAAATGGATTTTGTGTCAGATGCATTTAGTAACTAGCCGTTATGTGGGTTTTATACACATACACCTGTCTCTCCTTTTTTTCCAAGCAAGCTCTCAAAAAAGCGGCATCTGGAAAATATGAAATCATTTGACTTGAAATGATGAAAAGTATTTTAAAATGATTGCCAGTTATTTTTCCTGCTCTGTTGTCCGTATATCCCATAGGCATTGCTTCGCCTCATAGGCATTCTAATGAAGGCTGTTTCAATCCTCATTTTATGCTTATGCATAACTTATGTATGCTGAACAGCATGTCGTTTCCTCTTTTCTTACAGCATCATCATGCCTGTCACCCTAAATCTGCTGCTTAATTCTTTCCTGTCCACATGGCACTGCTCCTTCTTTTAATCTCTTCTTTCCTTTATTGTAGCAGCTTTCATCCACTTTTCCTGTTACTCCACTCACTTCCACTACACATGCCAGCACCTGCCATTTGGCTCATTTCATCGGCCAGAAAAGTGAATTAACAATGGAGGAACGGCAAGCTGGTTTCCTGTCCTGAAAGGAATCCTTAATAACGTGTAGGACCCGACTCTGGGGTCTGCTTCAGCTGCCATCACTCTGCAGCTATAAAAGTTGGATAAGTAACAGGGTTCCCTAATAAAAAAGGTGCTCTATTGAGGGGAGATAATCAACCCTTATTCACCCACAAAGGTGATGTCCCTTAGAGTAAGGAAGTAGGACAGAAGACAGTTCCACAGAAGCCACTGGCTCAGCAAAGTAGGGTCTAATTTTAAGCAGAACTGGCTGTTCTGAATCATGCCAGAGACCAGACTGGATCCTTTCTGCCACCAAAATTTGAAGAATATAGGAAGGTGTAGAATGACCTACCCTGGTCCCCCAACTGCTGTTTATTGCAGCATCTAAGTTTAGCCTCTAATGGATTGATATTGTGCAAATAGTCATCTTGGAGCTTGGTCTAAATGGCTGGACAATGTTCTGTGTTTAAAAACAATTACAAAACTGTCACAGTTCACCAGTGCTTTAGGGCATGATGGTAAGGGACTCCAGGAAAATCTGTTTGGAGAGACGAAATTGCTTTTTTCTGCATGTTTTTCACATGCTCTGACTTCAGCTTTCAAATAGTTAATGTTCTTTTTGCCTCTGAGTTGCTGAGGTGCTTATAGAAGTCTCTTGGTTTAAGATGGTCAGGTCCTCTCAGTCTTTTACCCTGAAAAGAGAAAGAAAGTAGTCTCTGTACATCTCACCATACGAGTTCTTCTAATACCCAAGGTATTTGTTTGGTAACGGGCAGGTGTTTGTCCAGAAACAAATTTGGCTTTCTGTTGTGGCAAAATGTTTAGGCTTTTGTCAGTGTCTTCACTCTACTGTGTCCCCAAAAGTTTGTAGTCTTGAAAATAGCCAAGAATCGTTGCTGCTGCATGCTGCTCAGTGCAAGGTGCCTAGCCTTTATTCCACCATAAGTTGTGTTTCAGCTGCAACTTAGTGAGAAGTCATAGGACAGGACTGCAAAAAAAAGGCTAGATGTTTATAATTGTAGATAATAATGTGCTTATTGTCTACACTGAGAAGCATATGCACGTATGAAACTTTCCACAGGATAGCTCTGATCACAGTTTCTATGTAAGAACATACTTTTTTCACTGAGATGATAAGACACACCCTCATCAGGGGCATTGTTCCATGAGAAGTCCATGTGACAATACATTCAGAAAAAGGACTAAGGTGGAATAAGGCCACAGGCCATACCAACAACTGGCAGCATATTTCTTCACTCTTTAACTGATGGCAGAGCTCTTTCACTGCCGTCCACTGGCAACTCTAGATCAGCTAGAGTTACTTCTTGCACCTTGTAAGAAATACTTTCAGGACCCAGATCTTTAACACATTGGGAATCTTCTTGATGGCCTTCTATTGAAATTCAGGTTATTCTCTCAATTAAGCAAATAATCGGTTTGGGTTTGGTTTGTTTTTTTCCAGAAAACAAACCAACCTTTGTGGGGAGACCAGAGTCTGTCAAGGAAACCATGCCTGCTGTTCCTCTTTCTTCTAGGATTTTAAGAGATCTGCAGATTATGAAATATTTATCCTCATTTATCCCCAGGAGAGAGAGGTTTTGGTAGACAGTGAACAGCTGGATGGTGCAGGAGAGGAGGGAAAGCAAGAGATCTTAAAAGCCATGAAGACTTTCACAAGGGGAGTGACAGAGACAGTTGAAGGTGCAAAGGAATGATACACTTGAACAGTGGGTATCTAGCTTACACCTTCCAGTAGCAAATTAGTGGACTGGAACTGCAGCACGGCAGTAACTTTTTTCTTCCTGAAGTGAAGAATGTCAGCGTTATCTGCAAAGGAAAAGCATCCAGACAGTAATGCTGATGTAAAATCTATTTCTTCTGCATCGAACTCTAAATCAAGCATAACATTGCTAATTCACATTCTAGCTGCTGTGAGAGTTCTTCCTTTTTATTAGTGTGTGTGTCTAGCTGATAAGCTGGATGTGCGTGGGTGATAAAGTTTAATAAAAAAGTAACAGTCAAGATCATTTTCAGGATTTGTGGCTGGTTCTATTTACCAACTTGAGTTTGGGAATGCAGAATGAGGTTTTGATATACATTTCTTCTTTTTGCTTGTTCATTTTGAGCCAAAGTCTACACTTGCATAGTCTAAATAGATTTACAGTGGTGCCAAGCTGAGGCTCATAGAGAACTTTTAAAAATGAGCAATATGATTCATGACTGGAGAGAGGTATGAATATTCTCTTTCTAAATGGGTTCTAGGCTCATAGTGTATCTTTTGTCTAGTGCAGGTTGAATTAGAAAGTTGAGACTAGAACTGATTTCCTTAATTTTGTTCTCAGCTATTGTAGGCAGCCATGCCATGTAATCCCTTTTATATCCTTCAGTTGGCTATAATCACTATAAAAATAACGAAGAGGGTCTCAGTGAACTGGTTTGGCTCCCAGAATAACTCTGTTATTCTGCTCTGTTGATCCCAGCAGTGCATTAGGGCTTTATCTGGGTACTTCAGTCTTCCTTTAAACAAATCTTTCCAAGTATTTTCTTTCCTGATCTATTGTTTGCTCCCCTGGTTTTCTGTTAATTTCTCTTTCTCTGCTTGTTCTGCTTAGTGATTCTTTTGGGTTTTTTGTTTGTTTGATTGGTTTGGTTTGGTTTTTTGGTTTGTTTTTTTTTCTGCTTAGCAGTCAACTAGAATCAGGGAGTCTGACAGAAATCTCTTTAATCTAGTTTCTAACTGGTCAGTGCTGTCTAAAGTGAACACAGCACAAGATTGTGCCATTATTTGTTAAAAGTAGTGGTCTTCTCTTTCCTTGGTGGTGGTTTACTTTAAGACTAATACCTGGAAAAGAAAGCATGGAAGTATGGAGAGAGAAATGCACAATGTTAGATGTTCCTGGCAATAGTCTTGTATTGTAGAATAACCTCCCATGGTAAAGACAGATCCTCTTGCTTGGGATATTTAGGATGGCATTGCAGATAGCATTGAAGATGGTTTGTTAGCTCCCAAGAAGCTGACAAAATGTTGTAATACATATTTTCTTCATCCATTCTTATACAATACTCAGTTAGTTAAATGATTTTTTAATAAAGGAAACAGCTTATTATCAGTGAAATAGTTTACAGGGCTGATAGGTCATCACGAGGACAGGATGAGTTCTCCAAAAGTGAAGTACCAGAAAAAAACACCAATGGATCATATCACATGGCTTAATCCTTCTCATAAGGTGCCTTTCATCCTTACATCTGAACATTGTAGATCGCAGTCAGGAATTTCAGCAAAGGCTGATATAGGAGAGGAAGAACTAATAGCAAGCAAATAATTCCAGAGATTTTTAATGAGATATAACAGAGTCAGTACACTAACAAACAGCTGATGCTTCTCAATGAAAAAGAACAGCAGTTCTTTTCCTATGTAGATACAGAGCATGATGATGAAGCAGTACAAAAACAATGCAATCTGGTTTTGGGGCACAGAGATACCCTGTAACGTTTCAACAGGCTGTAGGAAAACCAGCAAAAATTGGTGATATACAGTGGAGGATTTAACCAGGTGGGGAAATCCAATGTATTCTTTCTGCCTTTCCCAGCACTGCTCATACAGTGGTGGACAGTTGACCTCCCATATGAATTACAGTCTGATCCAGCCATTAATATTTTAAGGACAAGCACTTGGCACTGACACTTGTCATGATCCACTGAAAACCACTAGAGCTGCATGGGAGAGTGCCAATGAATTGCAGACTGATGGCATTGCTTAGTTAGGCAAACCATTCAGCTGGTGTTTCATGGTGTACACTAAAATTTCTCCAATTACCTGAATATTCTGGCACTGAATTCTGCCTTTCTTATGCCTGAAGCTATTTTTCTGCTCTAGAAGCATAGGCAGGAACAGCAATATTCTGTACATTTTTATATCAGCTGCAGAATTTTTCTTTAAATCCCAGATGACGAATCAAATAGTATACAACTTCTAGGAACTTGCATGTGAAGTCTTGAGGTCATTGCTGCTACTTATTTTTCACTCCTTTGGAGACTGCTTCTTGGTTCACAGCCCAATCACCCAAAAGAGACTTCTGGAACTTCCATTCAGCACGCTGCTCCAACACTGAAATGCTGCTTCATTTAACTATTGTAAGAATGCTGTATATTAGGTAGCCAGTAGCTGCTTTAAAATCTAGCAGGAGAGCTAGGAATCTAACATGAGAGCTCTGGTGTCCCTGAAGAATTATTCTGATTCACATGAGAATTGAATTAGACTAGTGTTGAGTTTTTCCTTTGTGGTCTTTGTCACTGTTAGACTACAAATATATGATCTCACAGAAATTCCATACTCCTACATATTCAGATTATTTCACAACACTGCTTTATGGATTAATTTTCCTATTTTTGTACTGAGTCATCCACAGAGGTATTGCATGAGCTCAAAAGACTTCCTGGAACTGATGTCAACTGGATAACCCTGTACAGAGTAAAGTTATTAGCAATTCTGTTGCTTAAGGTTTAAGTTATAACTCAACTTTCTAAAGTATCTCTGAATTTGTGCTATTGGGAGAAAGAGAGGCTGTGAACATTCTTGTATGGCTCTTCATCAGACGTGCCGTAGTAGATTTCTTAGCATCACCTGCTCCACTTTGCTCTCAATTGGATAATTGTTAACAAACTGCCACTTCCTTGAGACAACCAGAGCTCTTTTTGCAGTCAGTGGCTTGGAACTGCAGTCAACAGTCTGAATAACTGAAGACTCATTTCAGAGCTAGCTGAGTTTGCCCACAGCTGTACTGCCATCTGGCCTGTTTCTTTTACATCATGCTCCACGTCTCATTATTCTGTTCCTATGAGCTGTCCTTGTGTCTATTAACCATCACAACTGCTTGTTTTCCCTTGCCTGGGATTTGGTCCTCTAATCTCCTCTTCAGTTTCTTCAGAATTTATTCAGTTACAGGGTATTTTAGAGCTGACTGATTGAGTACTCCCTTGCCTCAGAAAAAAATATGACCTCTGTAATATAGGTTCTGACCTCAGCTGTGCCTTGTTTATATTCCCCTCCAGCCAAAGAAATTTGGGGCTATACACTCCAGACAGGCAGTTACAGCAAAGAATTTTGGAAAGATGAGTGGCTGCATGTAAACACTCCAGAGGGAGCGTAGGAGAGAATGGGCTGTGGGCCTCTGCTCTCCCTGTATGGCAGTATCTTCAAGGTTATTGCACAGCAAGTGAGCTGGAGAGGAAAATACAGAAGATTTTTGTGTAGTGAAGCTGCCTGTTGGAGGACACTGATGAGCCAACAGGCATCTAGGAAGAGTGACAGTTTTGGGCAAGGAAGGGAAAAGGGATTTGCTTCCTTTTGGTCAAATCTCAGAGCTGAAGATAGTAACACCTAAGAGGAAGCTTCCTTTAGCTCTGCTGGGCTACAGGAAAAAGGGAGTCACTGCTTGTCAGCAGGAAGCCATGCTGAGGAGTGAAAGATGAGCTTCTGCTGGTTTCTCTGCTGCTTTGTCTTTTATCCATTCTGTTACTGGTAAGGACAACTAAATTGAAGACGCAGAATCCTGACATCAGGATGGAAAAGGCAAAGGGATCACAGGGAATGAAACTGAGAATGAGATAAAAGTCAAATTTGTCATCAACACAAATCTAGTGAATGGTGTTATGCAGGGTGTTGATTTAACCCGAGGCCTTCCCTTTACAATTCTGGTACAGCAGGAACCAGCCATACAGAAACTAGAGTCATTAGTATCTCTGCATCTCCAAGCTACATGGAGTAGAGCTTGTTAATGTTAACCAGCTTATTGACTTTTACAAACTTAATATTCCATTTAAGAGGCTCTTGTCCCTTCCCTTGCTTGAAATGCCTTCCCCTGTCATCTGTGCCAAATTCCAAGCCAGCAGCATGGGACTGAGCTCTAAGTGACGGTACGAACATCTGGCAGGATGACTATGTCATGCCTGCCTTCTTTTTCTCAAATCAAAAGTCACTTGTACTAGACAAAACTAGACTCTTTTCTCTCCCACCTAGGTTTTTGAAGCTCATCTCAGTTCTGAGTCCTGTTATATCACATGGACTGTCCTGCTTTGGACATTATTCTGTCTTCCAGGCCCTGTATGCTCATGACCAAACCTTTAAAATCTTTCCTGTTATTCTTGGAAGAGCACAATTTCATCCTGACTATAACTGGAGGTATCCAGTTAGAGCTGCATATAAAGTTTTAAAGAAAGGACTGTTGGGTACTTTCATCATTATGTGTAAACTTGCACAGTTCTATGCCCTTTCAAAGTGATGTCAGTTGAGGTAACCTGATGGATGTTGTCTGAAGATCTGTTTATTTAGCAAGTAAGTGCAGAAAACCTGGATGAGGGCTTTCATTTAAAAAAAGATCAAACAGAAAAGGTAAACTCTCCCTGTCACAGGTGTAAATTCTGTCATAGTTCAAAGTCTACATTAAAAAAGAGTGAGTAAACAGGAAACTAGATAGTATTACTTTTAGCATGGAGAAGTTAGGTATAAAATCAGAGAAACTAATGTTGGGCTCATAAATAGTAGCCTTTGTCTCTCAAGCCTCTCATTCTTCCTGCAGAAGACTCCATGGAGCCTGGCTGAGGTCAGCTCAGCACCCCATGTCCAAGCCCAACACCAGGTGCATGGAATGGCTGTGCTGACTTCTCTGGCCACTGTGCCATCCTTGGCACCTGCCTGCTGCACCAGAGTTCTCCCCACAGAGTTGCAGAGCCCTTTACCTCTCCAGCCTGGAAAACTGGATGGTGTTGAGTTTTCCTGATATAAGCAGTCTGGAGTAGAGCCATGTCAGGATGCAGTTTACCTGAGACCTGGTTTAAAGCCCTGATTACTAAGCAGTCTTTCCTGCTTTCTCACCTGCTTGCCTCCTGTTTCCTGGTTTCTTTTGGGGAGGAGATGCAGTTTCATCCATGTGATTCTGTGTGCTGCAGAGTGGTCTTAGTTCATCCTCTGAAATACTCATGGTTAACTGAAAGACCTGGAGAAGAAGAGACTTAAGAAGGAAGTTGAAGAACGAACTGGTGAAGTTTTCCTCGGTTCTGACAGAGATTTTCATATCATGTCACATATCAATCGTGAGAGATCAGGAATGTTATTCACAGAGGTGTTTGTTAGCAGAATAACATGGACTGGTGTTGTCATTTTTGTATCAAAGGAGATCTAATTTTCATAGTGATGTTACCTTGTAGTAGTCTTTAAAGCCTTAAGAAAGAAGCTTATGTTTAAAGTAGTAAGATGGTAAAAAGAAAGCAAAGTGGAACTGGAGACAAGCAAAAGGCAAAGTGGAAATCAGCGGTAGCATGTGGCATAGATGTGAGTGGCAAAAGGACTGGAGGCAACAGAGCTGGAAAAGTCGGGGTGACAGTAGTCAAGCAACAAGATTATCAGAGTCCATCGACAAACACTTTGGCAGTCTCTCAGGCAAGACATGATGGTCTTTCCAAAGCTGTGGAGGAAGGAGTGATAAGATTTAAACAGAGCCAAGATATAAGGCAATCTGGGAGGGGGGATGAGGAAAGATGGTGCCCTGCTTCTGCTTAGTGAGTAGGAAGATGATGCTGTCATCCCTGATGAGAGGAGAAGAGAGAAGGGAAAATGGAAAGAAGTTTGAGTCTTAGTCAGATTAAAATAACAGACCTGCAGTAAACACTGAAGTGTTGTCACGGTTAGATGGATGGCAAATGTTTTTGAGTTTCACAAAATATTTCTAAGGTATCCATTCCTTCATGCTGTTTCTCTCCTCCCTGTGAACTGAACAGCTAAGTTCCAAGGTACTTCTGAAATATCTGGTTCTTTTGCCCTATCCTAGAGTCTCCCATTTCTTATGAGCAGTTTTAATCAAGAGAACAGAGCACATAAAAAGAGGAAAACATGAGCTATGCTCCCTTTAGCAGAATATGAAGTGAAATAGACTTTGAGAACTGAAAAAAGACTAAGTAATGAGAACTGATCTTCACAGGAACTGAGGCAGGAAAATATCTGACAGGCAAGCAATTCTCTTTTGTAATAGACATTGGGCAAAAAATAATCATGGAGGAGCATGAGTCTACACTAGTAAGCACACAAAAGCAGACAGAAAGAACTGGTAATGGTGTTCAAACCTCTGAAAGCATGTTGTTTTCTTCAGGGAAAGCTATAAAAGCTTGGACTTTGACAGATGTAGTTGTTCCTGGATAACTTCATGGATGTCCAAAAGAAATACAGAAAAAAACTATTAAAAGAGACAAAAAAATGGTGTCAAAGCCATTTCAGAAGAGCAGATGAAAGTACTTAGTAGCATCATCACAATGTACATATAATAGAAACATAAATATAACCAGCAATCAGACTCACCATGAAAAAAGGGATGAGGAAACAACTGGTAGATGCCAGCCCTATCCATCATTATAAGACAGAAATCACGTAAGGCCATAGAAGGCTTACAGTAGATGTGAGTTCCCTCATGCACAACAACAGGAATGTCATGCACATGAGAAAATATGGAAAATATGAAGTGCAAAATGGTTTTCATTGTTTCACAAATATACCTCACAAGTATGCAGAAAAACACAAGATATAGAGCATTTATAACTGGAGAACAGTTCAAGGGATAGAACCTCATCAACAGTGACATTGTCATATTTTTATCAAATAGTGACAAAGTATGTGGAATTATTTTAACGGATGTAGAAGAAGTACCCCGGTAAGGCACAAATAAATGGAGATAGCATGTAAGGAAGCATGGCCCGTTCTAAAACATTAACAGCGCTGGTATCAGCAAGACTGTCAGAATACAGAACACATCTATTCCATATAGCTGGTGTATGCAAAGATAAAAATACCAAAACTTAGGTTTTTATGTAATTAGTATGTGCTAGCAAAAAGCACGGTACTGAAAGACCTCGAGTCTGTAAAGCTGGTTAGGTCTCAAAGACAATGGAGCCACTTGGAGGATCGCACAGTGGAGGACGTTTTTGGAGCATTCACTTAATGTTTCTGGAGGTGTATCTCCTGTGACATTGCATCAATGAAACCTCTAAATGCAGAGCCTGCCACACATGCACTAAAGTAATCACTGTTGAAGAAGAAACCTAAGGAACTATAAATTATAGCATCTGGCATGTCTGAGAATGAAAGGAAAAGTGAAGGAACCATTGCAAGGCAAAATAGGCCAACCCTTTTATCCATAGGTGAAGACTGTAGGCCAGACTTAATGGAATCGAATGAAACTAACAGGAAGAGATCATTTATACTGTCATTTTATTATAAGAAGCAGGTACTAGAAAAGCCCGTGTGTGGGAGGTGTCCAGAACAGCAGACAGAAGCACTGGAATAGACTGCCCAGGGAAGCAGTTGAGTCACCAACCCTGGAGGTATTTAAAAAATGTGTAGATGTAGTGCTGAAGGAAATGGTTTAGAGGTAACTTGGCAGTGCTAGATTAATGGTTGGATTTGATGATCTTAAAGGTCTCTTCCAACCAAACGAGACCTATGTGTGGTTGCTGCTGCCCACTCAGTTTGGATGACATTGGTTTGCATACTGTACACAGCAGGTGCTAATGCTCCATGTAGATGTCTCCTGTCTCCCAAGCCAGACAAAGAGTCTGTTTTCAGGACTCAGGTGGAAAACAGTGTTTCCAGGGAATGTCCCATTCATGTGTCACCTACATTACAGCTATGCCAGAAGAAGAATGTGAAATCTTACCAGAACTGATGACATCCTTGTAGACATCAGCTGAACTAGTAGAACAGAGCTCATGTAATATTAGCAAAATTAGGACAATTACTTAAATGAATCTGTGTCAAAATACACTGCTTTTGGTGGAAACCTTCCTCTTTACTTCAGTGGTCACTGGATCAGGTTTTGACCTGCTGACTCCTTCTCTTCAAAGTAGTGTGTATCAGCCTGTGGAAAAATTCCTCAGCATTCAAAAAACATTGCCAATGCTTTTTAGAATGTTCAAACACTTCACTAGTGGATTGAGTCCAGACAAGGTAAATTTCAATTGGAAAGAGGTAGTTTCAGTTGACTTTGTGTGACAAATACAAAGGAAAACAAGGGACTACAGTCATGTCCCATTTTTAACAATGGCACTAAGAACTATTTGTATTAAAATGTCATGAGTAATGATGAAAGAAAGCCTAGATAAAATTTCTCAAAGTGTATATATATGAGAATTATGTACTACTGTATTGTAAAAGCAAGAAAATGCCTAATAACCTTCATTACCTGAAAAAAATAAGGGCAGCAGAGAATCTGATAAATTGCGTGAAAGCATTTCAAAGAAGTTTCTGTAGAACTCACTATGGAGAAAGAATAATGTAGCCTTTTATGGGGGGAATGACCTACGGTTACTGAATCATTCTCAAAAGATTTAAAAATAAATCTTATTTGCCTCTCCAGCATGTGCTACATTTTTGACTGACAGTAAATTACATAGGGCTGCTAAATACAGCAGTGGTATTGTTTGGGTTTTTTTAACCTTTTTAAAAATTTAGCTAAGTGTCAGCTCAGTCATGAATCTCATTAGATGATCGAGTGGCTAAAAAACAGAATAGACTCACTTCTTCTGGTTTCATTGTCCAGACCTCCACAGACTTTCTCTTCAGCTTGGACAACCTAAGGCCAACTCTAACAACCCACAAAATTACTTGAATTCTGGGAGCTTTGTATCAAATCTTCATCTGTGAAACACTAAGTTAATCATATTTATTCTTAATCTTGCCTATTAGCTGTACAGGATCCATGTTTTTTGTTT
Organism: Arenaria interpres; assembly: GCA_013399435.1. NCBI lineage: Eukaryota > Metazoa > Chordata > Aves > Charadriiformes > Scolopacidae > Arenaria > Arenaria interpres. Next base: position 623,079 of record VXAK01017909.1, read on the forward strand.
TCTTTAGCTGTACTGATGCAAGTGCCCAGTTAATGACTTTGGCACCTCTATTTTTTTAGCTACTGAGTGCCAAACACTTAAGCTGGTTATTTGCTCTTGAAAAATTATACTGACTAAACCTTCCCATGATCATAGAGATGTCATTAGGTGCCTAATGCTTTTAGAAATGTGTCTCCTAAATTTTTAAGGCAGATATGTGAAGGACAAAACCTAGAGAGGGATTTAAGAACTATGGCATTCAGCAGTAACTCAATGGAATTTAAAAGTTGCTGATGGGTATCCTGACACTTCAAGATAGCCATCTGGAAATTCTAAGGGGAGGAGTAGACTTTGTCTTGTGTTTCTTCAGAGGTAGCTTTTCATTCTCCCCGAAGAATTCACATTTGCTAGAGATGACGGCTTCAGGCTGACATTTTTCAGAAAATTGAAAAGTAGAATTTGAATTTGTTTGAATCACTCACCTGATTTGGAGTGGAGATACGAATTTAAATCTCCACTTATCACCAAGTGAGCAGTCTAATCACTGGATAATAGATAATAGGATTGTCAAAGAGGGAGGCAGCTCCTATGGCTCTATTTTGTACAAAATAGGGAAGATATGTTCTATGCCTGTGTCAACAGGAGTTAGAGTTCAGGTGCTCTGACAGGCAACTGGGAATGAGGACATGATTACCTGATGGTATAAAGTCTTGAACAGTCTATGTCAAGTGTGAGGTGATCACTTTGGTGAGCTAAATTTCCGTAGGAGGTAGGTAAAAACACTGAAGTCATCCATCATGTGAATTATTCTCAGCAGTCTGAATATATTTTTTCAGTTTTAATTTCTTTTTCTTTTGAACTTTTGACTGCCTTCTTCAGGGCATAACTCAGATAACAGAGCATGATGAACTCTGATAACCTACCTCATCTACCTGAGCTTCCCAAGAAGGAGTGTTTTGGCATTGCCTGTGAATACATTTGTGCTACTGGCACATTCCCTGACCTAATTAAAAACATGCTAAGAGGATTTCTGAAGAGTATTTTCTGAAGGAATGAGACATTAGCAAAATGCAGAAGTATTTAACTCCTGAGCTGGGTACAATACTTCCTTCTGCATCCTGCTCAACCTTCCTTTCCCCATCCTGCTTACTGCTTTGTGGGCTGACTATTGATATACATCCTGCATTTCCTCCTCAAACACCTTTTACATTTGGTTATCTTTTTTCTGTTAGTTTCTGAATCCACCACATCCTTGCCAGCTGTGTATCATCTTCTGTGATCTTTATGCTTCAAAGCTGTTCCAGGTCTTCCAGCGAAAGGTGGATTGTTTGGCAGCAAAAGCTGTCTAATCAGCTTTGGCAAATGTTAATTCAAGATGTTTTTCCATACATTATCCTAACGAGTTACCGACAGGTAAATCCAATGACCTAGTCACATTGCTTTGCCCTCTTTTTGGGAAGTATCAGACTGTATAGATAAAGACTGAAAGGCCTCTGATACTGTTCATAGCGACAAGCTTATCTGAGCTAATAAAGAACCCATCATTCATTCTTAAGAGCTGGCACAGGGTCCTTTCTCTTTGATAGGAATTTCCTTCTGAGCATCTCATCTTTTCTATTTCAACTTCCTTCTGACATTGAGTGTGAAACAGCTGTGACTCTGCTTCAAAATCTCCTCCCTTCTATTTTCCTTTTTATCTCCTGTTACAACTCCCAGCATGGAACCTACTGGTCATATACTAGTGGCTGTTACATCTCCTTGTTTTCTTATGTATTGATTTAAAACCTTTAACCTACCTCTACTTTCTGAAAACTCAAGTATAATGCTAACACATCATGTATCTCTGATATGAGCTGTCATTTATCACCAAATTGGCGCTAAAACCAAGAGCCATAATGGGTTGAAAAGATTTACTCTCATTCCCAGTTAGTTGAAGGAAGCGCATACCATTGATGGCCACAGTACTAATGACAAAGACATTTTTCTAATATTTACAAAACAGTCTTTGGGTTCTCACAATAACATTTTCACAGTAACGTAAGTGTATTTCCTTCTCCTCCTTTCTCCATGGTAGGTGATTCAAAACCATGAGATTTTAAAATCTGACTTATGAGACACTGAATTTCTGGGTATTTTTGACTCCTTCCATGAGAGAAAATGCATACACACAGAAAAAGACAGCCTTCTTTTATAGCTTCCTACTGTATTTCTTCACTCCTACAAATTGGCATCTCAGCTCGGCATGCGAACCTGCACCGCCCTCAAATTTCACACCTTGCTCTCCCTCTCATTCACACATCAGCAACCCACATCCTCCCACGGCCTGAGCCAGAAGCGCAGCTCCCAGCACAGCCCGAGCCCCTGCAGCAGGCACTGAAAGTGAAGCAGCAGGTCAGCGCGGGGCCACTGGCACACACAGAAACAAGCTGTTATTAATCCGTGGGCTGAAGGCAACTCCCTTCATAGTGATGGTTAAAGCTCAGCTCGGCTAAATGCTGCCCATTAGGTAGTTAATATAGCAGCTAGATCCCCCCATAGACTTTTCTTCTGTAGGCTGAACAAACCCAGGTCTCTCATTCATGTATTGCAGACCCCTATTCATCTTAGGATATGTCTGCTGAACTTCCTTCAGTTTGACAGTCTTTTATGTACTGAGGAGCTCAGACTGGGTGCAATACTCCAGGTGTCATCTCAAAAGTGCTGAACAGAGAGAATAAGCGCTTCCTTTGACCTTCTGTCTACACTTTAGCTGATGCAGCCTAGTATGCTGTTGACTCTCACCCCTCATTAAGGCACATTGCTGACTCATGTTCAGCTTGTCTACAAACACCAAATATCCTGTTCACCTGGTGAGTTGGAGGCCATGCAGCCCAGGGCTTGCAGCAGATGTTCTCTGCTCTCACTGAGACTGGTTTTTCTGGGTTTCCATTTCCTTTTTGTGTTCTAGATAAGATATTGCTCCTTTAGCTTCTCCATTGGGTGTAGGGTGAGGGGCGCAAATTGTGTGTAAGTTTTCCCACATCTAATGATGCTGTTGCCTGGTTCTGGATACTGATAATATATTATGTGGCTGCCTAGACAATATAGGCTATAATTAGACGTACTGTTCACACACACATACAGAGCCCCAGACTCACCCTTTTGAATGGTGACTGCTTTTGCAGAAAGCTCAGTAATGGAGAAAAGTCTCCTATAGACTGTTCCCATATGGTTACATACCCATTCCAGAGCAGTCTAGTTGCTATTTAACTGGAGACACAGAGCATGAGACTCTCCCAATAATATTAATATTTGTAACTGTATTGGTGATAGACGCTTCCCTGAAGTCTGTTACCTCTTTTTCTGTTTAGCCCAATGTCTTCTTGCTGTTACATCTGGCTGTTCAAACCCGTTGGCCGTTCCTGGACTCACTCCAGAATGGTTTGCCAAGCCTTATGTTGAATGAAGCAATTTCTTTGCTCTTATTATGTTGCCACAGTAGTTTATCTGGCAGCAAGAATGACAACTACAGCAGGTCACTTTAAGTGATACAGCACTTTTCCTCTTCATTATAAAAGACTGTCATTCTTTATAGTATTGTCTTTAAAACTGGGGGGGGTAAAGGAAGCTTGACTATGTTATGATGGTCAGCATCTTTCCTGAATAGTGCTGTATAGGCTATGATACAACCTTCCCCTCTTCCCCTTCCTGCTATTGCATGATGTTGCCATTGGAAGAGATGGATGCTTGGAGGCAGACGAGGAGCTGGAAAATGGGGCCAAGTCCTCACCAGCTAGAGACTTCCCAGTCAACATTAGAAGAACAGCTGTTAGGTGCCTCAGAGGAGTGTTGAAAGGGAAATTCTGGGAGTTTCTTCTTGGAAAACGGGTGTGCTTAAGCAGTTTCTCTAGAGATTTTAACTGACAGAGAATCTGTAAGTATTTGCCTTCAGGGAACAGGAGACAGATAGCCTAGATGATGGAAGATGAGTCATGCTGGTAGAAAACCTCAGCAGGAGTTATATTAAGGACTAAGTATGAAGACCTGGAGCCAGCTGGGAAGGCTGGATGGGTGTTCTTGGGTTGCTTGTTAAGTTTTTCAGTAAGTGTAAATCCCCCAAAGGGAAATGTTCTCTAGAACTTGTCTAACTTGTTGGGAGAATGTGAAGGGAGCTGAGAGACATGGTGTTAGCAGAGTTACACCCTGCCAAGGGGATGCGTGCCCTGGGATGGTGCAATGTTGGCTTCCTCCCCATGCAATACACACAAATGCAGACTGAAGACAGAGACAGCCATTCAGATCAAGAGTGTCTATGTTCAGTTAATATTTCTTTGCTCTTTCTCTCCTCTCTGAGTCATCTATTGTTCTTTGTTCCTAGAGCTTCTCCATGAGGGAGTTCAGTCTTGTTGATACTAATTTGCTTTGTTTTTCAGGAGCAATTGCCATTTAAAGCTATTTGTTAGCTTCCTTTCTTTATTCACTCCATGTCTTTGACTTGTTTCTTCTTTTGCGTCTTTGTCCTGTAAGGATTTTCATGCCTTCTTTTTTGCCTTGCTTCTCTAAAACACCAAGCGTCATCTCCCAAATTACTCTTTATATGCGTGTCCTGAATTATCAACTTCCACCCACCAGACTAAGGAGCACTGTTGTGCTTCCATTGCTCTTACTGTAATTGTACTTCCTTTTCTAGAAAAGAAAAAAAAAGTCTGCTAGTGTAAATAAGGAATGTGCTCCCTTTACAGAAGTAGAGCTGTGCCAGGAACAACTTGAGCTTTTAACTGAATCATCTGACCTTGACTTATATAGTAATGTCCTGGGAGAAGGGACTTATCTACATATTTATATCAAAACCAGACATATTATTAATGTTCAGTAAAGTTAGTCATAAAGAGGAAAGCACCATCCCAAAAAGTTCATAGAAATGTCAGATGTGTATTTAAAAAAAAAAAATAAAAAGAGAATAAATGTAGTCTTGGTGGTTTGAGAATTGATTTTTTCTCTTTGAAGTAATAACTATCTTTTTTTTGGAGGAGGATTGCTGATAGCTGAGAAACATATTTCAAATGCTAATGTCATACTGAGACAGTTCTGACCACATAGTATGAGATGGAGCAGGCTGAGTAACTAGGCTGACATTTAATGTGAGTCGCATTAGTGTGGGGGTATTTCTAAGTACAGCTGTCATCGTGAGCCAGTTCCCAGGGTAGGAGGAGAATAAGAGCAGGTATCCAAATAAATCATGGTGTTAACTCTGTGATGGCATCTCAGGCTTAAGCACAGGTCCGATTGTTAACAGCATGCGTGGTACCTCTCTGTTCTCAGAACACTGGAGATGGCTTCCCAAATAGCTATGTTTCCATTTCCATCTCCTTTTCTCAGTGTTTGTGCTAACTTTTCTAAGCAGAGATACAGTACACTAATTTTAGCCAATTGTCTCATCTGGACACAGATATCCTGAATATTCAAAAAAATGATATTTGCCAGCTATTTATAGAGGAAATTAGAACTACCTTGAACATGAGACACCACCCACCAACATCTACATAGGAAGAAATGACATTTCGTCAGTTGCTTGTCATTCTCTGAAGGGATCCTATATTCTAACAGATCTGCTGGCAGTTGTGAAACTCATATAGGCGTAAGCAATGGCAGGAAGCATCTTCTATACTGATGGCCCAAAGCCAACAGAAAAAAGACTGCATTCATCTTTCAGGACTGGCCTTTGCTTGGCTCAGGCTCCATCAATGATTCAGAACCTAACCAAGGGGGCAACTGGAGCAATTCACTTGAAAGAAAAATTTCATTAATTCTTTAGTGACTGATATGATAACTGCAGTGAAACCAGCCACAAAAGTAGCTCAAGTTTTGCAAATAATTCTATGCTTATTCAGAACTAGTACCTGGAATAACTGCAGAAGTTCTTGTCAGGTGGTCAAGAAAGCCTTTTCCCATCTTAAATGCGTTCATGGATCTTACAACCCAACCACCAACTCCTTACTGAAACTCTGGACATTGTTGAAGTCCCATATAGTTATTTCTGACTAAAAACCGCCTTTAAATACCATGACAGCAATACTGTGCTGTTTTGAATCTTGTCATGTCTATTACAGCTGTGCAAAATTAGTATACAATTTCAGGAAAATCAAACTGGTGGTGCTTTTGCGCTCATTGTTGATACTTGTTGGCTTTCTTTGCTTACTCAGAGAAGTCAGACACAACATGCACAGCCTTCTACTCTCATCTTTCAACTATCTTTCAAGCTTAGACAGCTTGACAGCGTTGTTCTAATATCTGCCCTGGGAGAAGCCCGGATGCACCTTTTCACCAGAGCAAGTGGGGTTGGACTCAGGCTTCAAGAAATTATCTTTGCTGGAGTATAGTCAGTATTTTAACAAGTACAGAGTAAAGTCTGAAACTGAGGAAGCTCCAAAATGTAGGCCTAATGAAACAGATCTGTCAGTGTTCCATGAAATATTATGTAAGATGTTACTTGGATTTGGGAGTCTCAGTATTATTTGTCAGGTAAAAGAGCACAACTTTACCTGTAGTGCCTCAGAGTTGTTGTGAAATATTCTAGGCCAAATTCTCACATGATGAAAAATAGCAGAATGTCATGGCAGAAAATGAGGTTTGCTAACCTATTCAAGATGATAATCTGATCCCTGGAGGGTTTTCATATCATCATAAATTACTCTAACATATCCTTAAAAAAACCATAACTCGGAAAATTAATTTGCCCTAATAGGTCACAGAAGTATTTGTGTTTCCTGTTCTGTCCTTCATGACAAAAAAAATATCTTAAAATAATCATGTATGTAGATATGCGTGTATGCATGTATGTTTGTACGTAGTTATTAAATCTTACAGGTGAACAGTTTTGCACTGTTTTAACAAAACGGAAGAACTCTTTTCTTGTTGCACAAAGGAAAGAAATCATGAAAATGAAATATCCCAGTGCTGACACAGGAACAGATCCTGAGTTTATTAGGCAAGTTGTAGAAAAAGCAAAAGAATGAGTTTTACGGTAAAATTAGACCACTTTCTCTCAGAACAGCTTAAGTAATACTGGCTTTGTTATCCAGTTTGTACAGCCCATGTTTTTTGTGCTTATATTCAGAAAACTCAAACAGATATTCTGAGTGGTCATCAAAATTCAATAGAAGGAGCAGTAAAGCACAATTAGCTAGGATGACTTAAAATGGTTCATTGGAACTGATTTAAAAAATCCATAGAGGAGGGAGCTTAGCCTTTAAAGACCTTGGGAATCATGGAATCACGGAATTGTTGGACTTGGAAGGGACAATCATAATTTTTTGGCCATTCTATTTGATGAAACTTACTTTTAATTTCACTGAAATGTGTACTCTTTTCTTGCATGTAAGTTTTGTTTGACCAGAAAAAGAGGAATTTGACCATTTTTCTGGAATTTCTAAATACTCGGCATCCTGGAGGTCCTAGTGATGTTGCCACTATACACAGATTGACTGTCTAGTGCATGCACAGGACCTCCAGCATGATCACAATGTGAGAATGATTGTGCATGTGTTAGTTGTTGTGTCTCCTCAGGATTTTCCTATGCGTGCTGTTCTTTCTGGTATGAATGCCTCTGTACATCAGTGACTTTATAACTACATCTGTTTTCCAAAGGCAATGTACGTAGGAGAAATGTGATACTTGTTTCCTTTCTAAGAATTTTATCTCATCTACTGCTGCACTATTTGGAAGGAGAAAATATGAGCAAAGAAGGATGGTTGCAGAGATAAAGCATAAGTCTAAAGATCAGGCATGGGTATGTCATTTGTTTAGCCAGTGACTCAATTCCTCATATATAAAGAGGAGATAACTCCTCTTACCACACCATTAATTCACAAATTAACCCAAGTGCATAAAAGTCTATTGCAATAGTGTGTGTGCTATAAAATGGGTACTCATTTATTTCCTGACAGGTGTCTAAGGAAGACTGTCTGACTACTTTGACAACCTAAAAGCTGCAGTCTAAGGACCTATTTTGCCAGCCCTGTCCCATTTTTCCGAACAGCAGCACTGTGATCCAGTGTATCAGAAGGTCATCTAACTGGATGGGACTAAAACAGCTGGTAAGTGTCTACATACAACTCCATTTGCTGACCTTTCCATTTATTAAATATTACGTAGGAACTTGCAGTGCCTGAGTACCAAAAAAAACCCAACCTCTGGATTTCCTCTGGAATTCTTTGTACTGTCTCACAATCCCTTGTTGCTAACATCCTGCTCTAAATTTGGCCCGCAACATAGATGCTGATATGAGATGCACTAGGCTTTATAGAGAAGTTATCTTCGGATATTTAAATATCTTGTGAAGAGAAACTTCCTACTCAGGCATGAACATTCCTCACTGTCTAAATACACACAATTACCCCAGCTTTTATAGACCCTACTCTGTCCTTGCAACTGAGAAAAAATCATACCAAGAAGGAAATGAAAGTAAAATTTTGCAATGTGTAGCAATAACTGCAGGACAAATAACAGCACCAGTATATCTTCCTGCTCTGCATTAACTTCAACTCTGCTGGCAAAGTGACAGCAAGTTTGGGGAGATAAGAGAAAAGCAAAACAGAGCAAAAGATACCATCATCTGAAAATGGAAGTAGCAGCCTCCATTTCTTCGGGTGCAAAAAGAAATTACATTAGCTTACTCTCTGGTTTGAATATGAATGCAAACATTTTAATAGAATAAATCAAGGACGAGCACGTGAGGTGCTGAGAACTTACAGCTCTCTGAAGTGACTTGGGTGAGTCTGGCTCAAAAGACTGAAAGGTGTTTGGTACATGGAAATGAATGACTTTGCAAGTACCTGTTTACTGTAGGAGGTTTACTATCTATTTCGCGCCTACCAAACAGCACCCTGTTCCTCCCACTTACCAATTAGGTAATTCAGCAAAACCAGATTGATTTCCTAACTGCACTACAATGTCTGATTCCTGGACAGAGATGAAAATCCTTTTTATAGTTCTTAAAGATTTATCAGGGTATACAATCATGAGGATGTCTTGAGACTGTCTGAACAAATACATCATTAGTAAGCATTTAAGGCATTATGGTATCTTCGTTGTCCAACAGGAATTCGGGGAACTTAACTGCAATAAAAGCACAAAGACTGCCACAGCTCCATTTCAGTGTTTTCTTAGAAAATACACATTACCTTTGGAGAGCATAAGGTAAATATGCATAAACACATGTACACACAAACATCCCACATCCTTTCTTGCTCCTTTTCTGATTATTCAATAACTAGGACCTATGTTTAACTAGGTAATTGGATCATTGGCACCAAAAGCAATTAAAAACTAGCTAATATTTCAGTCAAAATTAATGATGGGATTACAGGTCCCTGTGTATCATTCTGTCTTCAGCGTGCCTTGGGATTTGAAAATCCAGCTGTAAACTGACAAAACAGTTGATAAATTATGTAAAAGGAAGTGGTCTCAGTAACTTCATTAATCTTTCTTGTTTTCACTGGATCTGTCATCCAGCTCTCTACACATCACCTACCAAGCAAATATGCTGACTTAGCCCTAGTGTATATGATAAATGGAACAGGGCAAAAAGCAATTGAGGTCCTTGTGTTTATTTACATGATATAAACTGTAATTGATAGGTCCTTTTCTGAAAGGTGTTTTATACAGACTAGTAACAGTGGAAGAACTTTGTTTCCCTACTCCTGAATAACAGAGAAGAAGAAAGCATTTTTTAAGATTCTTCAAAGGTCATGTTACCTTAATACAGGGACATCCTTTACTGTATCATGAAGTCACTGTGAGCTTGTTTCCAGTCCCTGCCAGGAATTCCAGCTTATAGATGGGAAGCTGAAATGCTGGCACATCTACAATAGTGAATAGAGGACAGTGCAGAGATTCCTGGGCTAATTACATCAATGAGATTCAGTGCAACACTTTGAAGGGAAACTATCCAGGAACACTGAAATGGGATAGCTATTATCATGGTGCTTTATCTGATCCAATAAACCTGCCTCCCAGAAAGAGCTAATTGGCTTGTGCACTTGGACATTCTGGGAGTCCACAAATTCTGGCAGAAAGCTTCACTGTAATGTGTAGATGTATTTACAAGGGAGAAAATAGTGACCAAGCAGGTTGGCCTGTGACAGAGGAGGAGTTAAGCTCAGTCCCCCTTGAAGAACCTGGATACTGCCCCAGTGGTCAAACAAGGAATGGGGCAGAATGTGACGTTGCCAACAAAAAGCATCAGTCTGTTGTGGCAACAGGGCAGTTATGAAGTCGGCCAAGGGCAGAATCTCTGCTGTCAGCGTGTCCTGGCCTTTGAACTGGGACAGCTGCTTCCACATTTTCTGTATGGAAATCATGTGAAGAGGAGACTGTTGCCTCATGTTTAGCCTGATACTTTCCCTATCTTTGGGCATCAGTTACCCATGGTAATCGACTGGCTTTACTTTCTTCCTCTTTTGCTTCTCTTCCTCAAACTCAATAACAAAAAAATTAGTTGCCTTACTTGCCTAAATCTTTTCTCAGATGTGGAATCTATGCCTTATATCACTTCTATAAAATGCAGCAAGTACTATAAGTCTGGAAACAAGAGGCTGAACTTTTAATGCACATGCTGAAACATCTACCTAGCTCCAGTCAGTTAAAAGGATAGTATTGACTTCTAGCTAATGACTAGATGTACCCTACAAGTTGTGATCTGACTATGCTGGAGGCAGTAAGAAACTCCCCAGTTTAAGTTAGATTTTCAGTCAAGTTTTATTTCCACAAAAGAAACGTCATCCTTCTTTGAGCTGCAGAAGGATAATGATTATGTTACATTTTAAAGAAGTGGGATATACTATTCTTACTTCCTGGGGGGCTTTGGCCAGCTCCATGGGTTACTGTAAAGGGAATTGCTGATAAAGTCTCATCTTAAGAAGCCTACACGTGAGATTTTCAGCCTACAGACCTATATCCAGTGATTATTTTTTTTTATTCATATCTGGGCATGATGGAACATGAATGAGAGTTGAACCCCTGGCCACTTTCATATAGGCTCCAGTATGCCCTTTGTGTACATACCTATGTTATTCTCAGAGTCACTCCTTTTCTTACATATGGATCACCTGCTTCATTGTCACACATAGATATCACCATTCTGTTCCAGAACATCGCTGGAGATACCTTAACATCAGTGGAGGTCTCCATGTTGAGACAGGAACTCTGTTTGCTAAACATCACCAAATAAAAGAAGATTTGGAAGAACTCGGCAATCTAGAGGGACCAGAATATTCGTTTTAAGCAACTGTGGAAGAGCTTGAGGAAAATCAGAAAGATAATCAACTTACCCCAGAACCCCACAATAATGATAAGAAGCAGATGCATGAAAAGATAAATGGAAGATACAATTCTTCCAGAGGCAAAACTACGATGCTACAGTGGGACATGTAGAACAGCCAGGAAATTGAGTGTGCAAAGGAAAGTAAGGATCATAAGATATTTGTGTAACTTCTCAGAGCTAAAGAACCTCAGTGGCTCCCATTTTCAGGAGTTAGCATCAAATTCACAAGATGTGAAATCCTTCCATTTGGTCAAAAGAGCCTTGGTGTTTGGTGTTTGGTTTGGACAACATTCAATGGAAGATTTCTAACTCTAGGAACAAGCTTTTTAAAGGGAAATAATATTAGAAATTAGATATTAGAAAACTAGTGAGGCGTTATACTAATGTTTGAATAATCACTTGAACAAATATTTAGATGAATATATTCTATTTTCACCTATCAGCTTAAATACAAATTTGTTGTCCCCCTCTCCAATTTATAGCAGGGAGCCATCAGAGTCATGACAACATCCTCTTTCATCTCAGACAGTAAAACAGAGAGCATGGATGCTAAATGTCATATGGCATATTTGGACATGAACGGAGCAACCAGTGCTTTGCCATCAGAAGTATCCAGAGGAGCTGGAACAGCTCTGTGGCAAGCAGGTCACAGCAGCTGATATTGGGCTTGAGAGGGTGAGGTGGAATTTTGTGCTTGCTAAACTGAAATACAATCATGAGGAAAACAAAAAGCAAAGGCTTCATGAAGAAAGAATGGGGCAGATTCACCAACAGGCAGTAAAAAGATCTGTAAATAGGGAAAGGAAACAGAGCGCAATAGAGGATGAAGCACTCACGTTCTATGTTAAGCAATTTGTAAAGTTTCATTCTTTTGCATGTTGAGTGGTACTGTGACTTCTTTTAAAGTTAGACTCGACTGGGTGATCTTTACAGCTTATACACATGCTTAAGAAGAATGGAGTTTTCTGCTCCCTACAATATGAACTATGGTAATGTTAATTGCTATAAAATATATTAAAGAAAAGTTAACTCACAAATTAAGTTTCTGATGTAAGGATCCAATGATTTTTTCCTTATTTTCCCCCCCTAAATGTCAGAGGAATTGCTCTGAACACCACTTTAATCAGTTTCCTGCTTCTACAGTGAGATCAATTTCCTGGCTTGGAAATTGATCGGTTAGATGATGCAGATAATAAATGCGTGAATAAATGAGTGGATGACAGAATCCACCAAAGTAATTCAGATCCTGCACAATAATGGCACTCAGCTAAACACAGAAGCCCTGAAGTTTTCCATCTGCATATATCGTGTTTTTTTTCCAATGGGTAGGATCTTGCAATTATCTGAAGTAGACGTAGTTCCAATGAAATCAATGAAGTTATATCAGTGAAAACCAGATGCGGATCAGGTCCAATATATATTTGGCAAAATGACTGACATGCATCTGGACTAGGAAAATTAATTACTGAATTCTTTTATTAAATTAAGACCTGAAAGTTTGCCCATGAGCACGTGTAAGCATATGAAAATGACCATGCAGTGAAAAAACACAGGCAATGGTTTGTGCCACAGGTGTTGAGACCGATACACAAAAGCCATGGGCATGTACTTACTTCACACAAACCATTTTGTGTACCTGAACGCTCATTCTTAATGAGTAAATATGAGGTCACTTCATTTCAGACAGAGAAACCCAGCTCGTGTTTTGGATATGGGTGAGAATGTGACACCTATCACTTAACACAGCGTAGCTGATTTTCTCTCATTCCGCACACTGGCTTATCTCACAGCAACTCAATGCACCAGAAGGGCCAGGTGTGCTCAGAGAAGCACATGGACTGTGTGTGAGTGGAACAGAGTTGTGTGACATAGTGTGTATCTTTCCCTTTTTCCACAGTTTTTCCAAGGATTCCAAGACCTACTCCAGCCCCCAAACCAGTATGCCTTGTTCCTGTACTGCTTTGTCATTATTCATGTTATTTATACACTAAAAAAGCTGGCCTCCTACTTTTTACAAACCTATTAACTGTTCTAGTTTCCTATTGTGCTTTTTCAGGATTACAAAAATAAGAAAAAATACCCTTAAAAAAGGCAGCATACTGTACACTTTTTGCCTGTTTTCACTGCTTTTTATTATCTTTTCCTCACTACACCAATCATACATGCAGAATTTCAGCTATTGTTATATGCACAGTAGTCTAATTATGGAAGACAAACAAATTTCCTCAAGAAAATAGTAACTGAATGACATCATTTGACTTCATGCTCTATCACCAACATGTTTGGCATCATTCAGGGGCATTCATCTCTACAAATAAAGTTGTCTGAAATAAGAAATGATAAGAAACTAGACAATTTTATGATTCTATAATTCTACTTATAATAAATCATCACAGAGAGGTTTCAGAGGTGGATTCATTAGGTGGAAGGAGGTGCTTAGGAGAATTTCATATTCTGTTATGTGTTCACTACCAGGCGCTGGGCAGACACCTCGCTTTGGATTAGGACTGTCTCTACCTCTGGGGTAGAGGCATTCCCCTCTGTGCTGTACCATCCTTTGCAGTTACACACAGTTTCTATCAGCAATAGACTAGCAAACATTGGCAAACACACACATTATTTATAATTAAGGTGATTTCTGAAGTATTTGCACTGATAAGGAAAGATCTCAAATGTAGCCCCAATAAAAAAGTATTTTATCTAGTGAGAATGTGTCTAGACCCTTTTAACGCTATTTCAGCCATGCAATAGAGGGTATTTCCAGCAGAGAAAAGGTAAAGAGTCATCTACCATATGGTATGGCAGATTAGAGTAAGTACAATCTTATCAACCTTCTACTGTTGTTAGAAACAGAGCATAATTCACCCTTAATATCTCCGTGCACATGCCTTACTCTGTTTTATTTTAGTAAATCTCGTCTCATTCTCTTTGCATTGTGTTCTTAAGAAGAAAACAACCTAAATGGTATTTGATAATCAGTCTGGATACACAAAAAAACATGGTCAGGGTGAAGTGGGGTGGATTATTCCTACTCAGGTTATCCTGGATCCATTGTAAGTTTGACCTCAGTCAAGTTGGTATTCTTTGAGCATGCTAGGGGCAATGCTACATACAAGGCTGTCTGAATCCAGGCAGCAGAGAAAAGAGTATCTCGAATCCAGGTGTAATGACTGGGTAGTTTCCTGACAGTGCAGAATGTGTGTAGAGTGTAGGGGCTTCTCACATTTCCACAGCCTCTGCATTTCTGAAGCTGTGGAAGGTTACAAGGAGGGTCCACTCTACATACACAGAAAAATCTGCCATTGAAATGGACAATCTTCCTGAAAGGAAATTTAACCAGTGCAGTTGCTTGCTATAGGTATGGCCTACATATACAGATTTAGAGAACTAGACCAATCAAAAATAAATGAATAAAAGCTTTATCCCAGCTCCAGTTCCTCTTTTTCCAGCAAAAGTGACCATTAGCTCCCACTGAAATTGCAAGCCTCCTCACCCACTTTAGGATTTCTGTGGAAGGCAGTGATTTGACTTTATTTTGTAAATGACCCAAGAGTAAGATCTGTAATTAAGAATGTCACCCAGACAACTGAGAGAAGCCTGACCTTTGTTTTCTGCTGAATCTGAAAGGCCTTCCTGTAGATAAACTGTATAGAAATACAGTTTGCAATAGCACAAGCAACTTCTCTTCATTGTTGGTAACTCTTTGGTTTTAATAAACAGGACAGATTATATCAATCTGCATTCGATATTGTTAATTCAAATGACAACTAAAATTAGTCAGAGATGTGGGACCACTGGAAGTTCCAGAATACAGTGTCTTCACAGAAGCATGATTTTTAGTACTAGTTTAATGCTAACTTTTGGGGAGGGGCAGAAGGAGTTGGTAGCCTTTTGCATTTTATTTATTGTACACAAGAGATAATACTACAGTCTTAAGACACCATACACACGTATTCCAAACACAAACATATCCCCAAATCATAAAGTCAAGGAGAAAAATAGGTTAGCCTTTCCTGATAGGTGCTCTCTAAGCCATTATGTATACCCATGCTATACTTCTAAACTTATTCCCACATAGATGAGAGCTAGATTTTTTAAGTGGCAATTTCTGTGCAGCTGCCTAGCTTCTGGGAGCTTCAGCTCAAAAAAATTGTTGAAATACCATTAATCCATTGACAAAGTCACAAGAAGTAGCAATACAGAAAAGAACAGAAAAACCAAAGCTCCTCCCTACCTGCTTCAGGTCCTTCTGAGCTTTGATCAGCTCTTGCCCTTCACTGGGGTGACAAATACACCCTTCAAGTTGCCTTGCTGTGCCCATCACCCTTATTTTTCAACTGTAGGCACACTCATTGCAAAGTGTAGGGTTTCTTGTAAAACCACAGGAAACTTGGTGGTTTCAGCTATTTTAAGCCTAAAAGTAGGCAATATTTCACAGCTGGTTTGATTTCAGGAGAACCACAGCAAGTGAAAAGAGCCCAGGGTTGTAGCATAAAGCTATTCTAAAGTTTCAGAAGCCACTACAAAGAGCCCCAAATTAACAAATAAAAATAATAATGTCATCATTCCCGTGGTTTTTGGCAGCTAACTTGTGATTTATCAGTACCCGAGTGGGGCATTACTGATCTTGACAAAACGTTTGCTCATTCACCTGCTAGGCAAGGCTACATTTCCCAGCCTTTATTTGTCCCTCTCCCATAAGGAGACTTGCTGCACCAAACCAAAGGGCAACCGAGAAGTGAAAGGAAGGCACCAACCCACTAGATAACCCAAACTTGTTTGGTGTTCAGCAGCTTCATTCTTGGGCCCTCTAGTTAGAAATATGTCTAAACTCGAAGCTGGGGTTTTTCAGAAGACTGCAAAGTCAGCTTTGTTGCAAAAAGTTCACAGGGTCTTTTCAGTTAATTGGTGACTCCAGACCTTTAGGTTTTGAGCCCAAGATGAGACCCTACCTATATACGTGCTTAACAAACCTAATCAAAACTTTCCGTTTCTTTTTTCTTCTTCTTTTTTTTTTTTTTCCCTGCAGTGGGAAGCTAAGAAGAGGTGAGGAGGAGGAGAAAGGCAGCGCACCGCAAGATCGTGCACTCGCTATTTCCAGTCCCAGCGCTGCAAAGCTCAGCAGCTCAAACCGGCCCCAGCTGAAGGCGGCCGAGCTCATCAGCGAGACCCTCGGCTCCCGCC
>VXAK01017909.1:639549-755487 GCA_013399435.1 Arenaria interpres
TCCCGCCGCGCCGCCTCAGCACAGCTCCGGCGAGAGGGAGCCCGTCGCCCCCCGGCGCTGCTGGGACGCGGGACGCCAGGCCCTCTTCCACAGGCTGTCCCCTTCAGCAGCTCCCTTGGCTCGCCAGCGAGCCCCGGGTGCCCCGGGACCGCCCGGGGAGCAGCGGCNAGGGCAGGGCAGGCTGCTCTCGGGGGCAGGTTGAGAGGACCGGGAGTGCCAGCCCAAGGGAAACCGCTGGCCGTTCCTGGGAGCCTGGGACAAAGAGACCTTGGAGAGCTTCAGTACGAGGCAGGGGTGAGTGATACCAGCCCTCCTGTGTGTGGTTTTTCATGCTCTGAACGCTGTGAAGTTAATTTTACTTCGTTTTCGTCTGTGTAATCCCAGAAGAAGCATTACTCAGATAAGAAACCGGTAATAACTTGTGAAGAATGATTTACAAATTGCAGTTAGGAGGGGTGAGGTGGGAGAATTAAGAAAGTGCCTTTGCTGAACTGCTGCTCAACAGTACCTGTGTGCTCAGGTGTGCTCCCTGCCACCCCAAGCCTGGCAGGCACGGGTATGGGGAGTGGGTGTCAGTAAAGGCAGATGGTGGGACTCCTGCACTCCTAGTTTTACGGAGCAATTTGTCTGTGGCAAAGAGTTAGGTGCAGTTCTGCTTGTTGTGTAAAGGGTTGCTGTTCCTCTAGGTTGGATGGCTTTGCTCCAAGTCACGTTGGAACTGGTTTAAAAGTCAGTACTAAACTTGTTACCAGTCATGAGTAGCCACCTTCTAGGTATACTGCATGTACTTGAGGTTTGGGCAAAGTGGGGAAAAGAGACATTCAGGTCTTCTGATACCTTCTTTTAGATTAACATAAGCTCTGCTGTAGAAAAATGGTTCAGGTCCTTCCTGCTGCCTTCAGCTTTATAAACTGTTTTGTGGAATAAGATTGACTCCCCAGTGTGCAAAACTCAGGTGTAAAAAAGTGTGTGGTTTTGTATGCAAGTAGCTCATCTTTCCCCCACAGTCCTGGGAGGTGAGGCCTAAGTGGGTAAGTGCCTGCACCTGGGATGCCACCGATCACAGCCAGGTGTGGGCTCAGCCTCCTTGGAGGAGCATCACACCATAAATCCCAGGCTCCTTATCATCTTCCATTTTATTTGCAAAGACCCAAACTCTTTGGCCTAAATTACAGTAATGTTCTTGAATTACTCTTTTGTCTGTGCTTTGGTTGTAAAAGGGCTAGCTTTCACATGTGTTGCATCTTTAAAAGCAACACACTTTACCTCTGCAGAGATGCACTGTGTCTGCATAAACAGCTGTGTTCTTGGCTTTTATTAAAAAAAATAATAAGTGTTTGTAGTACTGTTGTTAGGTTAATTAACTCTGCACTTTTTGGGATTCCTTTCTTCTTGTTTAGAGCTGGGGAACTATAGTTGCTTAGCTCTTTGTGGAGCTTCTTTCAAACTACTTGAAATATCCAACCTTGGATGGATGTTACTGAAATGGTCATTTGGCTTCTTAAAAGCTATGACCTCTTGAGGTCTGTTGTTGCTTTATTGTTGTGAAGAGAATTTTAAAAGCCTGCCTTACAGCTTTCTTCCAAGGACCTTACCATGTAGATGTTGGGAAAGGGCAGATTTAGATTAGATATTAGGAAAAAGCTCTTTACTATGAGGGTGGTGGGACACTGGAACAGGTCGCCCAGGGAGGTGGTTGAGGCCCCTTCCCTGGAGATATTCAAGGTGAGGCTCAACGAGGCCCTGGGCAACCTGGTCTGGTTGGGGGTGTCCCTGCCAACTGCGGGGAGGTCAGACTAGATGACCTTTGGAGGTTCCTTCCGCCCTGGACGATTCTATGATTCTACAGCCTGGTCCAACTTTCACTGAAACCAGTGAAAATCATTCTGTTAACCTCAGTGGTAGCTGGGTTAGCTGTTCTGGCTTGCAAAAGTACTCAAGAGTATTTCCACTGTAGAGGCTGATGGGATAGTACAGCTGTAAAACTCTCATTACCGCCACAAACCTTTCCAGGTATATGCACGCTGGGCAGCAACTTTGATCTGAGTTGTTTGGTGTTTCCCATGGTGGTGTTCCATTGGCAGCAGAAGCTGTTGGAGTGTTTGTTTGGGGGATTTTTAGTACTTCAGTGAGGGAAGCAAGAAAATAGTAGCTAATAGAATTTTAATTTCCATTAAGAAATCCTCTCCCCCAGCATACTTTTTCGTGTGCGTGTGTGTTCTGCTCCCAAAAGTCTTATTGCTGTTGTGAAACTTTTGATATCTTTGAGGGCTAAACTTACTGGAGAAAAAAAAATTGAGTGCGTGACTTCTTTCACCAGCTTAGTGAAATTAATGAAAATTGAAGTGCAAACGTTAATGAAATTGGTCACCAGCATGAACAAAAATGGCTTCATGTGAATACTTCTGAGAGAGAGATGGAGGAAAAAAATGAGGTGTATCTCTAAGATGCTGAGGGTGATTCTGGTTGAAGGAACAAAATTCAGTGGACTCCAGTTTCTCTGACTGGGGTGCATGTGTCTGTGGGCTTTGCCACCTGTAAGGCAGAAGCAGGTGAATCTCACAGGTGCTGAGTGTGATGGTGTGCAGCTGGAGTAAGGGCCCCAGCAGGAGATTCATGTAAATGAATCAAGATCTTGTTACTTAGATGATTTGAAGTAGTACCACGCTCACAGCTGTTCCTCCATCCCTAGTTTGGTGTTTTCTCCAGTGCTCCTGAAGGGCAGCCCACCTCTGTCCCCAGTGCACTGCTGCTTTGTCTGCTCTGATACGTGCACTGGGTCCCTGAAGCCCTGGGTGCTGCTTCCTGCACATCAGCTGGTGGATCTGCCTTCAGCTTTGGTGTAAGTAGAGATAAATGGCTTGTAGGACTTAGGTTATTTCCAGCCAGGTTGTCTTCCGAGTGCTGAGGGTAACCACTCAAAATGTGGTGTCTCTCCACGGCCTGGGAACCACCACCAATCAGCTGGTGCTTAGGCTGGAAGTACTGGTATCAAAATGATGTGTCTAAAGCATGGAGGGGTTGGAAGCAGCAGGAATTAGTGTGAAGTTTTGCGTCTTCCTAGAAACTAGTCCATTTATTGGCAAGAAAGAAGGTACTGGAATGTATTTTGGGTCTGACTTTTCCAAACAGCCTTCATTAAGGATTTGAAGAAACGTAGAGAAGACTCTAGTCTGGTATAGTTTTCTATCCCTAATTATTTAGTTAGTAAAGCATCTGTTTAGAAGGAAAAGCAGACAGCAGGACTGGTATAGTCTAGCTGGCTGATAGGTTGGTTTGGTTTTTTGTTGTGTTGTTTTTGTTGGATTTTTTTTTTTTTAAAGTCTAGAAGACCCTTTGTCTTTGAGGGGGAAAAGGCTATATAAATTACAAGTATTTTAGTTATTATTTTTGCTGTGCTAGTATATGGTCTTCCAGAATCTGTGTGATTGCCTCACCTTGATCTTACTGCTGGTGAACTCAAGTAAGGAGAAGTGTTGTTGACTGCTGTAGAACTGATAGTGCATTTAAAGAATAGCATGTGCTTAACTGCATACTTTTTTTGTTGGACTAGATCCAGGTGCAGAATGCTGCCTTTGTGATGTCATTTGTAAAAGGGAAATAATATTTCCCTCCCCTTTGAAGCTTACAGGAGGCTAACTTGTAAGTTTTGACATGTATCCAGGTGGCTTTTTTGCTGAACGGTGCTATTTAAACACCAAGGTTCTCGAATACAGGTGTAGCAATAAAGCCCTCTGTGACTCTTCCCTAGTCTAAGACTGCCCTCTCTTGGACATTATCAGTTGCTGCACTGGTCGCAGAGGGATTTACAACTAAAGTCACCCTTGCATCTGTGCTTTGTAACTGACCCTTGCTTTTACATATTTTTAAAAATGTTGGTCGTCGTTTTGGAAGAACCGCTTGAAGGTTTCAAAATAAATCAAGACACTTGCTGCTGTGTTCCACTTGGGCAAACAAATCTTGTCTAGGTGAATTTTTTTTCTTCCCACTAACCTTGTTCCTTTAGAAACATGGGAGGCTGATGGACAACTAGAGATAAAACAACTTTTCAAAACATTTGCATAAATATAGCAAGGGTGGAGTTCCAAGTTGCCGAAAGGACATAGATCACCAAACCTTGCCAAATTTTTGGAGGTATTTCAACACCATAAGAAATCTTGCACTGTGCTAGTATGCAGTGTCCTAAATCTCCTAGATGATCATAAAAGACTTTGAATTTTATTCTACTTAGATTAATAAAAAGATTTTACTTGAAAAATTTGACCAGGGCAACAAGAAAGTATATGAACTAAAAGTTGTCTTTGACTAAAATAATGCTGAAATGTTTGTTTAGGTTTAACTTGAGTAGCAAGTTAGGCTGGTAGACCTGTTTATACAGCTTCATTCTGGTGCCTAGAACAGAAGATCTTTATTTTATTTATTTGTCAAGGTTAAAAATTCTCCCAGGTGATTTAAGGTGACACAAATTTGGTGTGGTTGGTTTGCAGAAAACTCTCCTATCTTGCTGTTAAAGACTTTCTTGATAGATTTTTGGTGAGTAATTTATTGTTTGTTTTACGGAGAAAACTTATTTGAACGTTTCTGCTGGCCTAGGAACTTATCCATTTTATTTTACTAGAATGCTCCTATGGAGCATGATTTTATTTTTTTTCCCCCATTTCAGGCGATATCTTGACCCCAGAGGAGATATTCTTGCCCTGATCCGTGTTCCATTTTGGCCAAGCCAAATATGCCGTTGACACTGAGAGTAAACCAACAAGTGGAAGATAGTAAGTCTTGCAGAAGGGAGACAATCCAGAGCTGTGCTGTAGGCAGCTGGGTAAGACTATAGCAGCTTAAATTGTTTCTGCTTAACTTATTTTCAGGGATATCCTCTCAGAGTTAGCCTACCTATCTTTGGATTGAGAAGTGAAGAGGGCTAAATTACTTCTTATCTTGTCTGGGGTCATGTTATTTGTCACTTCTTAATAGAATACTGGAAACTTAAGATCGTCCGAGCACGATCTTCTGTCAGTGTCTAGGGTGGACAAGAATTCAGACAAGCCTTTGGCTGTCACGTATTCCCAACAGCATTCTTCAGCTCACTGAATTGGTATCTGTTGTCAGTTCTGCTACAGCAGTTCCAATGGAGAAAATGCTTTTTCTTTTCATAGGAGAACAAGGAAAATAATCGATCAACTCTTGTCGGCTCACCAAAGTTGTACCATCCTTCAAAGATGTCTAACTAAAAGAAGGATATTCTGAATTTCTGTCTCTGACAAGACTAGCTTTTCAATGGTGAATTAAGTTCTCTTCTGTGTTCCTCCTGTGCAATGAACAATCTTTCTGTCTATCAAGACTAGAAAATGTCCAGCTTTTGCTTTCTTTGCACAAGCTGATGTTTGTTCTTTCCGGAGCCTGTAGGGGGTGGAAAATTATTATGGCCTCAATCCTTAATTCAGAGGTGCTGGATTTGTAGCCACTGTAGTAGCAGGAGTTTTAAGAGCATCCTTCCTGAAGATGGTTTAGATTTTAAGCTAAGGTGGAATAAATCTTTTAAGATAGTTTTTCTGACACTTGGCTACAATCAGAATTGTAACAAGTGCTGTTCTGATTGGATCCAGTCCAGAATTGCTGCTGTAAGATTTGGCTTGGGTTTTGAATTTGTATGTGGGCTTCAGTTGCTTGTAGCTACCATGGTATTTCAGTATTGAAAATGGAAATAACTAGCTAGTCAGTTGTCTGTAGTGTTTAACACACCTCACTGCATTTTAAAGACTTGGCCAGCCTGTAGTGATTTATATAGAGATCTCTGGTGTTCTTCTGATGTTTTCAAATCCTAGGATTGTGGCTTCTAATCAGTGAGGTCTCAGCATGTTTCAGGTGAGGCATGAGGCTAAACTTATTCGCTTGTCTCCCTTGTTTGCTGGAGAGGAAAATCAGCAGCACAGGAAGACCAGGATGCCCCAGAATCTGGGGCAGATTCTACTGCCCCACTGAGGTGTTTGGTCTGATGTGACTGTATCAAAGTCCTTTTTCCAGTGCCCTCTGCAGCTTGATGTGCTGAACCTCCTGCTTTTCAAATAAGCTGTGAAGGGAGGAAAAAAGAGGGCATGGCCCCTGCAAGCAAAATTTCTCATACTGCCCAAGTAACTCTTTTGCTCTTGCCCTTCCAGCATTGAACCTCTTGTGTGACATTAATTGCTCCTCCCTCTGTGTCATTTTTCATTCACAACCCCAGTAACTCTCTACAGGGTCATTAACAACTCAGTTTCCACTGCTCCTCCACATCAAGATCCAATTTCACATAAATGTAGATGGAGACAAGGAGAAACAGGGAGAGGACAAGGAAGTAGCAGCCCAGTAGGGACAGCAGCTGCATGGAGTGGAAGACTTGCTGGGAAATATTGTCATTTGGTGTGTCTCCCAGAGCAGTCTTTTTTTCTTATTCCCTTTTGCAGTACAGGGGCAACATGTAGGTGCTTTTGACCTTCTGAAGAGCAGTGTCCTCGCAGTCTCCTATACGGTGACAGAAGAGAACATCTTACAGGAGTAGAAGGTAGTTTAGTTGGCCAGTGACCCGCAGGCTCCTGTGAAACTCCTTTGTTTTGCTTGTTACACCTTGGTATCACTGCCCTCAGGGGCTATACAGAAGATTTCTGCTGTGATTTGAAACTGCAGGTTCCTTGTCTGAGAGAGCAAGTGAGGGAGATCCATTGTCAGTGCAAAGACCGGTTTCTATAAAAACAGAAAAAGACAGGTCGGGAGAGGGATTTCACAATGGGGTGCAGCTACAGATAGGACTGAGATAAAATGCTCACCAGTGAGAGCAGGCCCCTTTCAGGTTCTTGTAGGTATGGACTGATGGCTGGCTTCCTGCACAGCCCCTTGTGTCTAAAAGGATGTGGCTGAGCTCTGGCTGCAGCTTGTCCCTCCATGAGGTACTGAGGCTGTCTTTCCCTAACCGCTGTCTTCTCCTATAAGAACCTAATATCCCTGTCTGTCAAAATGGGATTGAAATCAGGCAGCTAGGTTTAAAAAGGGAGAATAAAACCAAAACCCCATCTGGCAAGAGGGGCAAGAAGGACAGCAGAAATGACTGAATTTGCTACTTCTACCTCAACAGGTGTGGTAAGATTTTTTTTTTATTATTTTTTTTACAGCTCAGTTTTTTGCATTATGGAGCTTTTTTAAAAATCTGATGACCTATTTTGATGTCAGATTTCAGGTAAAACATGTTAAGAAATACCAGCTTAGGACTTTGCACAATCATGTTTCACACGTGATATAAGCAAAACACTTCCAAAGAGTGGAAAGTATTTAGTTTTCTCCCTCATTGTCAGCTCTGTCTCTGTGTATCGGCAACGTAAGCCACTAAAAGAGGAGTGGAGCCAATGATGTTTGAACCCAATGGACCTGTGATCCATTTCCCTCCTGGTTTGCCTACTGCAACGAGCCTCCTTTGTTCTGTCCTTGTGTGTCTGGGGCTGACACAGGGGTCTGGAATAAAAAAAGACTATTTGCAGTGACTAGTGGAGATCCCATCTGTGCTGGTTGACTGGCTGCTACCAGCCAAGAAGTGTCGTAGCCAAGTTCCTCCTTTGCTCTCCCCAAATGAGGCATGAATTTGAATGTAGTTCCTCATCTCAGCTGATAATTCTCAGGAATTGAGTCGAGATATTGTTATCGGAGAGACTTCCCCTGTGTAAAATTTGATTGAAGTTGCCTAACAGATTCAAAAATAGTAGCAGCAGACGAGATGAACAGACTGTAAAAATATACCTTGCTTTTTCAGAAACAGAGGAAAAAACCTCACAGACTTCAGTGATCTGATTGTAAATATTCTTTTTTTTCCTATACTGGAAGTTAGCTGAGAAATGAAACCCGTTTGATTCTCCTGACATACAGGCAACCACAGAAACAAGACTGGAAATTTGTGGGAAAGTTGGAGCATCCACTTTTGTGCTCGGCCTCTGAAGCAGTTCCCCAAAAGGTGGCAGTCTCTGCTAGCAGGAATGTGTCGCTCTCTGGTAGATGGATGCTTTTCCTTAAGGTTCATTCAGTTTTGTGTTCTGCATTGGTGGGGTGTTTTTCCTTCCCCTCCTCCCCCATAACCTTTATCTTTCAAATGAGACCAGCAGCCTGTATATTTGACAAATATTTGTCTAGCATTGTAAATGCATACAGACTTAAAAATGACCTTTGAGTTAAACCAGAACAGATTCCCACACACAAAGGAATTAGTTTTAATTAGGTTTTTTCCTCAGTTGTATAAACAGAAATTATTAGAATGCATGCTATGAATGCTTCATCTCTGCATCTGTGACTGGGCTTCCACAGCTTTTTAAAATCTTGTTCCCTGAAGACTGCCAAAGGCCTGGACCTGTACTCTCCAGTCAGAAGAAAAACTTCCTGACTTCTCCAGTGTTTGCTTAGTTTGGGGTCAGATCTGAAGACCCCAAAGCTGTCCCTGTGTCATAATTCAGACCCTGTGGAGCTGGAACTCTCTGCTTATCAATGTTGTTCTGGTGGAGCTGTATTTTACTTTCCTGTCTGGACTCTACAGCTCCACAGGCTTGGTTATTCCTGAGCTACTGCTGGGTCTGATGGCAGCAACAAGCCTGTGGATCCCCTTGCAAGATCCGGCCAGTGGTCATTGCAGGACTAGAGGGAATGCAGTTCATACCCCGATGTTTCCACCACCCCTCCCCATCACATCCTTACACACATGATTTCCTCATCTACTTCTGTAGTCCTCTCCTGGGAGAGCTCAACGCATCAAAGGAAATGAATGGAAAATGTCTGAAGAAGCAGCTAATTCTGCCCTTCCATTTGGGGACAGAAACACAAGTTTACCTCTTGGGACACACTCAAAGACATGTGCTGGTTGTTGCTTAAAAACAAATGGAAAAACAGACTTTCTGGAATGGATATTTTGGACTTGGGAGCCTGGCAATTCTATTTCAGGCCCTTTTAGAGGTAGGGATAAATTAACAAGGGTATTCTAGAGACAAATTCACTGGGACTGAGCTGTTCTACTGTGCAGGCACTCTAAAGTAGCTTTGTCTTTAGAGCGTGACAATTTCCACATCAGTCTGGTTGGAATAAAAGGATCTTCGTATGAATAATAATTCAAACTAGCATGGTAGCAATAGAAATTTCATTTAACTAAACTGTTTGTATCAGTGAGTCTGTTCTAGGAGTATCTTCTCTCTTTAAAAAAATGCATTGGATAACAAATTTGACTTATCCTTACTCAAAAATTACATGACTTAGAAAAAAATCCAGATTTTCATTTTGGGCGGTGGTGATGATTTTGTTTAGTTGCTGGTTGTTTTTTTTTTTTTACTAATGGATTTATCTGATAGTCCCTGAGGAACTGATGGGTCCAAAATCCAGATGCTCGCCTCACTACTGATTTTCAGAAGAGCCTTTGGTTCCACTGTTGCCTGCATTGAGCCTTCACACAATGGGATAAGTAGTCAAAAGTCAACAGCACAGAAAAGGGCTAGGGGCAGCTCCGCATCAGAAGAGGTAGATTAGAACTAGAGAAGATTCAGATCAGAGCAACAGTGATTGTCAAAGGCACCGAATATCTCGTGTACAGCAGCAAATAGGCTTGGGACTTCCTTTCTTGGAAAGAAGCCACTGAGAAAGGATGAACAAAAGTCTTTTGATGCCACAGGGAAGATGAAAAGGAATTAGTTGTTTGCTGCTGCTTATAAAATGAGATCCAGGGGATGTGAAAAATTTTAGTGGGTTTGAGATTTATAGCAATGGGTGGTGGTTTGTAAGGTCATCTAAGCTGTTGATGGGGTAGAGCTGCTAGAACTTCGCATTGGTTCAAGAGTTCTGGGTTTAAGGAGTATAACAGGAGATGTATGAATTGTGTTGACACCAGCAGACTAATCTGGTGAGGTGTTACCACATGCTTGTGCTAGTCCTACATTTTTCCTCAAGCATCTGGTATTTGCCAGAAACAGGCTAACCTAGACTGCAGAGACTGCTGTGGCCAAAAGATGTTCCCATCCACTATGGATGTTGTGATTTTTTATTTTTTTTTTAATGCCATAATAAGTTATTTTCAAGTAGATAAGAACCAGTCTGAGAGTCAAATCTGTGTGGTCTTTAAAGCTTTTATTTCTTTTTAAGCAATCGTGACTTCTAAGTAACTTTCCTTCTTTTAAAGAAATATTTCACATATGTAATAGGAAATTAGACGATCCTATTATTTCACAATCAGTGTAGAATTTTCTTCCCTTTTTTTACCCTCCCCCCTCTTCTTGGCTTGGCACACTGCAATTCCTCGGTAGGGGCCAGATTCTGGGAGATGAATGTCCCAACTCCCACAGAAAGTTTCCTGGAGGCATTTGGCAGAGGAAAAAACACATTTTTTTTTCTATTGGAGAGGTTTTTCCTTTGTTTATGTTTTCTCTTTCTTTCTTCTTTCTTCTTTTTTTTTCTTTTTTCTTTTTTGTTTTCAACTGATCACATTCTGGAGCATTTATTTTGCTCATGCCTTGATTAAACCAAAAAGGGAAAAAAGAAAACAAACAAACAAAAAACCCAGCTAGCTGGTTCCTCCCTTGTGGGTAGAAGTACAATATCCCTGTTGGCCACGCACACATTGCAGAGAGTTACTTAAACACTGACAAGCTGGTGCTGTCATCAAAATCATTCATGAAAGTGTTTCCATTAAAGTTTTTCAAAACTCTCCTTTCTTTCCCAGTTAGATTTGTGTTTATTTTTGTCAGCTGGCAGTTGACACTCATTGAAACACTGGAAACCTACTTGATTAGGTGCTATCTAAGCTTTCTAGAGTGGTGGAGTGGTCAATAATCTTTCTCCCAAAGACTTTTGGTTTAAGTTCAATAAGAATGTCCCTTCTTTACCAAAAAAAAATTTAAAAAAGATCCCAAACCAAACTAGTCCAGCCTTAAGTTATGAGGCATTAATAAAGTTACATAAGTATACCTTTTTTTTTTTAATTTGGTATAGTTCTATAATCTACTAGGGAATAAATTTCCTAATCAGATAAGGAAAGGAATGAATTTTAAATGCACATTACTCTAAAATAGACCTGGAGTCTTAGTTTCCTTGGATCTCTGTTGCAAAGATGTTTGGATCAAAGCTTATTTCTTTAATGACAAATAAATTGCATTAAACACAATTATATGCCTTTCATGAAGATTCAAAGACAGAGCTTGTCAGCCATGCAAATATTTTGGTACATGCATTACAGGTTTCTTTTGGGCTGGGCAACTTCTAATTTAATTTAATAAATGAGTGGGGGAGAATCATATTTATAATAATAAAATCACTGTTTCAGAAGAAAAGACTAGGAACCTGTTTACTGCCTTCAGTGGGCTTTAGATCAGAAGCAAAATTATCACAGTTATCTCTAATGCCCTTAAAATTATTGTAATAAGCTTCCTTTTCTTCTCTTCAGTATCCACGAGGAAAATCTTGTAATCTCTGCTAATTTTGAGGCAACAGTTTCCCTGACTTTATTAGAGGTTTTCCAGAACTGCGTTAATGAAACAATGAGACATGACAGGTTGGGTGTTATGGTCGAATAATGATCTGCCTTGAAGGTTAATGGCACTTGGCTCGCAGCCTTCTGGTAATAGGCGGTGTGTGCACTAACTGCCCAGGTGTAGCGTTATTAATTCAGTTTGGTTTACTCCAGGCTGCATGTGCATCATCGAAACATTCAGCCCTTCATTCTTCAGTCCCAGCATAGCCTGGTGTTTGAGGAGAACGGCAAGATTTTGCCAAATGAAAGTAATGCATCTCAAAAGAGGGACTCGCTCTAATGTGTTACCCTGTGGTCCGCAGGGAACTGCCTCCTGCAGGAGGGGTAGGAGCGGAGATGGGGTGAGAGTAGTCTTCCTCCTCCCTCCTGGGCAGCAGATCACCCAGTGCCAGGCTCTATCACCTGATGCAAGGCTGTGGCTGGGCACAGACATATGCTTTGCTGTCCCCTCCCCTGGCCCTATTCTCCTCAGAAGATGATAGACTGGGCTGTGCCACCTCTGCTACATGTCTTGCGAAAGCTTCAACTTTGACAACTAAGTCTCAAGGATAAAGGGGTTGAAAGGCTGTGGGAGGCCAGCAGGAGCGCAGTCTGATCCCAGGCCTCCTTTTTCCCTGGCTTGCAGGCTTTGCAGGTGGACTCACTTCAGCTGTGGGTGGGAAGGAGCAGGGGTGGAGACAGGGGCAGCAGCAGAGCGGGACAGGACCACGTGAGGCAGTACATGCTTGTAAGCGACACTGATGGGGTGGTGATGTATGTCTGCTTGTACCCAAGCTGTGTGTGCTCACAAGAGTTACACTTGTTGGTATTTGAATGGTTGTTGTTACTGCAAGTTGAGGTAACATGAATAGCATATATATAATTAGCTCAAACCTGGGGGTGGGGTGGGGGGTGCATTTTGTTTGGCTGAGGTGAGCTCCTTCTGGAAGAGGAAGAATGCCAGCGACTTGAGAACAAACTGTATATATAATTTCCTTAAGTTACAATTCAAATCCTCCTCCAAATCCTTTTGCTATAGCGAAAATAGGAAAACTGAAACCAAACCAGCTACTCATTATTGCATTAACACAGCCAAACAGGCCTGAGGGTATGAAGTAGAGCACTGAGTACACGCGCTGCTGGGTGGGAATGACGCAGACGCTGCTCTTGAATGAGACACCACTGCCTGCAACTCTGATTTTGTGAGTTACTTAATGAACCCAACTGCTGCCCTGCATCTGGTAGAAAAAGGGCCAGAAGAGCAAATTCAGATCTGATTCTCACCAGATGAATTTTGCTTGTGGGTCAACAGGCTTGGGACCCCAGCATTCATTTCAGACACTGCAGCTGTCATCACACTGAATATGTAAAGAATGAATATTTCTGTACTTTGAATCAGTGGCTTAACTAAAAATCACTTCCAGTGGGAAACACCTCCACTGTTTGCTGGCAAGGGGATACAGTAGTGCTGTATATTTGGTTTGATGTTTGTCTAGTAGAGTCTTTCCTTCTTGTGCTGTGTTTTTTGTTTTATTAGTGTTCAAAATAGGAGTTTTTCTTAGCAGTCGTATAACTAGACTCTGTGGTGAAGTTGTCCGGTGATAAAAATAGCCGCTTACATGGGAGGAGAAACTATGGATTTATAGTGTAAAATAAATCCCTTAAATGTGATCCAGAAAAGGACAGACAGCTGTTTTGGAGTGAAGAATATGAAAATACCATCATTGCTGTATAATACCTCCTGGCCCAGTTTTTTCTGCTGAAACTTCAGTTCCTGAAAAGAGTAAAGGTGTCACTCCTGAGAAACACTGTTCTCCAGATGCATCGATGTCTGAAGGGGTGTCCCTACATGAGACCAAAATCTGGAGCCTCGCCATGTGGGAGACCAGGTGTGCTGTGGGATGGAGGGGGCTCAGGAAACCACAGCTCTATTTCTGGCTTGGTCAAGGACCTGGTGTATGACCTGGGGAAAGACGCTTTGCCTCTCCGTGCCTGTGCTTCCTTTCCTGTTTATATAGTCTGCACGCTCTTCATGCGGAGTTTTTTCTGTCTGTGATCAGAGTTAAATGTCTGCTTCTCCTCATCTCTGAAGGGCTATGGCCCTTAACATCTGCTGGTGGATAAATGAAGAGATGGGGAGGTCCATCATGACCCTGGTGTGGGATTTGCCTGTGAACAGCAAATGTATCTGCTCTTTCCTGTGAAAAATAGGTGGTTCTTTCTGTCATGACTGTTAAGTTACATTTTCACTGGTTAAATTGCCTTGATCTAAGTTCCTGAGAATTATTAATATAGTAGCCACCACTTTTTTTTTTTTTAAAAAAAAGGTCAGAGTGGACTTGAGAAGGTAGCGTCCTGAAACAATGATTTGTTGCATGTAGGTCCCTCTTGATGATTAGAGTACATCATGAAACATACTTATGGTATGGAGTAGTGACAACAATTTATATGCAAATAAGAATAATTCAGAAAAAGAGTACTTTGTTAGGGGAAAATACATCACCAGTGGCCTGAGATAGGTGAGGCTGCTGCATGCCCAGATCCAACCAGCAGCGAGGCTGACAATGTATTCCTAGAGAGTAGTAAAAGCAGCATCCTGCTCCACTCTGGCTGAGCAGGATAGAGGTCCTCTAGCATTGGTTGGGCAAAAATAGATATATATTTTTGGCCCTGGTCTCCAGTAGCCAACTCCCCCATGTTTTTGCCCCTAAAGACACCCTTGGCCTCCAGGCTGGTTCACCTCCTCATGGGTCAGCACTTGCACACTCACTCCGTGGACACACCAGCCCTTACACCCATGGTCTGAGTCCAGTAGCTGAACTCAAAACCCCATACACACATGCATAATAAATAGAGTCCCTCACCCAGAAAAAGAGTTAAAAATTAATAAGAAGCTAGGACAGTGTGTGGCCAGACAAATGTACCAAACACCCAACTGGTTACACATGAGCAGCATGTTATATCCCCTTACCTGTCTATTTCCCTGCACTTGTTCATCCCCCTATCACATTCTAAATCCACCCCTTTTCCCACCTCTGGTGCCTTCCCTAAACACCCCTTAGTAAGTCTTGTGTAATCCCAAAATATTCCTCCCCCACATCGTATAGTGTGTCCCATATTCCTGTGTAGCAATGCAACCATTCAAAAGGTGCTCTAGTATTGACCCATGTTGATGGGTTTCATGCTGGGATGCTGGGGCTTAGGCCCTGCTGGGACAGCCCTGGAAGGGTTTCAGGCAGAGTGTCCCTTTTTCTGACTACTTCATTTGTGTTCCTGCCTGCCCTTGTGCTTGTCTGGGCTTGTGGAGATTGGGT
The DNA here is from genome assembly GCA_013399435.1 of Arenaria interpres. Taxonomy (NCBI): domain Eukaryota; kingdom Metazoa; phylum Chordata; class Aves; order Charadriiformes; family Scolopacidae; genus Arenaria; species Arenaria interpres. The sequence continues at coordinate 654,358 of VXAK01017909.1, forward strand.
TGTGGTGGGCTGATGGGTCCTATGATGGGCTTGGAAATCACCAGGACAGGATATTATTTTGGCTTCCCCTCCTGCCACTGTCTCTCTGTGCTCATTTGGGCTTGTGCAGATGAATCTTTTTTTTATCACATAACCTAACACTCCCGAAGCTTTCTTTTTAACTTCATAAATGGCTAGGAAAATGTGAGTAAGCTGGAAACCCCAAATTTCTAGTTGGCTAATTCATGGCCACCCAACATGCTTAATGCCTGAGAAATGCATGCATTGTACTTGTCAAAACCATATAGCGAAACCTAAGGCAAACCAACATTGCTACTTTTCGTTATTAGCGATTCATCTCTTGCTTGCTATTTTTTTTTTTTAAACATCATTCTTCAGACTGTAAGTATAAAACCCTAATTAGCAAGCAGAGCAGATACGGCAACTTCAAAAACAGAAATCAAGCAATAAGCCCTGAAGCAACATAACCACATCTTTGTTGTCACTAGCTTGTTGTAGAGGCAATAATGATATACGGAAGTGAATGGCTTTGTGGGAAGATGAGATAGAAGGCATTTATGAAGGTTAACACAATTTCTGCACAAAAATTGAAGGGCTTTATCTGATGATGATGATGTGGGTAGCAGACTCCTGGTTTTGCCCTCGTGGCAGGTTAGGTTGCTTATCCTGCTAGTTATTTGTCAGGCTATTGTCTGTAGCTAGGTGAAAGCTAGCAGGTTCCCTCTTCCACTCCTTATCATCTACTTACCAAATTCTTCTACAAGCTATCAGCCTTCTTGTCAGCCTGGGCAAACGTCAGACCTGAAAACAAGTCTGCTTTCTACCCTCGAGTTTTGCAGAAACGGCTGCAAAATAAAAAAGCAAGCTGTAAATAAAAAAGCAAGCTGTAAGGAAGGCACAAATCGTGAGTCTTTCTCTTCTGTGTGATGCTGGGTGGTAGTTGCGTGTTTAGTACAGAGCAGCCTTTTATGAGGAATTGCTTGCTTCAATTTGAGCAGGCTGAGCACAGGGCTGTGACTGGTCAGAGTTCGTGTGAGAGTTAGGTGTGGAAATGTAAAGGGTTTAGTTGACTGTAAGCCAAAATCAGATAGTATCTTGGGTCTTGTCCATGCTAAAAAAAATTGCATAGCCCAGACTATTCCAGAGAACTGTATTTTATCCAACCCACAAATACAGTTGAACCGGTACTGCTAGTGTTGTGGTATTTTATATTAGAGTATCTTTCCCATTCATTCTCATATATGAATAGATAAGTGATGCTGGTAGAAGATACTTAAATAAAGCTGCTTCCGTGTTGCTGTACCAATGGTCTCAAACAAATACACTTTCTCACTGTCACGGTGACTGCCTGGTAACCAGGGAGGACCTTGTGTGATGGCACTTTGCACGTGTGTGTATCAGTACGTACAAAGCTTAACTGCAGTCAATAGATTTCCACATGACTGATAACAGAAGGAGTCTTTGAGTGAAACCCACCCCAGATACAGTGATCCTCCTGTGCCTTTGATGGGAAAGGAGCCGGGTGCGCTGTGCGGGCAGGGAGTCAGCCTCTTCAAGGAGCTCTGAAAAGGGATGAGCGAACATGAGGATCAGGTCAAAATGGGTTACTTGGGGAGGAGCGTAAGTTAGGGTCACAAAATTTGGCCCTGAAATATAATCTGGAAGGAGAAAACTGTATTAATGATAATGCTTTGAGGCACAAGGGAAAGGAGGAATAGGATAAACAGCTCTGCTGTTTCTTAAAAAAAAAAAAACAAACCCTTTAATTTTTTTACTGAGATTATTTTCCAGGTGCAAACACTAAGAGAGCAGTTAGAGCTACTCTGTGAAGTGCCCTGGGCCAGAAGCTTCTAATTCCCCAAATGGGAATTAGTTATATTGTTCTGAGCAGTTGTAGACTAATACTACAATGTTTACCCTTGGAGAACTTGTTATCTGTGATTATCTGGGTAAAGCAACAGCACTTCAAAGTAAAGATAAAACATAGATAAAGATATTTTTCCACCTGTGACCCTATTATTCTGTTCTATATTTATTATTCTGATCAGGTAGCTTCTAATTTCTTTTCCCTTCTTCTGATAAAATAATTTGTAGGTTTAATTGAGGTTTTCTGAACTGAAAACTGATGCCTAGCACTTTTTTTCTTTTCTCTTTTTTTCCCACGAGAACCTCTCACTTTGTGGTTGCTTGAGGAAGTTGACTTAAGCAATTTAAAATGTAGTCGTGGCTTATTTAGAAAGAAACACTGGCCGTTGACACAAAAATATATGCCTAAATATGCTAACAGGTGCAAGAGCTTGTCTAATCACATGATGGCTACAGGAAACCTATTAACCATAGTGTTTGGGTTAAAGACAGGTCATGCCGATAATTAAATACAGAAAGTCAATTTTTTTGCTAGATCTTTTTCTTTTCTTTTCTTTCCCCCCCCTCAGTTTTCCCTGCTACTCCCCATTCTTACAGCTGGAAGTTGAAAATTTCTGTGTTCTAGAGTTAGTATGAAAGGTTGTGACACTGATTAAAATCGGTGACAGTCATAGCTGTAGTAGGAACAGAAATAGATGTGTGAGGTTAAGCAGATGTCAGCGTTCATTATGAACTTTTGAGCTCTTTCAGGTTTCAGGTCACAGCTTCCAAATACTTTCTACATACTGCTAAAATAAAGCTCCTGAAAACATATTGTGAAAAATCTCAAGTTATTGTCCCATTGTTTAGAGATTTCCATTCAATCTAGAAGCCTTATGTAAGGCACTGTTTGGGTTTTGGTTTTTTAGGGCTAGCACTCTTTTTCCTCATTGTAAGGAGAGAGCACACACACACACAAAATCTTCGGAGCAGATTTCAAATTAAATAAGGAGAGCTCATTGTCTATACTACCTATTCTATCAGGTCTATAGTCTGAGCATGTAGGTGTGTATATAGCCCATCTCAAAGCCCTCTAGCAGTAGGCAGGGGAGCCCTGGTGGTAACATCTTTAGCTGTGATCCCAAGCATTTTACACCCTTGATACAGATGCTGGTTGAAGCTCTGATGTGCAAGGTACCATTTTACTCTCATGGTTGTTTTTTTCCTTTTTTCCCCTCCAGTCATGACTTCTACATGATATAAATTACCTGAAGGCTGGTGCCATCTTGCCACTGTACGCAATATTGAATCATCAAAACATATTTATGAAGCGTGCAACCTGGGGCTTAGCATAGTGACGTTTCTGTTTGAAATCTACTTCTTAAGGATGTTTAGGGGAAAATCCCAAACAGCCTTCTCCAGCATCAGTCCTTTCCTGGCAGGAAGCACATATGCCTGTCTACAGCAAAGGCAGTACTTCCAAGAGGTTAGGTCTGCTGTGCCTGTGTAGCGGGGCCAGTCTTTCAGCAGCAAACAAGATACAGGTGATTCTGTCCTACAAATGGAAAAAGAAGCCTTTTTACTGTGCTTATCTTCCTACTGGTTAGAAGCCTTCTTACTGTGCTCATCTTCCCTCATCTCCAGCAGGGCAATGCAACACAGACAGCAAGACTTTTCATTTTCCAAGATGCCTTCTGACATGGCGAGGCAACTTCTTCCCTGTCCCACCTCTGTCTGCTAATGACTAAACTCAGTGCACCCTCAGCTCTCGGTGTTTAAACCTCCATCTGCAGTTCGAACGTCTTGATTAGTTAGACAGCTTGTGCTACTGTCCACACTTTGAAACTGTATGGTAGGTAGAAGTTACTGGGTTTTCCCCTTAGGATTTTAACTGTCCTACGTCTTTCAGTATTATGGTGGTAAGTTGACATTGAGGTAAAATTAGTTAGAAAATCTGAAAGTTAGACATCAGTGCAAAATCTGTAGATTTTTATGTTTCTCCTGACACTTCTTACGTGCAAGGTGGGAGAACGTGAACAGCAGCTCAGTAATGTTCTAACATCTGTTCTCAACAAAGCTCTTACAGTCTTGCATTAGAAGCCATTTCCCCTGGTATAAAAACGCAAGCGCAGTAACGCTGCAGTAGACATCTAACCTCTGTTTAACTGGATTCTGAAGTTGCAAGGGCTTAACCTGAATGTTGGTAAGGAGTGATGATGCAGTAATTAAGGGATTGAGTTCACTTTGTTCTGCCACAAATTTCTGCTTAACCTTTGGCATGTTCCTTAGACTCTCTGGCTTTAGAGCACATCATCCTTGGCTGGCAAGCTGTCTTAAAAGATAAGGATGATGTGAAAAACCTCTGCCTCATAGTTGAGTGGTCTGTGGTTCTTCCTACCTGGCTTGTCACCCACTGACATCTCAGGAACTCATCTGTGTGTAGAATAAACCTTTATTATAGAACTATAAAATTTTCTACTACTGTTCCCATTTTTCTTCTGTTGTTTAAGCAGTCTGATTTATATAAGCTTGATCTGTTCACCGGATAATTTTTAAGATTTCAGTATATTTAAGCACTTTTCTATATGATAACTGCTTTCCACTGTAGGTAAATAACACATGTCTATGGTAGGTATCTTCAGAATATTCCCTGGAGGCTGAACTAACACGTTTGTTTCTCTGGAGTCTCCATACCCTACTTGTGGTTTCTGCTTGAAGTTGCAAAACCCCCATCCAGATCTGCCCACTCCTGATTGCATTTATTTTTAATTGTAGAGCTGTAGGAGAAACTGTAGATAAGGGGGCAGAAGAGTGACTTAATACTGTGACAGCTTGTTCTGCAGTAGTCTCTCATGTCACAAGCCCATTACCATAATTGGCTGGAGAAAGCACTGTGGAAGGTACGGGGTCTACATTTTAGTAAAGGCAAAAATAAATGATATTTTGTGCCATGTTTATATCAAGGATGTAAATGTAATTTTTGTTAGTTGAAAATAAGGGTGGTAACAGAGTTATCAGGAGCTAGAAACAGGGCTGATCCAGGCAAATGACGGGTGGAAAAAAAGTATTTGCATTGCAAAAGGCTGCACAGTTCTCTGCTGCTCAGCACAGTATTGAATAAAGCTACAGCAGATGCAGTGACATCAGATCTGTTCCTCAGGGAGGAGGATGCCACCTTCTCTAGTGAGCAACAAGTCTTGGAGGAAGCAAAAAGACTTAATTTGTCTGCAGTTTAACATTGTCTTTTCTTCTTATATAAGCTTTAAAACGGCTTCTGTCTGCAACAACCAGCATGCCCTTCGTGCTCTTGCTTCCTTGAAGGCAGTGCAGCAAGTCTGAATCGTCCTGAACCGAGGAGCCTGTTACCTTTGTGAACAGACGTGCTGTGCTGATACAGAAAAGTCAATATAAGTGGTGAAGGGCTCATAATGTATTTGGCCTCCTAGAAGAGGGAAGGTATTTTGTTACAAGGTGCACAATACAGCTTGGTTAAGCAATGCATGTGAGCCAAGAGGCCTGGGGCAGGTGATCTTGTAGATGTATGAGACACCCAGTGAGCCTGAATGTGGCCATCTGCATGGGCATGAATCAAGTTCACCTGGTTCACTGAATGTGAATCGGGATTGAGACATGACTGCTAAAAGCAACAGACGTATCATAAGATACTAAAGCCAAAATACAAAAAGTATTTGAACATTGCTATGGTTCTGTTGACACAAGAAAATACCTTTGTGCTCTACTGAATCCACGCTATTCCACAATTGGAGGCAGAATTGAAAGCCATAGATTTACAAGATCAGTATCTGATGTCCTTGGTCCTGTTAAGCTGCTATTTTATTGGCATTGCCCAGTAAAATATTTATCTTCTGGAAAAAAAATTGTTTTCATTTCTTCTCTAAAATACCAAACTTCCATGAGATGGTCTATATGTTTTGAAATAATTAGAAAAACACTAAATAGGTAAAGAGACAGAGCAGTCTGAAATATCTGACTTGGAAAGAGGTAACAGGAGTTGCTTGTAAACTGGAATTTCGGTGTGGTTCTCACATCCACACTTCTTTTGTGTTTAAAACTATAGCAGGGTCACTCAGGTATTCACCTGTGTCCTGTAGATATACATAATAAAAATAGCTTGAGAAGTATTTTTCTTATTTCACCCTGACAACTGCATTTGGGAGAAGAGTTTAATAATGTGCTCTTCAAGTTTGTGACCTTTAAACACTCACCGTGAATATTGAAGATGGAACACCATTTTTACACTTTATAATGAAGAATATTGCATTCAGCATTTTAGTCTCTAAATACCTTGTCATATTCAGAAATGACCACTGCTTATCTTCCCTTTATTCTTAGAGAAACTTCCTCTCTGAGCTACATTGGAGTGTCATGCAAGTAAGGGATAAGTAAGGGATAAATTTCAGTCTCACAAGCAGAAGTCTGTATTACTACATTTTATATTTTAGCTCTAAATGAAGTATAATAAAAAAAAGGCTTGTATGCTTCTCTGAGCAGAATGGAGTAATTCTTTGCTCAATTCTTCCATGCTTATGGCAAAACAGATACGATTACTAACGAAGTCTCCACAATGGTTTGGAGACATTTATGCTCACAAAAATACATTGCATATGAAGACATTCTAGGATCAGTAAACAAAAGAAGAATAGCTAAACTAATTCAAGTGGTTTATAGTGTTGAAATACCTTGTAAGATATGAGGATCCCCGGTGGGTACAGGAGTGAGCGTCACTCTCAGGCATGATCTCTCCCCATTCCTAGCAAACCATGGTTACAGTTTGTGAATTCAACCCTGAAAAATCTTGAACAGAACCAAAAACTCAGGAGGTGAATGCTTCAACATTGCAACCCCCCTAAATTTAAAAGAGGAAGTTAATGTTCATACTTGATAAGAAAGAATACAGTTTTACAGTAGAGCTAGTAGGTCCCTACAGTAACTCTGTATTAGAGCTTATTTTTCACAGGACACATAGGAGAGAGTTGATTTGGGGGATGGGAAGGAGGTAAAAGCATTGCCAGAGCTATTCCTTTATATCCTTTTGTCCCCCATTAGCAAGGTTATGTAAATGACCTAATGAACAAAAACAAGGACAGTTTTATGGAGACAAGGTACCCATGAATTCAATAAAAGGCAGGCACGCCTTTAGCCATGAACTGTGATTGACATTTGAGCCTGGGTGATAGGATCACTTTTGACAAAGAAGAGCTCATGTTCAGAAAAGATGTGAAGAACTTGGATGGAAACCTGCTTACTGGGCAGGAAGCCATGTGAAAGAGGGGAATAATTTCCAGTTTGCTTATTTGCCAATAAATGTTAAACTCTGTAACACAACGTTATTGCCTGTCTGGCAGTTCCTTAGCAGTATTAAAAGTTCCCTTACCCATTTCCCTTCTTAGCTTCTTTCTCTGTTATAAACTTCCTTTCAGCTGAGGAGATGATCTAAACCATATCAAACATTACACTGGGAACAGTTCACACTCTCATACTCCAGATAGAAGAAACCCTGATTCTGACTTCAGCAGAAATATCGGTTCTAGTACACTCCCAAAACCCATGGGCCTATCAATGTCAACCCTGTGTGGAGCATGCAAAATTAAAGATATTGGGAGTCTAGTCTGGGTTTTATCTGGTATGTAAAGGATGAGAGCATGAAACCAAATTGGCAAAATTAGCAATAAATTAGTTAGTCCAAAGATCTTTCATCTTCTTTCATTATGATCATGTGTGTTTTAGTAGGCCTTTGTACATACCACCAAAGCCAAAGGCAGGCCCTTCCTCAGGGCAGTTCAGTGGTGGCTCTGAGTAGCCTGGTACAATAATCTACCTCTTGTCATTGCCAATAGAGTGAACCAGGAGAAAGACTGGCATTTGAAGACCAAAGCTTGGGGGTTTGCCCAAAATGTATATAAATTCATACCTTGAGAAGGCACCTCTTACCACTTAAGTCTACAAAGGGAGGGACTTTTCTGGTCTCTAGTTTATCTCTGGTAATTGCTGTCCATTATATGGGTAAAAAAGGAGCATACCAGAAATTGTGACTCTTGCCAACACCTCAGGCAGTTGAGCACACTAAGTGATAATTATGCTTCTGGCAACAGGTTAAGCCAGATGTTCAGGAGCAGCTGCTGTCGACCTGTTGGCAAAGTTAGGTGTTTTCATGGTATGATGGAGTGATTCTTGGCATCTTTCTAGGGAAAGAGGGCATACAATTGAGGGGAAATTACATTGAATATAAGGAGCAACAATGTGTCATCATGATAGAAATGTACATCAGTAGTGGAGAATGGAGAATCTTGAAAATGATGGCAGCTCTGCAGAGGGTAGAAAAATATCTCCTGGGCATCATTAGTCAGTGATTTCTGTTCATCAAAAAGGGCCATAGGAGTGGCATCTGGATCTGTTTCAAATAGTCTAGCTCTGGATTGTGGGAATATAACCTAGAGGCTTTTCTTCCATGACGGTACTCAAAATTCAGGCACATGGTATTTCTTTGCTAGCAAGTTTTGTGAGGAAAGGAAATACAAGGTTACAGTGGAAGGCCACTGGCGTTCCAGTGGAAAGGAAATGTATGGTAATCTTGGGTCTAACATTTCTTGAACCCTCATGTACTTCTGTAATTCCTCTGTCTCTCCTTCATAAACAGCGCAGAAGGCATCTCGGCGCTTGTGGGAGCACTTGCAATGATGATCACTTGCTATTACAACAAGGATTTTATGAGTTTCCTGTCGATAATTGGTCCATGCAGGGAAATGTTTTGAGAGAGCTTTAGTCCTCCGTTCCAGCTAATGGATTCAGAAGCCAGTTTAAAAATCTTGCCTTAATGGATAGGAAAATGTAATGAGTTTTTGTTTCCTTTGCATTTTGTACCATGCTTGAAAATGTTCTGAATGGGATGGGTTTGCATCTGTAAGTATGCTTGAACAGGACATACTGTCTTAATTGTACACTTACACAGATAATTCAGTCTCCAGACCAGAGTTCACTTGTGTTTTGTCATCTCTGAGAAGGGTAAACAATTCACTCTATCCATGAAATGCATCTTTTCTGTGGAGTCTATAGGAAAACTGAGTAGCACGGAGTAGAAAATATGTATTTATACTTTTTTTTTTACAAATATAAAACTGAACGTGGACAAACCCTATATACTTTGCAGTGTATCTGTAACTAAATTAGATATAATTTAGCTTTAAGTATGTCTGAGATTTATGTAACTGAATTGTCAGCATTTATATATGCAAAACACTCGATACCAGGCATCTGCTTTCAGAAGCCCAATGTTGACCCGACTGTGTGTCATCGTGACCAAGACCGATTTCTCACCATGGGAAGTTTTAAATTCCAGTACCGAGAACGTAGTCGTAGTTTTCAGTCAAAGTACCTTCGAATGAGATCCCAAATCTCAGCCTTTGGTATTCATGTACGTGTTTGCACATGAATGATCTTACATAAACTGGCATTTGTGTGCTTCATTGCTTCACTTTTCTTAGGCAAATGCGTATGAGAAAATATGTGTGCTTCTAGGAAGAGCCCATTAAGAACTTCTTATCAGGGCTAAACTGCCTCAGGGATCCTCAGGGGCTGATAGCATTTTCTGTCCTCTAAAGTCTACTGCTAAAGGGCAGCTGCATAGAAGAAAACAAGGATGTTTTACCCGTTGCTCACTGGAGAAACATAAAGTTCAGCTTTTCGCGTTGTACAGTGTTGGGGTTTTTTTAATGAAGAAACATATGGCAAGCCACTTGCGCTGGAGAAGATGTTCTTTTCTGCTTACTCATCCCAGAGGGTTTAGTCTGTTGTTTTTTTGTTATAAGCATAAACATTGTCTGACCATTGGGGAGACTTTGTCTGTGATCAGATCTGCTGATGTTAATGTTTCCTTTAGGAACTAATAAGAACACCTCAAGAAAAAAAATGTTTTTATATTGAGGAGAGATTGTAGAGGAGCGCAAAATATACACAAATAATTGCTGTGTGTTTCCCTGGAACAAGCATGAAGGGTGGATGGGTGAGAATGTGTAACAAAAAACTCCAAGAATAAATTAGATAATATTGTGATGTTCTGTTGTTGTTGTTGTTGTTAAACAACTGCGCTCTGTTTCATAACATTTTTGTGTACTAAGTAACTTCAGGATGTGTATACCCTTCAGGTCTGAAATCCTGCCTGAAATGTGTGTGTGTGTGAACATGTCTTTTTTTCCCTCCCCAGATATATCTATTAAACTGTGTAGCCCTATATATTTCCCACTTCATAAATCTTCTACCTTTAAACTCATCCTTTTAGAAACAAAGCAATTGATAGGAGAGATGGTAGTTTGGGAGTTTCAGTGATAGCTTTTCTTCTATTTCTACATGCGTGATCTCCAAGATACACTATACTGTTTCTTGACAACTCCTCTGCATAAAATTTTGAAAATTTGTGGAATGAACTTTTAAACTTATATTAAACAACAGCTGTAGCTCAGAATCCTAGAGTAATAAAGTATCTCTTATTTCTTGTTTTCCTAAGGCTGTTAACAACTGGGTCCCTCACAATTCAGGACAGTTTAAGGTCCCCATCCTATGTTTAGATCTGTGAAGTAGGCTCCCTATTCTTTCACATGTTTCTGTTGAATTTAGAAGGTCTCCAAGCTGAGTTCAGACTGCACTGTCTGAGGACATGGAAGAGAAGAGCAAATTAGATGGGAAGGGTTAAGCATGAAAAGTAACCATAACAATAATGTGACCTTTCCTGTTGGGGGGCTGTAGGCTATCATTTGTTCAGCAAATGGTTTTGCTTGTCCGAGCAATGTATGGTTGTTAGTTTTGAAATGGAATTGAGACATGTTACTTAGCTTTGTTTGTCTTTGCTCACTTTGTGAAGCTGAATTTCCTTCAGAATGATATGGTGGTTCCTCCAGAGTATTTGAAAACTGCAAGAATAGCAGCTGGGCTGGGAGATGGTGAAGGAACATCTGTAAGAGCTAGACCTCTAGATGAAATTCAACATTTTAACTTCACAGGGGCAGCAAGTCTGTTAGCTTGCTATGAGAGGGGTCTGCTAACTGCCCTGCATCTCCTTGTGCCCAGGGTGATCAGCATGCCATGCTGTGGTTTGTGTGGTTGAAATTAATATGTATTAACTGATGCTTCTGGACTCACTCCTGCCACTATTTATGATTAGAATTTGGGAACTTAGCTGTAGTGACACAAATGCCAAAGATAAAATGTGTTTCTCCATCAAATAGGGGGAACAAGGGAAAAGGGTTGTCATGAAGCCGTGATGCTTCTGTGTCTAGTTAGAAAGTGGTCCAATCAGTGGGCCTGATGATTATCTTGTGTGAAATGCTGGTTTTGTTGATGCAAGGAAAGATGGGCTGGACATGAAGAGGTGATCAAAAATTATCTAAAAGATTCATACATAATGCTAACGTAACGCACTGCTAGGCCAAAAATAAGTGCACAGGGTAGTGAGAAAGCACTACTGGTGAGTGGTAAGTGCTTAGAAGTAGAGTCTGATTTAAATACCTCCACTACATTGTCATCCTGTGACTAAAATTCCTCTTTCTTGCTTCCTATTATTTATACCTATAGAAATTTCTGTAAAGTCACAAATAGTTTCTTGGTTCCATCCTCATAGGCAGTTTGAAAGCAAGCAGGGAGAGAAAATCCCTGCACCACAGCGCTTCAAATCTAAATGGACCAGTGAGGCAAGAAAGAAAGAGGTGCTACCCCCATCCTCCTTCCACACCTTTGGTTCCTCTCTGTGTGACTACAGAGTCTCCTTCCTTTCCGTGGTCAGTAGTCAGGAACCTGCTGTCCCCTGTGCAACACACCCTCTGAATTTCAAAATGTAGCATCAAGTCAAACCTTCATGACCTTCCTGAGCACCCTCAGAAGGTCTGCAAACATCTGGTGCTAAAATGAGGCAAAAGTTGCCGTTGTGGGTTGGCCGGAGTGGTCTCCATTTCTTACTCCTCTTGCTGAAACAGATGCTCCTGCCTCTTGCCCTGGTGCCCTTTGGTGCACGCAGCAGGTTGTTGTGGCTGCAGAGGGGGAAGGCAAGTCCTGATGGCTTCCTGGGGCATGGGCTTTCTAAGAAGAAGTGTAGTGTCGTGGTGGGGGTGCTGTTGTTCATTTCTTTGCTCTTTCCGTGCTGCATTTTGGCCCTCTCTGCCGTGCCCTCCCTCCCTCCCGTGCCAGTGCGTGCTGGTCCCCCCTGGCCGGAGGAGTGCCCAGCTGGGCCATGCAGCTGGCGTGGCGGGGGCAGGAGGCGAGGGCAGCCCCCGTACCAGCTGTACCCTCACACAGGAAGGCCTCCAAAGGCTGTTTCCACATCTGCAGGAGAGGCGACGTGTCTGCCCGTTTACCAGTTGCGTGTGGCTTGTTGCCCTTACAGCTGCGTGAAAGCAGTGGGACTCTGTCCCGTCCTCCCCCCGTGCCTCCCACGGGAGGATGAGCGTTCCCACAGGAAGCTTGAGAGGTGGTGACAAGCCCCTGCTCTGCCGAGTGTGGGAGCTGCAGCTGGTGGCACAGAGTGGGGCATTCTTCAGGTTGGGGCGCGCTGCTCCGGAGGGGTGAATCACAGATTGCGCCAAAACCGAGAAGTCAGGAGGTGTAGTAGGGTGGCAAAGGCTGCGCTCACTCACTTTGAGGAGCGCCATTGTCCTTTCCCATTGCTCGTCCTGTATCCCTGATGACCCTAAGTGACATCCCGTCTTCCACCTTTAAACTTGCTTCAATGTGCATTGCCGTGGCACCTGCTTTTCACCCACACACTCTAGTTCCTGAGCTTCCCCTCGCAGTACTCCCAGCGACATGACTTCCCTCTCTTTCAGCAGAAGGTAGTTTGTCTTAGGGGAGTATTTGTTAAATGCGATACAGTCTTGAATTAACATCTGACATAAGCGTTGCTGAAAGAAAATGGATCCCACCATTGTGCAGCAGGTATAATGGGGCTTCTTAAACAGCATGGTTTGGGAATAACCCAATTCCTTAATTAACTCTCTCTTTCTATGCCAAAATCAAGCTGCTCAGGCAATTTTATTCTTTTCCTATGTCTGGGAGGCAGTACAGTGTTTAAAGACTTCAGTAAAGCCACAAGTCGATTTTTAATAACACCTGTGTCTTGAGGTTGATTGTTGCAGATTGCTGTCTGTCATTAGCCATCTTGTTTAAGTTTACTAAAAATATCTCTGTTTTGGAAGAAATGTGGCACCTTTTTGCTCTATTTCTTTAACAGATTAGTTTGCTTTTCCTCGGCTCCTGCGCAAAGGGAGTCTGCCACCCTGGAACCAAGCTCCCATTTGAAGTAACTGGCATATACCTATGAAGTATTCATGAAAGGAATCAGGCTTTTTGTTGGTTCTTTAATTATTTCTAATTAAACATCAGAGGATCGCTCGAGATAGTTGAAAGCTAAAATGCCTTTTCTGCACAGAACTTTTCAGATCCGTCAGCTCTGAGTTATTTACCTGCCATGGTACTGCTGAGGAGCGGCTCAGGTTTGTCTCCTATGAAGAAGAAAAACAAAAGCACTTTCAAATGTCTAGTTTCTGTGGGTAGATGTAGGCAGTGGCTAATAGTCATGCACCCATGCTGTGATGGTAGCCATCAGGCTCGTCCGGTGACCCTCCATGTGCTCTGTGCCAGTGCTCCCACCACTGTCTCCTCAGCTAGGCCAGGCTCCACCTGATATGGAGGGTGCTGCTACATTGTGGGTGTCTGTGCTCCAGGCATGGAAAAGGGCAGGAGGTGAATGGCCGCCTTCTGTCTTCTCACCAGTGATGCTCCTCCTTTCCCCTTGGAAAGTGCTGAAGGTTAACCAGGCAGAGCCTCTACTGCCCTACACAGCAGTGTTGTCCCCTGCTGTGGCATGGTAAATCTTTGCCTCATCTCCATGGACTGATTTGGGACAGGAAGTTTAGTGACTGGGTACTTCTAATCCTCTAAAGCCCCACTGACTCTCAGCTCAGGAAGTTATAGGTGACATGTGAAGGACTTAAAGCTTCTGTCGTAGCCTGGGATGTATTGTAGCAGGAGTATATTTCTCATGTTTGGCTTATGGGTTTAGGAGGAAATGGGTTGCCTGGATTTTGTCCATAGATGCGCTTTTCTTTGAATGGGAGCCATCCTTCTCCCAGATTTAGGCCGTGGCACTGTACTTGTTGTGGTATCATCCTGCTACAGTCTAAAAAGGTAACCTTGCCCCTTCCTTCCCCATCTCCATGCCCCTTTACAGGTACACCCAGCATCTTTTAGCTGTGAACCGCGGTTGAACCTTGTGTATTCATACTGAGCAGGTCTAGTGACACCCATAGTAACCTTGATGGTAAGGGTAGAGTGCTTGGTGGCCTCCTAACTCTGCAATGTACTTGTAACTTGTTCAACAGGTGGTCTGGGCTGCTACGTCACACGTTTGGAGTATCAGAAAAAGCCTTTCTCTGATCACTGTTATATACTTCTTGCAACTATTTGCTTTCCAGAGCAAGGGTGGGATGGGGAATTGGATGGGGTATTAAAAAAAGAAAAAAAGAAACAGACAAACAACAAACCAAAGCCTCAAGAATGAGCAAATTCAAGCTAGGAATGTTTTACGATTACGATTTCAAGTTTATTGGAGTTGTGTGGGGGTTGACAGTGCTGCCTTTTGTGGCACCGTCCTGTAATTGCGTGTATTCCCTTGTAAGTCCCTTTGTGCATCTCTCTGTACTCCTATTGACTCGTGACAAAAAGCTCGGAGGAGCACTGGCGGGTTTGTGTTGCAGCCTGGGACAGCTCTGTAATGAATCCCTGAGTGGGAATTTCCATCTCCACTTCGAGCTTCTGCCTCCTGCTGTGGATTACCTATATACATGTGGCTCATGGTTTAGGTGGGCTAACGAACCAGGAAGGTCCCAATTCTCACCCAGGTCCTAGAAACGTTGTACGTGGGCGTTGGAGGGGAATCAACTCCATGCGGGAGTGTGGTCAGCATCACACAAACTCCCCGCTGCCTGCAGGCACGGTCCCTGCTCACGGGATCGTCTTAAGCCACCGATTTGGAGCATATGGAACATATTTGTGACCCTACCAAAGCAGTTTAAAAGTTTTTATTTTCATTTAAGCGTGCTTACAAAATGGAAGGCACTGTGACTCCCTTACATCAATATACAGCCTGAGCTCCTGTAAATTACAGGGGATGTTGTAATAACATGGCTTTCTGCCTTTAAGGTTTAGCAAAAAAATTTCTCTAATGCTATTTTTTTGCTATTACTTGCGAACAGGAATTGAATAAGCAAAGAAAGACCATTATAACTGTGGTTTTAGAGGCTGTTCAGCTTGAAACAAAGGGATTTCTTCACATTCAACCTCATTAGTCTGATTAGTGGGCTTGTAAAATGAAGCATGAAAATGAAACATGACATAGACACGAATTGATTGTACTAAAATCTACACAACTGCTGCTTGGAAATGAAAGGATGACAGCCATCTTCTCTGAGCTGTTTCAAAAGTTACGTTTTCAAAGTAGCTCATTTTTTAGAGCCTGTAAATTACATTGCTGTGGCTGCTAAGGGGAGACACTAAGAAGCTAAAAAATCCAAATAAGTCTGTCAGGTGATTTTTATTTTTTTTTAAATAGAGCAGAAAAATCTCAAAATGTAACAAATTATCGGTAGAAAGAAATGTTGGGCAGGAACACATTATGACTGGGTAGAAATAGATTACAGCCTACTTGTTTCCATTTTTAGAATGGAATAGAGAGAATAGTTAGCATTATTTTTGAAAATGACTCTGTATCCTGCTGACTTCTGTCTTCAGAAGCCCTCTGTCGTGTTTCCTTTGGTTATTGTAAAAGTTTCTGTATGGTTGGGCCTTAACTGGAGATCCTGAGGGAGAGCAAGTTTATTCTTTCAACATCAGTTCAGTTACTGGCACTGTGCTGTGCAGGTGTAACAGTGTCTCTTACATCTAGCGTTAGCTGTAGAGCTACAACATATTATCTTTAAAATTCAGGTTTGATTGCCTAGTTTTGTTAGTAGACCTTAGTCCCATAAGCCTGTATCTCTTTGGGTATGGACTGATTTACTCCCACATACGTCTCATGCTGTCAAACTAGGCCTGTCCAACAGCAGTGTGTGCTGCCCTTGACTGCGTAGCGGTCCTTTTTCTTCTGTAGCTCACTTTAAAAAAAAATAAAAAAAAAAACAAAAACCACAACAACAAACTAGAAAAAATAATTTGAATGTACATTTTGGTGGTGCTGCTGCAATGCTGCTTTCAAAGATGACTCATGGTGGTACAGATAAGATCCCAGAACTTCTTTTGCAATTGTGTGGTCTGCATTTCCAATAAGAGCATGTGGAAAAGAATTTCTAAATGCTGATGGATGTGTTGTGAAAAAGCGAGATGGAAATATTCACACAGGAGAAGAACTCAGCATCTTGGTAGTTAGAAAAGGAAGGGTATGGCTAGGGGGTGTGGCAAATTGGGGAAATATCTGATTGCTGTGAAATGAGCTGTCGTGAGTGAGGGTGGCTGAGCACAAGTGTGCTCGGGGGACCCTGCAATGCTGCTTTTGGTCCTAGCAAGCTGCTGCTGTTAAGGTTTGGCTCACTGGGAAGAGCCGGGCAGGAGAGTAGTGTAGTGCGTGCACTGTGCTGTTGCCCTCCAGGCAGTGAAGCTTGGGGATCTAGTGTGAAAGCAGAAAGTGTATAGGTTTTGGAAAGCTTCCTGGAGGAATTTCCTATTAAGCAACTCCTGCCGTGTGTGATATGGCTCTGTAATGCACACCCATGAAGTACTTCCATGAACCATGGAAAGCATAAATAAGCATTGCCAGGCTTATTTAGCCTTTTGTTCCATGTGTAAGTGGATTGTGCATTGTCTGTGTTAAACCTAAGTAAATGGGTTTCGTATAGGTGACCTATGTTGGGGACAGCACATGAAAGGAACAGCCTGTTCAGCCCCTGCATCTCAAGGACTATCAGTGTCCTTGAGATGTCCTGCTGCCCTGTGTCCTGCAGCACGCTGGGCGCTCCCATGTTGAGTCAGGAGTGCCCCATGGAGAGCACGAGTTCCTGCCATGGGCTGCAGAAGACATAATTTGCAGGGGCTTGGAAAAAATGGTCAGCCCTCAGTAACTGGTTTGTATCATAGGCTTTGCAGACACGTGGGATTTCTTTCCTTGGCATGAGCCAGCACACGGTTTTGCCTATAAGAATCAAAATACTCTTTTGGAGGTTTCCATGGAAAGGAGGCACGATGTGGGGAAATTGGAAGGGGAGGAAGGAGGATCGCTTCTTTCTGTTTTCTTGGAGATGTCCTGGGGAATGGCTCAGCTGAAGACGGCGAGAGCATTTCCTGCTGTCCCAGGGGGCTTGTTTAGGCTCCACTCGAAACAGTACCCGCCAGGGAAAGCATTCTCTGGGTAGGTTTTGAAGAGGACCCGCTTTGAGCAGGTTCCAGGATGAATCTTTTGAGTGTGCCCAGCATGGCAGTCAGCTGTTCAGAGGCACCTGTTACTCTTCTTGAGCACCAAGCACAAGCACTTTTCACCCTGTTTGTAGTTTTCAGCACAGGTTTGTGGAATTCATGCACTAAACAGGACAGAAGAAATCCTGAATGAACAAAATCTCAGCTCTGTGTGTGTGTTACTAATACAAAACCTCAGTGCAAACAAACCCTGCCCAGCAGGGACTGTGTTGCAGAAAGGAAAATGAGAGCACTGTTGACTTGAACGTTCCATGTCTTTCCAATGAACTTAAATGAGTTCCAGATATTTCGTTGTTTCCTCTGCTGGTTACCCAGACGAGTATTTTAGTGACTTTCATTTTTTTCTGAAGTTGGTTTCTTCTTGCTTTTGCATGGAGGGAGGGAGGACGTGTAAGGGAGGAGGTTGGAGAAGTAACTCTAAAAATGAAAGCCTAATTTGAAGTGTTTATTCAGTATATTAAGATATAATTGATGGTTGCAAAAGCCAGGGTTTTGTCTGCACTTTTCAGAGTGCTTGGGTGGCTTTGCACAGACTTTGCTTGCTGTGGATCTGGGGAAGGGAGAATGTGGTGCTAGATAAGAGCAAAACCAGTACGTAGTTGTTCAAGGTGTTGCCTATCATTAAGCAGAATCTGTTCTGCAGAAAAGAGGTTTTGAGAGGGAAATGCAATGTTGACCAAAAATTAAAGTATTCAGTGTTGTTGTCTCCTTTATCTTTGAGATTTCTGCAGTGATCAGACTGGCCCTAAAAGAGATGATACTGTGCACTCCAAAAACTTACCAAAGTTTAAACAAATTGAAGTCGTGAACTGCAAACCAGGTTAAAGGGTGTAAATATGCTTTAAAAATATGAGCATCTCTGTAGTTGGGCAAAGCGTATAAAAGCTGATCTTGATGTTTGCAATTGCAGTTAAAATAATGGAGAGTAACAGGCTTTCCCAGTAAGCTTCCATTGGTTTGCTTTCTGTTAACTCTGTTTTGGGGGCTGCAGTTAAGGGCAGTGCTATCTGTGTTAGCAGTAAGGTGATAGACACAATTAGTATTGCCTCCTCTTCCAGGAAAAAAGCCAATAGATGTCATGCGACCGATCTAAAAATGGGTGGTGACGACATCCATTTTATGCTTCGTTTGATCCAGTGTAATACGGTTGTGGTGCTGCTGTGTGGAGGAGGGGCTGAATTAAAAGATATATATTTGTATTGATCATAGGGCAACTTTTGTGGTTTGCCACGTAGGAGTTCATGCAACTTCTGCTAGAAAAAAACGCCAGGGAGCTGTGGGCTTCGGTCTGGGTTTTTGACAGTTTTAGGGTTTTTTTGGGATTTGTGCTTTCCCTTTCCATCTCAAATTTGGCCTTCACCAGCATCTGGAGAAAAAGAGAGCAAGGCTTTCAAGCTGCTGTTTTTTGTTTTTTTTTTTCACTAGAGAATCGAAAATAAAATTCAGTTGCATAAACAGCTGTAACTGGGAAGACATGTCCCTGTCGGTGTCGCTGCTGAAGTGGTGGTGTGATCATTTCCCTGTCACTCTCTCCAGCGGACTTAGGAGTGAGTTGTAGTTTGCCTGTGGGAGTGTTAACCTTTGATTTTCCTGACTTAAGGGTTATAACTGGATAGAGAGATCCCTGCCGGTCACTCTCCTTTGGGGCACCCCAGGGTTCTCCAAGTTCTGAACAGACAAACTCTGGGGTGAGTGCATAAGGATTGCTCAGGGCTGAAAATGCCAGGGGATCAGCTGGACTTGGAAATTACGCCCTAAGCGAGCTTGTTGGTGTCTATCAAGTACATAGCAGTGTCTGGAAGTGCTCTAACAAGTGTTATGTGCCTCTATATCAGGCTTAATTTTTGTCTTAAACACAAAATTATTGGTATGGGAAGAAGAAAAAGTTTGGGGAACCACAAATATGGATTCTCTTCCCACTAGTGTTAGCCCTACGGTGCCGATAAGACTAAAAGAGCAAAACCATACCCCTCCTCTTACGGCTGGGAAATTGTTCTTGCTTAACACACAGAGTTCAGCCATCTGGGTAAATTGCTCAACTCTGTTCTCATCTCCAAAACTGCATGGAAAACTGTATGTACTTCTGAAATTTGTTAGGATTTTCCTTGAAGCACAGCGTCAAGAGGATGATAAAGGAGATACTGTCTGTGAGTCAGCAGAACCTTTTTCATCCATACCCCACCATCCCTTGCTTGAGTGGCTAATAGAAATGGCTATCCAATAGCTACAGAAAATGTTGAAATGAGTTGGTGGTGGTGTTGCAGCTTGCAGGGGGATGCACAAGCTTCCTGTGGCTTGGAGCATTAAATCTGCTTTCATGTCAGGGCAGGGATTGTGGTCTGTCATACCCAGGGGCTAGAGGAGAAATGGGGTTTGGCCATTTTCAATGTGAGCTTGGATCACAAAGCACAGAAGCTGAGGGTTTGGGCAAAAGGGGCTGGTCACCTGGCTGATAGTCATATCAAACAGACAGCCAAGGCAAGGACATGACCTGAGAGAACCTATGCTGGAAGTCCCTGAATCTGTGCTAAAAACTGCTGCCTGGAATGAGGGGCATGTAGAGACGGGGCAGATTGAAGCAGGCTTGTCGGAAGGGGAAGGTTTGCTGGGGAAGGGGAAGGCAGCATGAGGCAGAAACCAGAATGATGAAACCGCAGACCTATGTAAGGTCTGGGAGCTAGGGGTAGAGATGGGATCAGGGCTAGAGGAAAGGCCAGGAATGAAGACTAAGCAGTAAAGGTTGCTTGCTGTGGCCAAGAAGCACGTTCATCTGTTCAGAGATGAGGACTTTCCATGTTTGATGGCTGAACAAGCCATGAAGCTGTTGGTTCTGTGTTACTGTAGTTTATGTAGGACCTTTGGTCTTTCTGGAACTACATGCTGGAGGGTGACACTAATATGCCTGTAGGAAGCAACGCTTGAAGTAGGTTTCTTCTGTCACAAGAAACTTAGCTGTTGGTTTGCCTTTGCCAGTGCTGTGGGGACACAGAGCTTCAGTCACTAAAGCTGCTGGTATGACGCTTTTTCTTGCAAAACCCAGTCAGTGCCAGTCCTTCAAAGACCAACAGCCAGACCCCATTGGGCCTACAAATTGTATCATTTTAAAAACCACCTGGGGTGGTTTACACTTGTGAGCCTGTGAGGATCTAGCTTGCCAGCTTTGGCTGTAATTCAAAGACCTAAACACAAACATTATAAGTGGGAAGTTTGGGGGGGTGTGTGTGTGTGCTTATTTTTCTTTTCTTTCTTTCTTTTTTTTTTTTTTTAATGTAGCTGAGGACGGTAGGTTTTTCTAGATGCCATCCAAGTCTAAGCAGTCCTTCCAGCCACTGGGGTTGAGGTGCAGCAATTTCCACAGCAGATAGCACAGGACGGGGTGATGCAGCTGCTGTTGCCTCCAGCTGCCTGCTCCTGCCCAGTGTCCAGGGCCGCTGTAGCTGGTGTGGGCTGGCTCACAGGTCGTGTTTGCCAGCCAGGTTCATCCACGTGCTTCTGTTCCCTAATGAGACATCTTTACCACGTTTCCTAACTGAGAGGTGTGACTAAAGAGAATTAAGTAATTCCTTGATTTACAGGAATTTAGGACTTCTTAAAGAAAAATGTTCCATGTGAGACCCGAGGCACATCGCTAGATGCCAAAACTGCGGGCTGCTTTTAGACAAAAGAAATGACAGTCATGCTCCCAAGTGGAGTAGCTAACATTTTTCTCACTTTTTTTTTTTTTTAAAAAAAAAATCGAAGCAATTTTTAACGTGAACACGTGAAAATGAGGTACTTACCAATTACTAGAGCCTTCTTGTGGTGCTTTTGTAGCTTCAGTTGACTAAAGAAAGCAACAAGAAGGAACAGAGCCCAAGGGAAGCAGGAATCCACGCCTGCCTTCCCTGCGGGTGAGGGTGAGCTCCCAGGGATGTACACAGCCCCAGATTCCTGAAAGGTGGCTGTTGAGCTGCACGTTGGCTTGCACTAAGGCAGCAGAACTGGGACGTGTGGCAGATTTTGTTGTCCTAAGAAAATATTATGCAGGATTTTCTTTTTTCTTAGAAATTGTTTCTCCCTCTCTTGGGAAGCCTATAATAAGAGAGAAGGAAAATAATGCTGGTTTTTAAATTTAGGTGAATATTTCCAGTTCTCCGCTGTAGTTCTTAAAAAAAAATACAAAATTGGCACGTCTTTGAATAGTGTCATAAAGGTCCTCAGGGAGAAGTAACAGATGAAACCTTCACCATCTAGAACTGGAGTGGTTGTGTGTTACACTGAGAGTGTTCCTGTGCTCTGCCCATTGTTGCTAGCAAGTGTGATGATCAGCTACTGCCTGCAGATCTCAGTACTGTGTAGGAGCTTGGTGTCTCACCTGAAAAGATGGTTGGACTTTGCCCCGTTATCTTGGCTTTTTTGAGGTTTTACTAGTTGTCTCATATACATATATATATATCTATATATATATATATCTATCTATCTCTGGATGTTGAGAATTTACTATAGTATTTTGTTGTAACCATTTGGTAGATAAAGAGTGTGAATCTTGTGTGAAATCTGTGGTCTAGGAAAAGCCTGGGCTTGATCAGTTTAAAAAGAGAGTAGACATGAGAATCAGCCAGAGACCAAGACCCGCCCCACTTATGAGTGTTTAGCAGAACTACCCAATTTTTAGGAGAACATAGTGTTGAAGAACCTAGTTGTGATCAGTTCTGTCTGTGCTGCTGGAGATGCAAGACCTGATGCCAAGAAAAGGTGCTTTTAGCCAGTGAAAGAGGATGTACACTTAATTTTAAGCACTTCTACTGGCCTATTGGGGGGTTAGGGGGGAAATCAACGTTTTTAAAAAGCTGTAATGAACTCCTGTTCAGCAGCACAAAGCTCAGCTATTGCGTAATCTAGGTATTATGTTTCTGGCCAGGATTTGGTTCTTTTGGGTACATAAATTGCAATGTCAGAGCTTAGCTATCCAGGACACTCATAAGCATAAATGATAAAAGCCACTCAAATTCACTGAAGTGAGAAGTGTTTAGCTGTATTAGAAAGGTTGGGGGTGGGAAGGTGAAGGCACTACTGGTGTGTTCCTTAAGCTACTTGAATGTGGGAGTGGTGAGTGCTTGAAGCACTTCAGAATGAGTGGGATACCCCAAAAAATAGTGCGTCGCATCCATATGTTACATTAGCAGCCAGTGATTAAAACCTTTAAAAGATAGAAATTGATCTGAACAGGTTAATCTCTATTTAAGGTTGGCTTTTGTTTTTTTCTTTAACCTCTCAGACTTGCCCTGAAGATCAATGGAATGCTTTAAAAGAGAGTGTAACACGCTCTCCACTTCTGGGTATTGCGATTACTGTTAATTCCAACAGATTTAGAAGCAAGGAGTTACTTTCTACACCTGCTGAGCATCCCATCTAGAAAAAGAGGCAATGATAGCTCATTTATGCAGATTATTCAGAATACTTGATGTTGTTTGAGCAGCTCAACGGCCTGCGTGGACGCTGCAGGTGTTTAAGGCCACTGTCAGAAGGGTCAAGCACCAGCAGCTTCCACACAGTCCTGTCTGAATTTAAGTGCATGTTTCAAAATGAATGCCTGAATGTGGCCATCCTCCTATGGCGGTGTTATTACACAGGCAAAACTGGCAATTTCTACACGGGAAAGGATTGGCACGTTTAACATTAGGCAGCACCGGGTAAAGGACTGGGTGGGTGAAGCGGAGGCTTGGATGGGGGAAAGCCCATTATTCATGGGCTTGTCACCACTGCGAGAATACGATGGCTTATGGTACTGTCACAAAAACTCAAGCGGGGAACTGTAGCAATTTAGCCTTTAAAATGTCATTTTGTCAACTTAATTTTCTTTTTTTTTTTTTTCCCCCCCTAAGGGTATATTACAAGAGGCACCTTCAGCTCCTCACGCAGAAATACACTTTTGAAATGGAAGCAGCAGTCTGAGCCGTAGGACGTGTCTGCGGGGCATTAATTCTCCGTTTGAGGAAAGCTGGGAAAACTCTACACCCGGTGGTATGGACACTCGGCAGGCTGCCTCCCAGCTCTCAAATATGGGTAACTTTTGTTTGTTCTTTCATTCTTCAAAGATCAATGCAAACCTTTATTTTCTATAAATAATTTAATAAATACTTTTGTTTTACAATGATACAACAAATAACAAATTCATAGCAAACGAGTCACAAAGAATTTAAGATCAGTATACTTTAATAAGGTATCAGTGTCAAAATACATTTCCTTATCAAGTTAAAGTTCCCATACAGTTATAATATTGTCAATAAGAATTCAGCAATATAGATTATGAAATAATTATGATAAAAAGTATGATTAATATTAAGACATGGAATATTTTTTTCAGAGTGTTTTAGTAAACTGTTAGGGTATATAATTTTTAATGCTGAAACTACACAAATAAGAAATAGAAGAGCAGTATTCAAGTGTCTTTAATCCTTGAAGCCTTTTAAGTCCTTGCCACTGCACGTTTGTCAAATCTGGCTTGCCAATTTTCATCAGATTTTGATGTTTACAATATATTTTTTCCACATGGTAATAACTTCATTTTAGGCGTAGATTATTTTTGGTTATAAACTCTTGAAAGATTGCCTACAATATGGCCTCTCATATTTTTTTACATTATGTACCAATAACAAAAGATCTTCAGCTTTTCTAAGTAGGTGTGGTTAAGACTCACTTAACGCAGCAAACTCTGAAGTGCTCAGTGAACCCAAGGCTCCCTCTCTGCAAGTGTCAGTGCATGATATAAAGCAATTTTATAAACCAGGCTTCAGCAGAATCAGAAATCTCAAAAGAATATATCTTTGTTCTGAGTTTCTGGGCCAGATTTTTACCTTTTGTACGTTGCCACAGTTCCATTTTCTTCAATGAAGCTACAATGATTTATACCAGTGGAGGAAACAAGATGATATATCCCAACGTATATCTAGGTCTGTATATATTTTATAATCAGAACTGCTCACCTGCCTTCTATTCCTTAAATATTTTTTTTGCTGTTCAAATATGGTGTAATTTAAGCTTTCAAATCCCTTTGCCTTTGAAAGCATTCAAAGCCACGTTTTTTAAAATATGTGCATGACAACTAATGACAGATGGAAAGAAGATCTGAAAATGGCTGCCTTTTAATGACATTTCAGCTACTGATTCATGTAAGGCAAGTAAAAACGATAGCCTGCTAGCTGTTCATCTCACTACACAATCCTTTATTCTTTTTGTCTATTTATTACTGAGTTAGCCTAATACACTGGGAAATATGACTTTTACTTTCAGTTTTAACAATTCAATATTTTAATTATATTGCTAGCTAGCACATAAGATGAAAAAGGGTGACATTAATCGGAGGTGTTAGTACTGGCTGCTGGTCAGATTCCTGAAATATCAGCAACACCACAACAAATACTAATAGTTCTAGCAGAAACAGCTCTTAGAGTTGTGGTGTCCTAGATACAGCAAAAGTACCAAAAGATGATTAACTGACCCGGAGAGAAATTAAAAAATAAAAATAAAAAAATCTGATTTGTGTTTAAAAAAACCCAACAAACTATTACAGGAAACAACAAAGAACAAAACAAGAAACTGCAACACAAATGAAAACACAGGTCTAAATCCTCCACTGGGGTAAATCTGTAGGACTCCCTTGGCTGTAGAGCTAAGCCAGGTTAAGGCAACTGAGAATGTGGCTCGCTTCTGAGGAAAAAAGCTTACAATGTGCAACTTTCACAGATACCCACAAACATTGCAGTTCACCATTCACATTTCTTTCAACAAAGTGTATAAAAAAATGAAGGGAAGGGGGGAGGCGGAAGGCTGGGATTTTTCCTTAGTATGCTTTTTCAAAAACTATTAAAGTTACAATACGATAAATGCTGGAAAACAAAGACTCAAAGGATTTCAATTTGGCAGATCAACAAAAAACTGTGGTTGGAGATCAAATTTGTTTTATTCATCTTTGGCAATGAAAATAAATCTTTGCAGTACTGCAGCCAAAGAAAGTATCACGTGATGAGGCATTTACACCACAGCTTTTTATAAGCATGAAATTTGAAGAAAATTTCAGAGTATAAATTACATGTAATGAGATAAGGGGAGGGTAATCAAACTCTCTAAACAACACTTTAATTGCAATAGAGAAAATACAGTAGATGTATTTCTTTAATATGAATAATAAAGTGAGTAACTTCAAAAGGCCACTATTTGGTAACGTGAACAGGTTCAGTATCTAAGTAAAATCCTGTAAAAGTGTATTGGTATTAGAAATTGTCTACTTGCAAAAATATATTTAAAAACTGAAGCTGTTTTGAACAGTATAGGCCACAGAATATTGCGGGATCGCTCAGGTTGCCTGGTCCAGTGCTCTGAGCAGTTCACTGCCCTGCAGAAGCGTTGAGTTGCCCAAAACAGGGACGTTTACCTCACAGTCATATCTTGTCAACTCGGGCAACAAGTAGGGTTCAAAGGAGGGCCCCAGCAGACGACTGGTCATACCTGGAAGAGATTAATGAAGTCAGTCATGGTGCTGAGACCAGACGGACAGAGAGAGGACGTCTTTCCTTTTCTCCCTCTTTTGTTTATACCAGTTATAATTTAATTTTTTGTTTACGTCAGTATGCCTTGAACCACCAGCAGTTACAGGTTTCAGAGCACACCTATGTGTCACTATGCACTGCCTTAAACTGATGTGAGTGTCTCACACGGACACGTGCGGTTTTTCACCTCCACCCCCAATTCACACTGTTCTGAGAAAAATTGTATCAGCACAGATGAAGAAAGCTGTAGAAAACACCAGTTTCTAAATTGACACCCACTCCCCTTATACATTAAAAGGGACATATATATGTCGCCTTTAATTACTTATTTTAACTTTTAGAAGGCATGTGTTAAGACTCTAGCCTACAAACCTCGTGTTGTCAATGCTGCAGTGAAGTAATTTAGTACAGTTTAATCAATTCCATCACAAGACAAGAGTATGGATGGAGGCTGACTGGATGAGTGGTAAAAAGGTATCAAAATACTTTTTTTTCTTCATATATTACAAATGTAAACATTTCAGTTTCACACTACACAACAGAACCAATTTTTCATTATATGAAGCAATACGTATTTGGTTCTTAGTTTATCATCCTCCTCCATATTTTCTAAGTGTTTTCTTTCATGGTATCAGTATTGGAACTAAATAACAACATTTCCCAATTTCTGTATTTGACAGCTCTTACCTGATGCTTTGTGAGCTGGCTGGACAGGATAGTCCTGATAATGGGAACTGTAAAACGGAGGGGGAAACCCTCCTGCTTTCAAATTCTCACCAGGACTGCCACAGGTGGGTTGCTGCTGCTGCTGCTGTTGCAGTTGATTCATTGGTTGGCTCAGACCTCTCGAGTTACAGAGAAATTCATCTGATTTACATAGTAGGAAAAAAAAAAAAAAGTTAAATTAAGCCCGTGTAATAACTATAGTAGATAATACTAACTCAAAGCTAAGTGATCCTTGTTGTGATGTTCACATGGCGTAGGAATACCTGTATCTTGTCACAAAGGAAGTCTAGAAACAGCACTAGCTCTAGAAGCAGTATTGCACCCACGATACGCTTGTGTGAGGAAACACAATGTTGTAGAGAAAAAGTGACAGCTCTAGCTCAGAGGTGTCCACACCTTGGATCAGCATGAGGTAAACCCATCTCCATCAAGCTGATCTCTGTTACCTCCAAAAGGAAGGGTGTGAACATACATGAAACCATCTACCTGGTAGCTGTTAAATGTACTTTAAATTGTCCGGCCCTTAGTGATACAACCTGATCTTTAATTTTAGCCTAGTGTAATATTTACAGAGCTTATTTACATTTCCTTTTGAAAGAGTTTTTGTTTCTGTTCAACCTGTCTTAAAATTGTGTTTCAATATGTAACATTGCAAAACCACTTTCTTTTGTCTTACCAGTAAGAACGCTTGTGCTGAGAGACTTTTTTTCTGTAACCAAGGAGCGGGTTTCCCCTTTGAGAAATTTCATTCTCTTCCACATTAGGTGAGATGGGTTAATGACCGATGGATCTCCCTAGAATGTGAAGAGGAGCAAAACAAATAATTACACCGATGACCGTGGTGAGTCCAAATTAGTGAAGGGGATGCATTTCTTCTGATTACCCCACTCAGCTGTTGCAATGCTTGTTCTTCATAATCCAGTTGCCGTTTCAGTTTCAAACTGTTAGACAGCGCAATTCTTGCCGGGTTTACATCTATGCCTCGTTGCCCAAAAGCATCCAGGGGTCTATGGAGAAAAGATCTCCGGGTGAGTGAGCAGGGAGGCAAATCTAAAGCATCTTGTTCATTTATACAGATTCTTCTTTCATTTAAAGACATTTTAAGGTGTCTTTGACACATGACAGTGGACAGACCTCAAATGTCAGAGGTTTTTATTTCCTTTTGTTAGTCATCCCACAAGCTTTAGAAACTTTTGACTTTTGGGATCAAAGACTAATGAAAGTCTAGCATAAACAGCCTCTAGGAATCTCCAGACAGACATAAAAATATTGTGGAAAAGAAAGTCATGTGATTTTTAAGGATAGTATTTTGAGAGCCTTGCCTGTCCCATTGCTTTGCATACTAAACACGAACACAGAGGTTGCTGTTGGGGACAAACCCTCTCTTTCCAGATGCATATTCAGACACTGGTATTTCTGCCAACAACAAGAAATCCCAGAAAGCAAACTGCAGGTAAGCTGCACAGCTTCATGTTTTAAAAATCACCATTGCAATTTTATGTACTTCCTGAATGCTTGAGTGTAACCAATGCCAAGGATCCACCCTCGGCATGCTACCCAAGACCTACAGAGAAACTTCTAGCTACAATAGAAAACTTCTAGGACTGTAGCCTCTGATCTACATCTCATCCCATACTGGTCACATGTGTAAGGAAGTGACCAAGGCAAAGAAGGGCTGTAGAAAAAAAAAAGTCTAATTTCAAATCTTAGTTATATTATTATTTATGTATGTCAACAATAAAAGTACTGTAAATCCTCCCTTTCCCCTATTTTCTGTTGTGCAAAAAATATGTGGAAAATAAGAAGGTATGCATGGGTCATACTGCTGGACCAGTATGCCTTTTCAGAATTTTTTTATAACTGCATAAAGTTAAGCAGGCTTTGCAAAATTACTTGGGTAATCTCTAAGTGATCAGCAGGAAATCCATTCATGCATCCATACTTGGCAGTAAAAAATTAGCCCACTTCTGATTCCCCTAGACTGACTGCTGCTGGGAGAGCACCAGACCTCCCCAAAGGTGCAGTCTGATGGTTATCAAAACAACTACTCCAGCTGAATTGAGAAAAAAAATAATTTTTCACTATTATGCCCCCTTCCCGTACTTTCTGAGTAAAATACATAGTTATACCCCAAAAACTCTTACCTTTTTTTATATATGGGCATGCTGGGAGAGTGTACTGGTGGCCCTGAAGGGGAACTTGATAGGGATCCTGAGTATTTATCCATGAGTCTCCATTTAGCAGGAACATATTCTAACGGGGGATCAGGTGGCCACTGAGTGTTTGGTCTTCCTCCCATCGAAGACAGGGGAGTGCTGGCTTGGTCATGGTACGGTGGCAGCGATGACCTACTCATATTGTTGAAGAACACCGATGACAGGGACCCGTGACCAGGGTTAATATTTTTATTTGACAGCTGTGGGCAATATTTCTCAGGGAGGAACTGATTCTGTGAAGCAGAAGCAAGGGGTTGGAAGATGGTACTCATGCTACTTAGACTCTGCTGGGTATTTTGTGCACTTTCAGAGAGAGGACGTTCTTCTTGGCAGATTGGGCTGAGCTGGAAATCTTCTCCATCCATAGGAATGTAAGGAGCCAAGGTTTCAAGGTCCAGTTCATTGAAGTCAGTCTGCACAAAAATAAATTGATAAAGAAACTAAAAGGTAATAATAGTTGTGGCAGTTAGTGTCATATGAAATACTAGTAGATGTGAAACTAAAAAATCATTCTATGCCAAATTTACCTAGATGAAACTGGCTACCTCCTATTTAAAGGTCTTATTTCTATGACTAGCATATATGTTTCATCATATCATCATCAGCAAAGTAAGACAACAACGGAAGAAAAAATACTTCCAGATAAGCAGTATTTGCTAAAGCAGCTTGCATGCAGCCTGCAACATGACTGTGATCTGAACTAGATCTTGTATTTCATTAAGCTTTGAATAACTTGGCTGCCAAGACTCTACAACATGTGGCATGTAGTTCAACCTTTGTTACTTTATGTGCAAGGAATTTTCACATCTCTTTGAAGTCCTCCAAGAGGTAAGACAAGAGGAATATAACCAAAAATGACAGTTTTCATTTTATAGTTGGAGGAGGCATGTGCTATACAGGGCATTTCTTTCTCACTTTGAGGTTTTGCAAGAATTAGTTTATTTATATGTTGTTCTAGAAAGGATGTTTACTTGCTAGTCATTAGGCCAGATTAAAAAAAAAAAAAAAATTCTGCTGCTTATATTCGTTATCTAGTCTTCAGAAGCTTCCAAATTCTGAAAGCTCTCTGCTGCTTCTTTCTTCTTATCAGTGCCACCATGGTGACATCCTAAGGCACTTGCTTCAGAGAGTTAGGGATAGGAATTTACACCCCAGCTTTTGAAAGTGTACGTTATTGCTAGTGTTGCGCATCAAAGTTTTGGTGTATATTTGCAAATGCAGTTTCCATGTATGTTACTGTACCTGCACATATAGCGTGCATCTGTACTACCTGCTAGCAGGGGATTGAATTCTATGGCTTTTGAAGAGATATTAGTTCCTTACCTGGGAGTTGCATTGATTTTTTGATTCTGTGTCCATAGCAAAGAGTTTTTCAATCACCTCAATCTTAAGATCTTCATCCACAGAACTGTAATAATCTTCTGGGCTGCTTGGCTGCACAGAAACAATAATTTGCTATAAGCAGCAAGGCAATTACAGTATTGTCTTAGCATCGTGCAGTTTATCTGTGCTATTCAGTAACAGACCTTTCCTATCGTATCAGGCTGTATGTACAGTGTACTCGGAACCCAAAACGGTCCACTTCTATCATATGCTCTTCTCCAACACAAGATTATTTCATTTCTCACTACAAAGTTTGACCTCTATACTGATTAACCCAGTACAGGAACCTAGTTGTTGTCTTAGTTCAAATGTTTTTTTAGCAACTGAGACCAGCGACACTATTAAATACTTGCGTCAAGGAAGGGAGACGCTTAGCACTACCTCAATGTCTTTATTAAAATTGGACATCCTTCTGTAAAGGCTGGCTAAGAATGGCTCCAGCTCTTGGAGACAATGCCCTGAAAGCACATTCATTCTTCCAGTGAGGAACTCCCTGAAGCTCCTTTCAAAAGCCCGAGTTGGGTAAAACTTCTGGACCAGAGACCAGAGCTTCTAGCTAAGCAGTAAAAGAGGCCCTATGGGTCTGGGGAAATGTTGCTATTTTACATTGGCATATTATTTAAGACTAATTTCATGAAAGGTGGTAGCAGGTTCTACTAGCTGTTTATAGGTTATAGTAATTATTGAGGAACAGCTGCAGGATGCAGTTCCCATTACATATTTTTGCTATTGATTCTTAAGATACATATAATAGAGGAAGGATATAGATACACTGGGCCTCGTTAATAGGCAATGAGACAGGACTTCTACATGAAAACATATTGATGGGACATATGTTGACGGGACTTGCATACAAAGCATAACATGCATTTTCTTTTAAAGCTCTTCTTACCGTGGAACAACTACTGTTGCTGCTTGCGCTTGGAGTACTGCTGCCAGGTGCAATCTGAGGCATTGTAAAGGACGGTATCGTCAGCGTGTCACCTTGAGCAGCGTGGCTTTTCACTTCTGCTGGCCAGGCTTTGTTTGGTGTCAAAACAGCACTGGTGAAGGCAGGGGCTTCCTCAAACTTCTGTGTCCCTGCACAGAGTTTTAACAATATTAATGGATGCTTTTAGGTTGTGCTGTGTTATGATATAATTGCAGCTATTCACTGAAAGTAAACACTGCTCCTAGTTGCCATGACAATAAGTTGGCATAGACTTAATGCATGTTGTTTAGTCAGCAAGAAAGCCTGATTCTGCTCTCATTCACAGAAATTTTCCACTGGTGTAAGCACGTGGGCTCTTATAGCCATTGCTCCTGATTTGTACACACAGCAAACAGACCTTGTTTGTTAAGTTTCTAAATGTAGGCTCATATGTGGCTCTTTGTTGCACAGATATTATTCATACAAATACTAACCAAAATCCAGGGAAATAATGGCATCGCCAGGTGTTGGTGCCAGCTGAGCAAGTTCCTCTGGTTCCTCCTTTAACTTAGTAAACAAGAAGTCACTCTTCTCCGTGCCAGGG
The DNA here is from genome assembly GCA_013399435.1 of Arenaria interpres. NCBI lineage: Eukaryota > Metazoa > Chordata > Aves > Charadriiformes > Scolopacidae > Arenaria > Arenaria interpres. Next base: position 686,035 of record VXAK01017909.1, read on the forward strand.
ATGCCGCTGTCGTAGGTGGTGCTCATCGTCAGCAGGTGAGGCTTGAAGAGCGATTCCGTTTGGTCCATAGAGAACACAACATCATTCTTCTCAATTTCACTAACAAGAAAATAGGTTTTAGGTATTTTGCCCTCTAAAAAACCTCAAAGATGTGGGTATCGTAGGCAGTACAAAACTCTAAAGCTGGGGACCATACAAGGGTTTTGGCCTCTCTGGGTCGCATGCCAGGCTCTCGACAGGCGAGGCACGGTTCCAGCGTTGCTGAGCGCCACCGTCTCAGATGACGCAGAGAGTGTGGTCAGGACTTCTGTGGGAATACTCGGGGCTTTGTTGCTCTACTTTTTAAAGGGACGTAGTCGAGGCTATAATGACCTAGACTATCACTCAAATAAGCATTTCCTATTTTGGCCCCATCTAGGACCAAAAATACTTGAGTTTTGCCAAACAGAGGCAAGACTCCCGATTGGTCCTGATTTTTCAGACGGGAAACAGCTTCTCCTAGCAACATACTTGATTTTAAATTATCTCTCTGTCACAGCATTAGAAAAACAAAGCACATTAACAGTTGTGTTACACAATAAAATCTTCAGTTCAGGCTTTACACCCCGTTGTATCAGCAGAGCAGCCGTGCTGCAGAAGAGAAAGGCTGTGGTGTATTTCAACAGCGTGTATGGGAACGGGCATGCCTCATTTTTCATCAATGTCTAACATCAGTAAACAAGACTGAACAAACATGACTAAACTGATTTCAGAATAACAACACTGAATAAATAGACCCTTCAAAAGTTCCTCTGATTGTTGCATTTCTTCCAGCAGATGAAAGCGTACATAGTTTTTCTGTCCCGTACAACTTACCTCAGCACATAGTTGACACAGACGATGCACTGAGGCTGTAGGTTGCGCGTATTGTAAATCACCGTTCCTTGAGTCTCCAGCCATACGTATCCACCGTGCTTGGCAAGCATCCGGTACTGCCCCGTCACGACTTGACCTTTTGTACACACTGAGAAAGGGGGCAGAGAGATATAAATAATGCAGCAGGACAGGAACGCGCAATATGGAACACTTGTTTTAAATAAACCCGCTTCTGAGTTTTCATTATGGAAAACTACACTAAGACATTTGTTAGCAAGGATGCTTAACTTTTGGAAAATTTGGCCATTATAAATATAAAAGGGGATGTTAATTTGAGGTCTCAAGATGCCTGGCATTTGAGTTCTTTAGATGGTATAAGTATTCAGTGTGGGATTATTTTTTTTTTTTGCATTTAATTTAAGATCCAAATTGCCCCCCTTTATTCTAATGCCCATTGACTGCATTTTTCTTGAACTTCTCTGTTCTGGAAGTGCCTCAGTTTAAGCTCCCAAGCTGATCTGCAGAAAATTGGATTTATTTAGGTGATGGACAAGCCCAAGAGTCCAATGATTTAAAAGCTATACTCACCAAAAAAAAAAAAAAAAAAAAAAAACTCACGGTTTAAATCTACACCTATTCTGGTTTTATACCTTCGAGTTAGGAGCTGGAGGGATCAACACCACAAATAAAGTGAAGGTGGCACTAGCACAGCATTGTTCTTAAGAGGCTGAAAAAGTAACATAACTCTTAAAAGTATCAAAATGAAGAACCGTAAATGAGACTGTTTTGCCTAGGAGAAAAAAAATGAAGCTGAACTACTGTATTTCTCTCCCTGCTTGGACTCTGGTGTTCCTCTGCAATAACTTAAAATTAGCAGCCTAGAAGGAACCAAGACGCATCTTTGACAAATCAAATAATGATTATTTAACTTGAAATGTTTTTTTGAACTGACCTGTGTTTCTCAAGCAATAAACTGACAAGAGCACAACTTGGGTTTAAAGCTTCATCTAGATGTCTTAAGGGTGAAATTCCCCCTACCCCACCCCCAATATTTTGTAATATTTGAAGAGGAGTTCTCAGTAAGAAGCCCTGGACTTCTGAGATGTAAATTTTTATGGTGTCCTGTCTGTTGTAAATCCTATCCTAAAAGCAGTGAATATTGTCATGTAATTCCTAGTTGTCAGTTGAGGAAAAATATTGTTGATCAATGGCAATAAAATTAGGGCTGGAGTACGCAAGCAGTACTCCTACTAGTAAGAGTTTGTATTTGGAAAGCAGATGTAGTTGCTCTGAGAAGCAAAGGTGGGAACTGGCTCAGCTAAACCTTTGACCACATTGGCAGTCTTTCCTTTTAAACAGCTTTTCTGCTCAAAGACAGTATGCAATCAAACTAATGCCCTAAAAATAATGCAAGTAAGGTTGGAAATGTGATTCTGAAGTCTTTGTACAGAAAAATTCCTTGTGAATGTGGCCACTAACATAAGCTACTTATTGTCAGTCTCTCCTGTATCGCCACTGTACAAACGTACAAATCCAGGCCTGTGAAACGCAACAACTGTTTTGCAGATAATTGTTGCTGGGTTTATCCTCCCGTCTCTGAAGTTTGTTTGTTTTCTTCCTAGGAGTATTTAATCATCCTTCATTTAATTTATTTAGACAAAGTAGAACATTACTTTTATTGATTAAATACTTCTGGTGGAACAAAATCAAAAGGCTTTCATTTCAAAGTGTTTTAGTGACTGGACTGTTCTGCTCTGCTTGTGAAACATAATTACACTGCTTCCTAATCATCAGCTCATCAATAAGAGTCACAGTGTAGGCGCCTGTTCCATTACAAAGAAGCTTTTTACGGCTTTAATCTTTTTTATTATTATTATTCAAAGCATGTCATGTTCTGATATAATAAAGTACAGCAGAATCCCTCTGTGGGGTAATCTCATAAATTACTAATACACTTGTAACTGCTGACTTTATTATCAATGCTACATTTAAGGTTCTGCCTTCAGAGTGAACTTCTCACTTCTCCTTTTTAAAAGCATAAATTACCTGTATCCAGTTACAGAACTAGTAACTACTGTACTAGCTGCAGAACTAGTGACATCTCAATGAAATAGGCTGCAACTATATTCCTTATCTTTGCGTGGGGGGGGGAAGGCAGAGATGAGTTTGAATACAAAATTTGTTTTTTAATTACTGAGAGACACTTGAGGAATATGGAAGCCTTGTCAAACTACTACATACTACCAACTAGCAGGTCCCAGATGGTGCCATTCAGCTGAATGCACTGAAAGCACTGAAGTCAATAGCAAAATTCCCAGTAGCTTTACCAGCAACAAGACCAGACTCTAACTGGAAACGATTATACATTATTAATCACCAAATTGGAAAATATAGCTCTGGAGTCTTTTCCGTAGATTTATGTGACAAGACAGAGATTTTCATCTTGCTTGCATAACGTGAAAAACTGGGTATGCTAAATACTGCCAAATGCATTCTAATGTTCCATTTGATGGTGACTAATTAAGACTTTCATACTCTATATGCAGCTATACTTCCAGCCAAGAACGCAAACACTATTGTGGCTTGCTTGAGTGGGAGGTTGTTATTTCACCTCAAGACAAAAAAAACAAAACCAAAAAGATAACTAACTGCAGCACAGTAAAACTGCAATAAGCATGATTTATCACTAAATTAGAAGGAAAGAAAGGGAAGGACTTCTGCTTCTATCCAAGTGACTCACTTGAGGTTTTTCTCCCTCTCTCTTCAAACCTAAGTCTCCTTCCTCTAATATTTCCTATGCATCTTTACAACACTAAATGGTTGGCGTGGTCAGAATTGATGACTCTATTACTGCATGAATATATACTCTATACATAGCATGTTTCTAATAAAAATTATTGTTTAGTAAATACAACTGTGCTGAGTGTTAATTTTGAGGTGGGCATTTCCATTTGTAAATTAACATGGCCAGGAAGAACTAGTAAGTTCTGTATAGCTACATGCTAGGAAGAACTAGTATGTGTTCTGTATAAGCTATATACCAGCTTGGTTACTCTGTGCATGAGACAATATCTCAGTGGCACACATTATGAAACCTAGGGGTTTCCTATTTGGAGGGCTTATGTGTGTTTTCTCAAGTCACAGCTTGCTGTCACTTTGCCTCTGTGGTTGTTCTTTTCGTTGGTAAGAAGCCTGACTGTCCCAGAAGACATGGGAAGTATTTATCCTAGAAAAACTAAAGGTGTCCAGTGAAGTGGTGGTTCTGTTGTGGGCAACAGCATTTATCACAGCACAGGCTTTGGTCCCATGCCTCCAACAGTGAAGATCACTTGTGTCAATCCTGTGCTATCATAAACCCTGTTTAACAGTTTGATCCCAAATATTTAGAACCTGTGCAGTGCTCGGTGCCTTCAGCACTATTGCAGGTATAACTCACCCCTCTAGGCTTTCCCTGACCTTCATCCTGCTTCTCGATCAGTCCCCACGCCCAGCAGCAAAAGCTTGTAGCACATGGCCTTTTCAGTAGGCACAAGTGGCATCTAGACATAAACTCTGCACTACGCGAGGTGAATTGAATTGCTAGAGTGAGGAACAACCTCCATCAATGCAGGGTCAAGACAGGTACTAGAAACTCTCCAGAAATCTTTACATGGACAAGTCCTAACTCAGTGGTCTCATTTAACTATATATAGGGATAACCAACAAGAGCTCGCGCTCTCACTCCTGTTACCAAAGCGACTGCCAGCTCTCATTTCACTCCCTCCCTGGTACTGTCCCATTCTTAGAAATCAACGCAATAATTCAAAAGCAACAGTGCAACAGACCCACTGATTTCTCAGGATGACTCTGCAGCGGAGGGTATGGACATCCTATCAGTGAACATCACTAACTCCTTTTCACTGTTAAAAGCATGAAGACATTATCTAATTAACAATTTTAACAAATACATTCCCAGACAACTCTCAGCAAGTATAGCGTGATGTCTTTTCTTTTTTTTTTTTAAAAGCAGCTCTGGAAAGAGGATGATTCATACCAACACTGCTTTACAGCACACAACTTTAATCACTGCCAAACATTCTTTCAAGTAACATTTCAGCTCAAAGCTGTCCTGAATCCTTGCCATTAGAGCTAACGCATGTTCCCTGTTCCCCTTAAGGTCAGACAGTTATTCTTTGCTGCTACTTTTCTCTGGGAAGTACAGAAATACTTTCTGTAAGTCTATTTGGTGGGCAATTCCCCACAGACATGACTTAAGTCATGGTCCTTTTCCCTGAGGACAGAGACTTTGATCACAGTAACTACAAGGTGGGAGTGTTTTTAGCTTGTGGACTCCAGTCTAGCCGCTTTGCTTTGTTTTTATAAAAAGAGCGGCAGCAGACATTGGAATGATGTGTTGCTGAGAACTCTCCCGTACGCTCGTTCAGCGGCTGTCGCAGCCGAGGGTGGGAAATGTCATTTGTACATCAGTGCACCGTGCTGTCTCCAGCCACAGCGCCACCCCTAAGGACAGAGACTGAAGATTGAAATCCAATAGTTTTAAGGCACCCTATGTGTGAGAGAGAGGAAGCATAACTGTGTGGTCTGCTGAAGAGAGGGAGCAGATCTTGGCTCTTATCTCTGCTCCCGGAAGAATTTGGGTACTTTACATTAAAACCAGCTAAAACTGGCAGTTCACATAGGCATAAGAATAACAAGAAGAAGCTGTTCCTGGCAATATATATTATTTGTATAATGAATATCCCTTTCAGAAAGTCTCCTCACACATCTGTTTTGGGTACTGAAGAGAGTTATTTGGTAGCAGAAGAAAGACATTCAAAAATACGCTGCAATATTCCTATGACCCTTTACAGCTGCCCTTCCTGCTGAGCCCAACAGCACACCAGAAGGATAATACCACCAGTGAACGCACTTCTCAACCGGGTTAGGACTTCCTAACTCAGCTTTTCAAATTTTCAGCTGATCCTTGTATTATCCCTTAGAGAGACAGTGATTCTCCTCTCTACCATTCAAGTTTGGTTTTAATTATGGCAAAAATCAAACCTCGGGAAAGATCAGCGGCAGGTTTCAGCTAGACAACCACAGTAAGCTTTCTTGCAAAGTGTAAATACTGTTCTCAGAGAATACCTACAGACAAAGTGTGTTTGTATTTTCATCTACTTATTGAGGTACCTGCCAGCTGTGCTTTATGTGCAAACTGTGAAGAAAAATAAGAATGTGACTTACAGTTCTGGTGACTTTTGGTCATACTCTCCGAGTCCAAGGCATGGTAGAATTCGTACGCCGAACGGCCCAGCAGCTCCTCTGGATGGTATCCAATCAACTCTGTTATTCTTGGTTAAGAAAAAAACAAATATTTAAAATTCAGGTCGCCTTAGCCTTATGCTTACACGTGCAGGGCAGCTGTCAGCTCTAGTCCTTAGCCTAACAGAATTAAAACCACAATATGAGAAATTCTGAACTTCCAAACACATTAGGAGCTGTAGAGGACTTCTGATCACCTTCTGAAATATTTCCACGTTCCAAATAAACTGCCTTCTACCTACTACTGGAATAAAAATTCCTAGGGATGTCATTATATGTGTTGCAAATTTTCCCAGGCCTATTGCATAGTATTTCTTTTAGAAGCTCTCAGCTGGAAAACCACAGCTGACAAAGTTCTCAGGCTGTCCACTACACGCAGACACCCCCAACTACCATCATTCAAAATCAAATGCATGTGAGGGGAGTAGTGGTTGGCACCATCAGGTTTAAAAGTACATGCACATTCAAAAAACATACATAAAAGGGTTAAATCGCTACTTTGGGTATTGCATTTAATAAAATAAAAATGCAAGATGAGAAATTAAGGGCAGTTAAAAAAAAAAAAAATCAGCTCTTCTACTTAGTGTTTCTCAATTGTATGAGAACTTCAGCGTATAGATTAGGTTACCTGGGTGACTAATCCACAAAATAAGTAGGATTTTACACAAAGCAAGCTATGATCTCAAAAACTAGACCTTTTTTTCAGAGCCTCTCTGAGTACTCAGGCAAGGCAGAATTTCTCACAAGTTCCTGAATAAATGAAAATAGGTCACCGAACTGTGCAGATGATTTTCTCTGAGTGGGTGGAGGAAAAGGGTTCTTTTTTCCCAAATTCAATTTGAAATACCATCACACACAGCTTTACAGGAAACACGGTTAGTAAAAACAAGAAAAAAAAATCCTCTATATAATACATTCAAAATCAAAGATATCGTATCTTCTGGGGAAAGAAGGGAACATTGCTGTTTTCCAAGTCAGCCATAACACTCTGAGATGCCTTCTCCTAGCTTTTAAACTGCAGTAACAGCCTGTAATGTTGCAGAGAGCACTACGGAAAATGACTACAAAGCGACCGCTAAGCTGTCATAAACCTTGAAAAGCTGAGAGGGTTTGCAAAAGGAATGGTCGCGTCTCGCAGCACGTCGCTGCCATCGGTGGCAGTGCCCAAGTTTTATGCCGTGTAACTAACTCCCTTGGAAAGGCTTTATCGGCCACCACCAGGTCGGATTCCTGGCATTGCCGCTTTTAAGAGACACATCCTCAGGTTTGTGTACTCCTTGGAAGGACAGCCTTGGCCCAGCCCTCCAGACACGAGCATGTCTTTACAAGACAGACATGTAAATACTGTAAAACAAACAGAGCAGGAGCATGGCATTCATCTCCAAGATCCCCCTCCAGCAAGGAAGACACAGAAGATGGAGCTATTTTGTGTATGGTTTGAACGCCAAGGCATTGAGTCAGCTTTTCCCTTGCCTCCACGGAAATGTATAGCTAGTACCCCGGGGACACCTTGGGTTTGTCACTCTGAAAACTACTCTCTGTCCTGATATCCATGGAATGAATCTGCATTTATCATGGTTTACTTGAGGAAAGAATTTAGTTGGTTTTATTGGGTTCCCCCAAAGACTTAGTCTTCCGTTTATGTTTGCAGTTTTATTTACGCTTACAATCAAACTGACAAAGGGGAAATTATTGAACCAGGTTTCAAAAAGAGTTGATCTTTTGACTCTCTTCACTAACAAGCTTCAGAGCTTTTCAGTTGCACCCCAGTCAAATCTGTAACTTTTCTCTGAAACCACAATTGCTTTTTCTTTTTTAACAAAAGCAGAAGTTCTCATAATGAATTGGTCATCGCAGCTGAACCATCAGGAGAAAATAACAAATATAGAAGGACCCCCAAGGCTCCCAAAATACAGTTCCTGCTTGCCTTTACGCAGTCAGCTGGGACGTGCTGCTGTGAGTGGCCAGAGGCTCTTGCCAGGACCAGTGCAAATATACAGTCTTTAAAAACAGAAACTATGGCCTTTGGTTATGTAATGGCATAGTATCATAACCAGGATGGTTAGTTTGGAGCTCGTCACAAGGGGAAGGCTTTTAAAATTCAGGAAGTCGAGGATTTAGTCTTAATCCAGTCATTGGGAGCTGAGAGCCAAGTGGATGGGGGTTGAGCAGGGAGCATGAAAAGGAAATAAAGATAATGGGGAAAAAAAAAAAAAGGCAGCAGCCTCATGTACGCAGTGGCACCAATGCAAATCCAAAACCACATTATGGCCTTCACGGGTTCAATGGTGGAACTGAGACAGCAAGCAAAGAACATGCGTTTCAGCAGGCTGAGGGACTCTTAACTCTTATCATACAAGAATTGCAATCCCTATGCCAAATTGTTTATTCCAATCCCGCAATTCCCCTCTCAAATCACTCCTCACTGTTCATAACCATCGCCCTCACTATAAATTACTCTTCTTGTCATCCCATGGCACAGAATGACTTGTGGTGCAATCCTGCTCTGACAACACCAAATATAATTAGATCTAATGTAATCTTGGATGAAAGTTAGCAAGCGGTGGGTTGATACCATTTTATTACAACCAACTAAAAAGTGTACAGAAAGATAAAAATAAGTTATGTTTCTTTCTTCCTTCCCAAAAAAATCCTAGAACTGGCTGGCAATGTTTCCTAGATACATTTTTAAACACCACTATTTTATAACAAACACCCTCTCTCCAAGAACTGTTAGCAGTATTGTCTTTGGGTGCGTGAACTGGCAGATCACACCTTTATTCCCCCTCTGGTGCTGCTGAATCTGAAAAGCTTAAAAAAAGCTCAGGGGCTGCAGGCAGTGCAGGGCTGGAAATCAGATTAGCCAATTCCACGCCACATTACACACCACAGCCGAGGCGGGCAGCTCTCCCCATCCCCATCTCACCCGTCCTGTGACTCTCCTGAGATGTTCGTGAAGGAGAACTGGCCACAGCCGAGAGCCCGAGCAGCACCTGGGCCAGGAGGCAGTGAGTGCTTCAGCACAGGTCTCTGCACTGACCTCACCTGAGCATCGCTCTGAGGCATCTCTCTCCAGTGAGACGCACCCTCCAAACTCCACGTGGGCTTTCCACCGGGGCCTCTAAGCAACACGAAATGCCAAGCGAATACACAGAGGACTAAGTGCAAAGGAAAAAGCACCCTACGGAGTTATGAGGAGGAGTAGTGCATAACTAAGAGAGTCACAGAAATGTATATGCCCCGTGGGACCAAAGGGTCATTTACAAACCTGAGTCCAGAACACAAGACATCTACTTTTGCTTAGACACCAGACAGAAAATTGCCCTTTGTGCAAGCTGTGGATTGACAAATTTGGAAAACAAACTACGGTGGTTTTGGATGGCATTCCTGCCACGGTAGGCTTTGTATTTCCTTTGCATTTGTAAAAGCTAAATTGGTGCCAATTAGAAGGATAATAATAATTTTTGTTGAAGACGACAGGTGGGCTGAGAGGCTGTTTATTCTCCTGTTAACCACTTGTTTCTGAAAACACAAATACCTTTGGGGGAATCTTAATTTTGCCAGACTGGCCCTTCAGTTTTCTGAGCTAAACTTGTCACCATGATGTACTAAGGTCAAAATCTCAGAAAACACATTCAAGAGGTGGGCAGTAGCCCTTTGTGGAAGCCAGTCTGTCCCAACTAAAGCTACTTCAGTTTCTCTTCATATACCCATTTCTTGGAATGTGGAGTAAAGGTAGAGTTTCGTGCTTAGGGTACACAATGGAGAAACAAGTGGTATGAATCCTGTATTTCTAGATTTGTACAACTTTACCCTACTTTATCTCTTTGAGAAACGGCAAAGCAAACAAAGCTCACTGCTTCAAAGGCTACATGTCCTAAGGGATGAGCTATTTCAAGTGGTTTGGTTTTTCTTAAAATTGTGCTTTTCTGTCTCTTTATAGGAGCACAAAGCTTTTTATTGTATACCATTTCTTGAGTTAAAATAGTATCGTAAGAACCGTCTGGATTGAGAAGTCAGGTTCTTTGTGAAAGACTGCTGTAATGTTTACTGCTCATAAAAAAAGAGCTGGGTGTATATTCGTCGGGCTGTGTGTGGACTCTGTGTGTGAGGGTGTGGATCTCTTAATAAAATCTTTCTGTGTTCAAACTGTTACCAAGTTATTGAAGTTAAATTGGTCTTGACAGGAACACACAAACAAACAAAGTTATACTTAAAGCAGAATGAGTTTAAAAAAAAAAAAAAAAGGAGAAAAAATAAATCCCAACACAGCTACTGTGCCTGGTGTTAAAGCACTCTGCCAGCCTGCTATAGCGCAGGCGGCAGGGCAGCACGGCAGTCCTGACAAGTACCCACATTTCCTCTTGAAAACACTTATGGCTTCTTCCATTCTGACCCATCCCAAAGAAGAAAATAAAATGCAAAATCCTGGGACCCCTGTCCACTCCTGAGAGGGCAGCTGGCCTGGTCAGGTGTATCTGCCCTGCTAGGCAAAAGCCCTAGATGGGTACATTGAAAACTGCATCAGGACTCCGTCTCTCCTACTTGTTCAGTCTAAGTCAAAGTTTCGTTATGAACAAAAGAATTTGGTTAAATTCTTAACTGGAGGCGCAATATAACTCAATTTCCTCTCAGTCGGGCACAGCCCACATCCCACATGTACACTCATATTGGGAGAAACCTAACCGGGACCAACACTATTGGCATTGCATCTTCCTGCACCATCCTATTCCGAATCACCACACATCCTCCACTGCTCCTTTTTCTTCTTCAGCTCCTCCATTAGAATGTTCCAATCAAGAAAAGGCAAAAAAGGCTATATAACTAATTGGGTTTCTTGTAACCAGGAACACACAATCCCCAAAGCAAGCCATGCCTTCAAAGTAATGGAGAACATACGCTTTTCAGTGTGCTGGTGCCAGGGAGGTGGTTTGTGACGCAGCCTTCAGAGTCACTCCCTGCACATCTCACCCCGTGCAGAATAGATCTGTCTCCTTACCCTTCTCTCCCCGCACACGCGCTGCCCACAGCAATTTTGGGCAAAGAGCGCTTCCCTGTCCCCTTCCCAGCACCCCAGAGAGGTCGCAGGGATGAAGGTGAAAAGCCAACGCCACCCATGATGCCACGTTACCCTCCCTGCTTTCAAAACCCTGCTCCCCTCCAAAACACAGCATATGTTTTTCCTTTGTGATGCATAAGCCGTGAAGGCAGAGGCCGCATATGCTGGGGCACCTGAAGTAGTTTCAGGGTTTTCTATCAAACTCAGATACAGTTTTCACTTTTGTTTTGTGAATTTTTCCCCCACAGGAACATACAGCTGCTATTTCTACCTACCCATCACCCCTGCGGCCCTGCACGGGAAGATACGCTGAGCATCAGCTATGCCACTAAGGTAACAAAATTGCCTTCATACAAAGACTTGCCTTTTTTTCTGACTAAAACACCCTCACTGGCAATTCTCCCCGACACAAAAGCACTGTGCAGCTGAACTAATCCTCACTTGGATTTTTGAATTGTACCACTGATCAGCATTTTCGTATTACAGCTAAAATAATCCTTCCTGTAAACCACTTAGCCAAGATAAGTTGAGCAAGGGAACATTTTTAAATCGCTCTCCAGGAATGGCTGAAGCAGGCATTTAGCAGAACAACCTGTTTTTATTATTTATATCTCACACACCTTTCTTTATAGGCTCATCACCTTGCAAAAGCTGTTTCAAGAGTACAAACATATCCCACCTAACCGCTGGCATGCCATAGGCCCACATATATAAATTATTTTTGGAAAGCAAAATATAGGGGCTACTGTCTCACACATTTTAAATGAGGGATGGCCAGTCTTGCCTGCTTCGTATCACATCTGTCCTGTACTCTCCCGAGGAAAAGCCAAAAGAATCAAGGCACTTTATCTCAGCCAACAAAGTGTTGAAAGGTGGCCAGCCTATATTTTGCATGTTGCTTTGTGACAGACAAGAGTACAAGCTTTCTTAAGGAGATGACAGATGTGATCCTCATTTTCCACAAGGATCAATTTCAGCTTCACGTACAGGGGCAGCTCTCTTTTGTACCCACTTAAGCTTCACACTGGAGGTGGATGCTTCCATTAGTAAGGTCCAGCACAGCTGCCATTCATTAAGGCATTTCCTCAGAAATCCTCATTTCTTTAATTGAATATTTCAAAAATAAGAACTTTATGCTCCCCGGAGGCAGACCTGCCCACACCAGATAAACTGCACAGGGGACACTCAGATCGCAGCAGAAGCCTGCTAGGGGAGGCTTGCTGCCCTCCAAGATATCAGCCCTGAACTGGAAATACACAGTCTCTTGGGGAGAAACGAGCTGTGTCAGCCCTGCTGCTTTCCTGCAGAAAGGCCAGAGCAGGTTGAAAAGGGTTTAGGCATCTGACTGGCACATGCTGCTTTTCCTCCCCCGCTCCTCAGCCTGGATTTACATTCCTGGCATAAGCTGCTCCTTCAATACAATTTGTCTAGCAGCACCGAATTTGATAAGAACAGCTGAGTGCTTTGCATTTTTATGCGTCTAGTGATGTGTCGCCTGTTGGAGAGAAATCAACATCCCTCTGGGAGGGAAGTGAGAGCCAGGAGGATCTGCTGGGAAGAACCTGAAAGGTTTGTGAGGTCTCTTCCTTCTCTGGCCTGGCCAGCTTTTTACAGCTTTATCATAATCTCCATAAAACATGAATGAAATATCCAACCAAATCTATCCAGTAAAAGACATGCTGTTTTGTTGCCTGGTTTTAAAGAAAAATCTTTGAAACTCCCTACAAGTTAAATCCTCCAGAGGAAGCTGTTGTATTTCGCTGCCATCTGAAAAGTTTTCTCTATAAATCAACTCTTACTATTTAAGACAGGGCATAATATGTCATTCTTTTTAAAATAAGTACGTGTATGTTTAATGGGATAGTATCAGTCCCTCTAATTCTCATTTATAATTGCTTCTGCATTAAGTCTGGCAGAGACACGTGAATGCTGCAATACAGCAAAATCCTCTGTTACTCTCCTCTAGCCTGCCGTGGAGCAGCCCCAGTAATTCAGGGGTACGTTGCTTTTAATAGTGAGTCACTACCATACTGCTGCTTCCCCCACCCCCAGCAGCAAAATCCTATTGATATCCCAATATTTTCATCCCAAAAGTATTAATAAGAGGAAAAAAAAAAAGGTCTATTTTATTGTGGTTACATCAGAGTACTTTTCTAGTTACAGTAGACTTGCTGCTAAATTCTCAGAGAGGTCAGAAGAAGGTCAGTCACAAGTTTCACACTTGTAATCATGCTTTCACCCACAGCTGCTAACACTGCTGGTTTATATGGTTGCTTCATCACATTGTTTAAAATAATGATCTTGCTTAGCACAAGTTTTAAAAGACCTTTGAAGGATGAAAAAAATAACCAAGATCTCAATCCTGTGAGTTTTTGCCCGAGATGTGAGCATACATATAATCCCACTGATAACCCTACAGGCCTCAGCAGTTGCTAGCACGTATGACTTTCAGGAGACCAGTTTCATTAGACAGAAAAATTCATAATAAATGCAGAGATGATCTCACAAACTTCAAGAAACCCCAAACCCACACTAGCACAGATGAGTTTCTGGGGAAATGGGGAACAGGAGGACACTTCATGGGAAGGGATCTCTGGCTCACTCACACACAGGGAAGATGGTTACCACAATACGTAGACAGGGAGAAGTAGTAGGTGGTATGGAATTATGAAATGCCATAGAGATCCTTGGGGAAATCAGTCAGGCAGAGACAAGGGGGATCTCCATTTTTCCACCCGAGGGACATGTGGGGAGTGGAGGACACAGCCCTTTGCTTGAACCAAGATCTTGCCCTCCCCTTCATTTCACCACTGAAAGGAGCAGATAGATAACCAGCAAAGGTTGTTTGCTTTTAATTGAGCAAGAGGCTGCAACCCCATTTCAGCGTTGCAGATGCTCTGGATGCCTTAGCAATTCTTAGTTAATCTAGAGCATAAGGTACTTTCCAGCTAACTGATAATAGCATCCTAGGCCAAACCAACCATAAGACAGTCCTTGACTAAGGTCCACAGGGCATGTTTTTTGAGATGTTCTCTAAAAAATGAGAACAGAAATCCTGTGTACTCTTCAGTTTGTTAAAACTCAAGAAGCTTATGCTTATGGCCCTAAGTTGCCTCATCTTCTGCCAGTGAACTTGAATTACTCACTGAGCAGGAGGAGGAAATACAGCAGGAGTACCATTTTGCCTAAATTAAGATTTGAAATGGATTAAATGAGCCACTGAATACCTGTCTTGGTAACAGGCTGTACTTTCTTCTAGTCCTTGCTTACCAGGTCCATGAAGGAGGACATTTGGAAGGACTGCTTGTTTTGTTCAAGAAGATGGAAAGGAAAAAAATCAGTGGAGTTTACCTGTCATCACAGTAGGTAAATTTCATGTCCATACTATGGCGACTCAGGAAGGTCTTGCTGTCCAGGGGGATATCGATGTTTGAAGGATGCTGAATAGGCTCACACATTATTATAAGGCAGGTGAGAAGGGGCTCTTTATATCCACACAGACTGTGAGGAGGACAAGTGTTATACACTTTAACTTGTCCAGTGCAGTGCAAAACCTGAAATAAGCATTTTTGAATGAGAAACAAACTTAGAATGTACTTTCTGTACATGCCAGAATGTCTTTTGACATAAAAATCACCTATTATGACTAAAATTTGGTACCTTCCATGTGGCAGACTTGAGGTTAACGGTTCTGCCTCTGTTGGTAACGGTGCATTTCATCCTCATGAAGAAGTCACGCTCAGTTGACATCTCTTTGTTTTTCTTTCCAAAGCCTGGACCTGTGTAAGGAAAATGGCAAATGAGTTTCCTCAGTTTTGCTTCTTGATTTCTTCTATTTATAAGCATGAAGGATTTGATAGAAATAACAAACTAATTCTCAGATAATTTACCTGCAGAGACCATAAAAAATGCATGGACCATTGAAGAGCAGTTTGTAGAGCTCAGACCTAAAACTTTAAGTGGAACTTAAATGGGACTTTGTGCATTTAATTCTATGTTTTAGCTTGCAGTACATAAGTCTTTGCAAAGTGTCACAAGTGAGAACATTACGCCTGTCTTAACTCGATGAAAGGAACACACTAAACAAACAGTTCTTAGTGCTCTCATATTTAAGCAATATCTGGCAAAACAAAACAAATCTGCAAAGTACTGAATAACAGTTAATGATTACTCTAGGAATGAAAATTCCCTTTTCCATGACTAACAGATCTCTACTGTGAGCCAATTACTTAATTTGGTTATTTAAAAAGCAAACAGTGACTTTTTTCTATTTTCATTATTACCATTTTTCAGGCTCAGGTTCTCTCGAATTTCTTCATGGTCACATGGATGAGTGAAGTCAAAAATGCTGTGTCCAGTTAATTCCACCTGTGCAGAAGTAAGAACTATATTTAGTCAAATAAAAGTAACGACTTGTATTTATCTGTTTTTAAACACCACCTATTCAGATGAAATTGGTCACTACGTGCTTCAACAGGATGCTCACAGACACAAACCCTGTGACCCTCCCTTTGTTTATCCTGTGCATAACTTCTGATTTTCTTCCCAGATCAATTCCCTATCTTTGGATTTGCAGGGCGCAGTTAACAGTCAACACCACTGCTTATTTTCAACACAGTAGGATAAAACCCCCAATCCACAAAGCAGAAAAGGAGGGACCCAAAAGAGGAGCTCTATCCCCTCGGTCCCATACGTCTAAGGCACAAGTTGAATAAATGCCCCTTCTCTCCACGGTAATATCTAGGAAGGCAAGTTTGCAGTCACCAAAAAGACCACAACTTTGATAGAAAGGGAGAGGGAAAAATCCCCACTGCTCTTTGTTGTGCAGGATACCTGCCTGAGAAAGAAGACATTTTATTTCCAGTCTTTTTTGCCGTGACACTGAGCTGTTTTTCTGCATTTAGGCATAGGGCTCGTTTCTGGGAATTGTATTACAAAGACAGGAAAGTGTTAGGGAACAAGTTACCTGGGTAAGACCCATGTATTTGTTGACATTCTCTGACAAAAAGATCATGTCTCCATCCTGTGTCACCACGGCAATAAATCCCTCCAAAGCTTTCAGGTACAAGTTGTCCATCTGCTGGTCTGCCTCTAGTTCATTCTCACTGTCAGCACATACTGAGAAAAAAAGAAAAAAAATAATATAAAATTATGTAAAGCCTTCAGCACCCTGCCCAGCCTTTTTCAATGCAAGCACGTCCAGTTACAAGGCAACAAAATATTTTTCTGCTGTTAGAATTTCTTTTCCACAAACCCCTTCTGGTGGGGCTTTCTGAACAGTGCATAAAAGGGATGTCCTTATGACTAGAAAGGCAGGAGAGCTTTTCCTAAACTTTCTGGCAAATGCAATAGAATTCACCTTTAGTGTGTTTCTGCAAGATGTATTTTCAGTACATGACACCTATATACCTAGACAACTTCTTTGTGCACATTCTTTTAGCCACATGCAAACTTTGTATCTCCTAACAGGCACAGGGAATAGAGCAAATCTTACAGAAGGTAAGTAAATTTGTGCATTCCGCAAACATCTAACAAAAGATTTTTTCATCAGATCAGGTTTCCTAAGAAGTTCAAATAGTATTCCTACAAAGTGTGCCTAAATAGACCTCTCCACTCAGAATGGAGATGTCTGCTAACATTACCTTTAGTAATGAAAAACCACTCCCTTGAAGTCCTTTCGAAGGAGGAGGGAAATCTCTCTTTCATCCCATAAATATCAGTATTCCTGGGAAAACACAGATCCATCCCACCGATACCTGCTTTTTCATCTGCAAATGTCAGAACTCTCTACCCGCTACTCCACCAAACTCTGACAAGCTTCATCACCCACCTATGTTTCTCCTGTCCCTCAAGGAGGACAGCCTCAGACCCCACTCATATCCCATATGTTTGCCTAAGCAGATTCACAAACCCAGTGCATCTTACCAATTTTTGGGAAAATACGTGCCATTGTTGTGCTGAAATCTAATGCTACGCTAGAATATTTATTAAAGCATTTTTTTGGTTACGCATTTTCCTGTTGCTTTTTGGTTGTGCTGCAGAGACAATTAATTGATGCCCTCGTGGTGTGTGCTCCACACTGCTCATGTCCTGTGATGGGAGGCAAAGCCACAGGCAGGGAGGGGACACTGCTTCTCCTAATGCCAGTCACCCAAATGTCCACTCAGCACTCTTGCCTGCCCTTCACTTTTAAGCATGTTTCAGCTCCATGAAGAAGAAGCCTGCAGGAGATGATTTGTAGGTGCCTAGTATCGAAAAATTTCTGTGTAGGAGCTGGCCCATTAATTTCTTGACATGTTTTACATGAAAATTCTGGGGTTTTCTTCTTTACAAAACTATTAACAGGTATCACATCTGGTCTGTGCACCTCAGACATGCTGTAGTGAGCTTATCTTTACAGTTTTGTCAGTTAGCCTGCACGTTTGCTATCAGTCATTGCAAGTATGTGTAGTGGTAAGGCTCTAAAGTCGGGGGGAAAAAGCAAACAAACAAAAAAAACCCTTCTTGTCTCAGAATAACCAACTCCAACCATACGCTGCTGAAGACACAAAGCCATGGGTAAATCCCATCTAGATAAAGGTGCTCCATAGCCCAAGGCAGCAAGGATGACCCAAGAGGAGCTGCAGTGAGCTGCCCTGTGCCCCTCCCTGGTGGCACAAGAGTGCTCCAGGCTGGGCCCACCACGGATTTTGCTGGCCAGAGGCTCCAGCCATAATTGCATCAGCCTTATTCGCAAGAACAGTGGGACTCACACAAGTTTCTTGGAGAACTTGCTGTTCTTTGTTGGTTTAATGTTGCAACTTCAGCATACAGTTTTTGTTCTCCAGTACACATACTGTTAGCACTTGAGAAACGTATTTCATTTTTGTTCTTTTCCTCCCTGAAACAGCACATTCATCATTTCCCTTCACGCTTCTTGTCGAAATAATAATTTTGGAAGAAGTCTATAAGCAGGAGTGGTGTATTTCTTTGTAAAACATTATTAGAAGTGGTTTGGGTTTAGTATTTCTTAGAGAAGAGGCTGAACCAAACTAATGCAGTTTTTACTTTGAAGTATTAACAAGTTACAATTAAAGGATGAGTTCTGTTTATACACCTCGTGAAACTGCATGTGCTAGTGCCTAAGGATGGACAGTGAGCAAATGCTAAGGATGAGCATCTGCAATGCAGAGCCCACCAAGCTGCCCTTTGGAAGAGATGAGTGGAGACAAATGTAATGCTGGATGCTGCTTCTGCATCCTCGTCCTGCTCCTCAACATCCCTCCCTGGCAGCAACGCATTACCCATCGTGCAAACAAGGGGACAAACAGCAGACTCAGCCCCAGAGCCATGGGGAGCACTTCATTTATCACCCTTTGCTTCTCAACGTGACTGTTTGGTAGCAGGGAAGAGAAGATGCTCTCTGGGGATGGCCAGCACAGGCTGGGGATTGATCATTTTGTGTCCCTGCACTGCAATTCTAGCTACACACGCAGGGGCCAGTTCCTCCTCAGTACAAAGCAACTGACTTCAGGAAATTACATCAGGGCTAGCATTTAAAATACAGAAAATACACAATAATATATTTGAATAGTATGCACTTTGACCATAATGACATTTAGGGAAGGAAAAAAAAAAAGGTAAGTGACCATCTGCTCCCAAGCTTGTTTCTGCTGTGTAAAGAATGTCAAGGGTCTTTTTTTACTTTTCCGGAAGCAAACAAATGGTTTATTCAGCAGGGATCATGGCTGTAGCCCAAGACAATCAGCCAAGTGTGGGTCCAGACTAAAAAATGACTTTTCAGCTCTAACCCCAGACCCTCCTTTCCATTTTTTTTCCCAGCTCATTAAGTTTGCATTAACAAAACATGACTATTCAAAGGCAGGAAGGCTATTCAAAGCATTTGTATTCTTAAATGCCTCCAACAGTGAAAGACAAACACTTTACTTGTGTTATCAGATGATTAAGTTTGCTTTTCCATGTATATAAATTATATTACTTATAGAAACACACACAGAGGGCATAGGATCACTCACATCAGGGCTATAGGTTCAAACCCTTAACATCCTAGCTAAGCACAGCACTTAAAGATATAGTCAGCATTAAACCACATGATTATAGGGTTTTGTTGGATCAGAGTTCAACTATTTAATTAAAATTACCTTCATCCAGCTAGAGGCATCTGTGATGTGGACTGGGAGGAGGGAGGGAAAAAGGTTTGTGCTGCTGTGCACCCCCTCTCACATAACCCAAAAGCACGACCAAAGTGTTTTGCAGACACCCTGCAGCTTCCCTGATAACTCAATAAACCCCATGGCACACCTGCCTTCCCCCTTAGCACCCCGCAGCAGACAGGAGGAGCTGGCAGGTACAGCTTTCTTGTGTACTCCTTAATGCTTACATTTCAAAAACGGATTGAGGAAACTGTGGGCACCATCAGCCAGGTGACAAGTACCTCCAGGGGACACTGTGCTGCTGCCACCATCTTTTCCTTGCCTGTCCCCCAGGGACATCCCCAGCAGCATGCCCAGGGAAGCCCAGGCACTGGGGGCTGCACTGAAGGTGCTCTCATCTTCTGCTGTGTCCAGATTCTTTATGGTGGTTGCAAACACATGGTCCCAGAAGGTGTCATCTGTGCTAAACCCCTGAAGCATGTTAACTACCTGAAGATCCTTAGTCTGCAGCAGAGACATATGCTGGGCATCACTGTGGCAGCCCTAGTATGCCTTGTATCAGGTAACTCAGTATAATTATAGTAATATAAATAATGAATAACAGTCCCTCATACGGCTGCAGTTACAACGTTGTAGCTGTAGCTTGCTCCTTTTCTCCTGTGAAAATCACTAGCTACTAATACAGAGAGGATGTACACACATTAGGAGACTGATACATCAGATGCAATTCAGTTATTGCCACTAGCGAAAATCTGGTTTGCTTTAGAAAGAATCTATTTTGCTAAAGAAAAACAAATAAACCCATTGCTACTGCAAACTGCTCCCAGAAATCCCCATTGTCTTTCACTTTAGCAGAAGAAATTTCAGCTTCAGATGCAAAAAATTTGAGAAAGCTGGGAGCAAAAGAAAGTAGGTTAGCATGAGGAGCTGGGGGCAGAACTTGGTTTCCAGGAGGTTCGAGGTCACTTTATCCAGTTAGCAGCACCCTGTGTAGTCTTGACAGTATTTTCCAGGTCTAAAAGGAAGGTAACCATGGACCCAGTTCACCCTGATTTTTAGGTAGAGGTTTTGTCATCAGCAATGCCTTTCAAAATAGCTGCTAACTAAATTTTGAAATAAGGATGTGTTTCTTATTTTTTCCCGCAAATTTTTCCGTCTCTGCTAATGGGAGTATCTCAGTTCAAGCACGATGACAGTATAGCAGGGACACCGGAGTGCAAATATACCAGTTTAACTATAAATTAATAGCATGTTCAGGAGAATGAAGTACTGCAATATTATTATAGCTACATTTATGGAACCCAGCCAAGATTGTGCTCATGTAGCACTGGGAAGCCTACAAAGGAGGGAGAATCCCTGTCTAGCTGGGATCAGGAGATCTTGAAACATGTCAGAACGCCACAGAAAAGTGCAGTGGCCTCCCCGGGGTACCTGTCAGAGCTACAGCAGAACCGAGAGCAGAGCAACCATGTCCCAGTTTGATGGGTCATCCACTATTCGGACTGCACCAAGGCAGTATTTCTTGGTCTGCATCAAATTTTGATTCAATATTTTTCAGTCCGTGTCTCAGTCTCCACCAAATTTTGATAAATATTTTTTAATCGGCTCTATTTTGAAAAATTTTCTAACCACCAAAGTAGAATTTATTCATCAACAAGAAACTTTGAACTGTAATGGCAAACGCTTATTGCAGTGTTTATGATAACCTTTTATGCTAAAAATAGCTCTTGTAAACAAGCTTTGATTAATTCCCACTGTCAGGATGTGCACTGTTCCCAAGTTTAAGAACACTTTTTCCGTAGATGCTTGCTCATTTCCTTCAGTCCAACCTCTTGGAACAAGTCTGACGGCTCAAAAATCAGGCTCTCCTTACAAGAAATAACTGCTCAGGTATAAACAACCTCCTAGTAAACAGCCTATACCCCTCTCAACACTTTTGATCAGACTCAAAGGGGCCTTTTTGGTCAGTTCAAGAGGTAGAGAGTGATAAAAAGGGTTTTTACTGTAGGTCACATCGTCACCTCCACAGAATTTTCATGGCTTTGTCTTTAATCCCAGATCTTAAAAGTACCAGAAAGTTGTTTGGATGTTGTGCAGACCAGACACCAGGCTACAGCAGCCACTCCAGAGGAGGGTTGTAAAAACTGCCTTATGCCAGTAGGCAAAAGTCAGGGAAGATCTAAGAGCAGCTCCATCCTGCATCAGAGAGCGCAGCTTTGAGACAGACTTCTCTCTTCCTGGTTTCTTGTTTTGCATCAAAGGAAAGCAACTGATTTTTTTTCCTTTTTCTGTTTTTGGTTTTTTTTTTTTTTTCTTTTTTCTGTTTTGTCAGGGCAGTACATCCTGTTCAAGGGGATATTTTCAATGTGTTCAATAAAAGCTTTCAATTTAGATACATCAAGAAAAAGCTACTCTTAAACTTGAAGCTTCCTGAAGGGCTCTTATCTCCAAGTGCACAAGCAACTTTGATAAAGAAAACAGTTATGTTAGCGCTGTTTTGATTGCGGAGTTTGTATCTAGCCAAATCATTCAAATGCTGCTCCCAGGAAGCTGCTTTGAGTCCTGCAGCCATCAGTGTTGAATAGTGGGACGCAGCACCCCATCAGCCCAGGCTTCCTGAGCCCCGAGGGACCTTCTGGTACACCTTTCCAAAAGAGGGACGTCACTTCAACCAGCTGAAGCACTCAGCACCCAGCTCTACTCTCATTCCTAGCAGCACGGTTGGCACAAAACATTTTTTTCCAATTTAATAAAAGCAAACAACTAGACATGCTATTTTTAAAGCACTGTTTTATGCCACAATGGTCTGAGATTAGATGCGGCTTCTCCAGACGTTCAAAAACAATGCCCACATCACTTCTCCCTACAGTTTGTCTTCTCCCTTTAAAGCCCAGAGAAAAGCTATTTTTTCCCTTCTGCTCCCTGCTGGCTTTCCGGCTCTCTTGTCTCTCTCCCTTGAAACAACTTCACACTGGCTTCCTCGTGGCCTCCCTTCTCCCAAACAACTTCCCGTCTGCTTCCTTGTTCCCTCCCCATTTCTGCTGCTGTCTGCCTGCACAGGACCAACTCCCATCCAGTTTCCTTTGCTGGATCTCTGCACAGAAAAGACACCCAGGTGGACCACACAATTGGGGTGGGATTAAAGAAAGCTGATAAAAGTGTGTTTGGCTGATTAGCCTGACTGAAAAAGACTGCAGCCCTGGCACACAGAAACTCACTAGTACCAAAGAGTTCTGGTTCCTGTAATGCCTTTAGCATCAGCGTGATCTGAATAAACACTTAAAATTATTAGTACCACATGCTAATGCCTATACAGGCTTCCTAAAGTCAATTATCTTCCTCACATTCAAACAAAAAGAGACTGAGACAGCCTTAGCAACTACCACGATGTTAGCTATTAAGCAAGACATCCATTTTTAGCAAAAGACAGTTATTTCTCTTTTGCCATCTATTAACTACCCAAGAAGCATTAGGCTTATTTACTAGCCATACTAGAAAATAATAGGGGACAATTTTAATAGATTTTCTAACTATACTAAAGGACATAAGATCCCAAGTCCAAGAGCTCCACTACCAATAAGCATCAAACAATCTATTTTCAGCAGCAAATTTATGGGATCAAAACGTTTACTTGAAATGGACAAAGATAACTTCTAAATTTATCCCAAACATTTGAATGTGATGATGGCAAAAATGTATTATGCCAACAGAATTAGGAGGCATCTTGAAAAATATTTAAGAGGATCATAATTAAATATTTCTACTTAGCATTCCAATTATACTCTGTACTGTTCTGTGCACAACATGGAAACAGTATTATAAAGCTATTGTTTCAGTTTGCTTCCTGTGATACTAATCTCAATCAGGCCGTCAGACGAACAGCCTGCATTTCTAAATGTTAAAGGCTTCCTCTCCAACATTCCCACACAGAATTGCCTACTGTGAAAATCAAAGGGAAACGTGTTACTAAGTAAAGCAGCAACTTTTATAAAGCAAAACCTGGTATTTTTTACCCTTTTGAACTCTGAGATATACAACCAGCTATTTCCTATTATGATAGGATACAAGGGCCAAGCTCAGACCCTCCAACGCCTGCAGGAGACGTGCACCCTGCAATGCAGAAGCCGGGATTTTCAGAGGCACGTAGCGGGAGAGCTCTCAATGAGGGCTCAGATTCGTGGGCTCTGCCATTCACCTGCTGGAAGAATGTGGGCATAGATTCCCCTAGGTCTTGGCTTCCTGACAGATAAATAATCATTATGCAGACACAGCTAGTAAAACAGCCCGGGATACACAAGTGAAAAGCCCTATTCCGAGTCAAGGAATAATAGGAAGGGGCATGAGACACTCAATGCCAGTGGACTGAGGCTGGCAAGATGCCTACAGCCATCTCTGAAATCCCATCTGGAGCATCAGCTTGCAGAGAGATGAGGATGCAGTCCTGGGAAGGCCCTTGCTCTCTCTGCTCCCAGCAAAACTGCCATGAAACAAAGAGATGCGTTTGTGTTTGAGAATTGTGCGCACAAACAGTAATATAAAATAAAATCTGCTGTATCAGTAAGTTTTGATAGAATAAATAAGAAATAACAGAAATGCTAATCAAGCGGTATGTTTTTCTTTGCTACCTTTTGAAGCACTGCAAGCTTATTTTAGTGACATTGTGTATATATATACATAAATGCAGTAAATGTTATTTTAATGTCCTAATTAATGACAAAACAAATACTCCCACTTAACTCCAGTTTACACTAAGTGTCTAGCCCAAATAATCAAAACTACTTCCATGAAGACAACATGAAGCAAAGGGGGAATCTTCAGGCTGGGGCAGGCATTTGCTTCTCATGCACACTGCAGTTCTCCACCTCCCCACTTCACAGACCAATGTCAGAGACAACACAGTAACCCCTAAACTCCCCAGCAGTCAAATCAGGCTCCTCAAACGCAACGCAGAATTAATGGCCAGATCCCAGTTTGCTAACCATGCCTGTGAAATGGGGGCAGCTTTGCTTGGGGCTCAGAAAGGGTTTAGAGCAAAAGTGAGAATGGAGCGCAGACAGGCATCACACAAGCCCAGTGCCCATTTGCTCCTCACTCTCGCCAAAACATGACGAGCAGCAACTTTCCTCATCTGAGAGACAAAAGCTGTATCGAAAACCTATCACTCTGAATTTAATCGGATGGCCTTCTGGTGAAAGCCAGTGTCCTTATAAACACTAACATTATTCAGAAGCTCACCATCAAAGATTTAAATTCTGCTTTTACAGGAAAAGATCATAAAAACAGCAGCCATCAAATATTAGCTGTATTATGCAGCTATTGTATGGCAATGGTGTTAATCAGTCCTGAAAGATGGCATTTTTCCGACAAAGCTCACCTGCCAGAAATGCCTATATTCAATTTTACAGCCTTGTCTCCTGAGAGTAAGAAACAGTTCTCAGCCTGATAGAGATTTACTTTAGCCAGAGCAGTATCCTACCACTGTGAATCTCAGGAGTTTCAGCAAGTGTAAACTGTCAGGCAATTGCATGAGGAGGAAATACTCTGAAGTCATTATTCTGATAACAATAATGAAAGTTCTCTCTCTGATGCCACTTTATTCCAATGCCTGATAAATTTTATCTTTAAATACTCAGGGCTTAAATTTTCAGCCTTCTTGTTTAACTTGACTAATTTAAATGTTAGCTATGCTCAGAAGAACATAGGCAGCAAATGAGGCCTTTACAAGCAAACAGTAGTTTTCTGGCTTGAGTTCTTTCATCTCAGTGTATTCTCATTGTCAGAAATAATACCCAGCTCTTCCAGAAAATCAGTCCCTTTAAAGTATCTTAAGTTCAATTCCTCAGAATAAAAGGCACTAAAGATTTTAAAACCTTTATCTATATCCCCAGTGTCTAAAGATGCAGCTATGGACAAATCTGCACTTGACTAACAACAGAAATTTTAATGAGAGGACTTACTCCAAGTCAGTATTTAGGCTGGGAAAGTGCATCAGATTTGAGGCTAAGCAAATAACTAACATAGAGAAAGCCTGAAATATTAAATCACAGCCTGTCACTACTGTAACATTTCATTTCCATATTCCTTTCTAACTGCTGGGTCCTGGTGGTACTTGAAGAAAATGAACATCAGCTACATGAATCACACTGTTTTTCAAACACTGTCGCAGAAAAATCATGTGTGTAAGTATGAATATTACATTGTCATCACTACCAAATTATATGACCCTAAGCTTTAACACTACAGAAGAACTAAATAAAGGTTTTATCTGTAGATATTTTCCTCACCAAGAAATGTACATGTATTTGAAAATTTCACTTTAAATTTAGCAGTTTCCAGGTAAGCAAATGTATTTTTCTAATGATGACAGCATCAAACTATTTCATGTCAAGTTTCAGACACATGTACTCTTTATATTATCTGTTACAGCCTTCAGGAAGTTTGCATTTCCTATGCTGTGCCAGTCTCTAGTTCATACCATATAAATATTTGGAAAGCTGAAGCTGTGTTTTCATGAGAAAGTTACTAACAAATTGGCTTGGTGTATGGCAGGTTTAAGAACATTTACCTATTTACGCAACTTCTTGAAGTATTAATTACATGACGAAATCAGAGATGATTTGCAAACACTGTTCAACAAATAAACTTTTCTTTTCACTGAAGTAAATGTTAAAACCATATTCTATGAGCTTTTTATACATTTATACCCACATTTTATACATAGTCTTTAGCAGAACCCAACAAAGCAATAAAAATTACAAAGCACAAGGAAGCAGAATTGAATTTGTCGTATTTTTCAGACTAACCAACAACAAACCAATAGCATGCTCTTCCACAAAATGAGATATTTCCTAATAACATTTATTGAAGTAATTGTTATGGCATGACTCAACTTTTCTAGAGAGGGGAAGTGGAATCGTGACCTTATCAGGAGTTTTGCCCTTAATGAAGGAAAAGATGAAATTTTGGGTTTGCCTTCCACAAACAATGCAGGCGTTGTTTTGTTAACATATTCTGAATGCTTATAGGTCACTGTGTGAAAGTTTCCCCGGAAACATTGGTTGTTTTCATTGATCTCGGAGGCTACTAAAACCGCAGACTTGTATCAAAGTGATTATTCAAATATAGGTGCAAAATAAGAACACTGTTAATTTTCTTGCTTTCCACAGGGTACAGAAATGATGCTGGTTAACATTTTTTGCCAGTCCAACAGCAGTAAGATTCTCATTAGGATGCATCCATGTTGAGAATTTAAAAGTTGTTTGCTTTAGCTATCTTAGTCTACCTTGTCATAAACAATCTACCTATTACTAATTACCAGCATATAGCACACTTAGAGCTTTCAAACAAAGTAGTGGACATTCAGAACTTCCCAGTTGCCTTTCAAATGCACTGAATTCTGAATCTTGTAAATGAGCTTAATAAACAACATCCAAGAGTTTTGAGAGTTGGGTTTTCTTAGAGGCAAAACTGCATCAGTTGCTATTTTGGTAACAAAGACCTTACGTGACTAATCACTCAGATTTTTCTATCCCAAGTAAAATATACATAATTCTGATGGAAAAAACCTCCCACCAACCTATCTTTAAATCTAGTTGTATCCTCACAACACAAGCAGTTGTGTGCTGTTCTCACTTCAGGATCAAGTACTCAGACAAGAACACGCACAACTCTTACCAAACTACCATGAACTAGCATTGACAACGTCTTTTAGCCTTTTTTACCTGAAGACAGAAGCTTGTGAGTGCGTAGGAAACTGATTGCCAGGCGCATTATGGAGGCCTTGTCCAGGTGGGAACTGATGTTGTGGGGCAGGGGCAGCTCATGTGCCAGTTCATAGAAAACTTCGGTTTCTTTGCTTCTTCTGCATCTTGCTGCATCTCTTGATTTCTCCTTCCTCCGTTCGGAACTGCTCCTGGAAGGCAGAGAAAGGAAAAAGCACTTCTTAAATGCAATTCACGACCTGAGAGAGGCGTTTACAAGCGAAAAATCTTCTCAGCAATGAATCCATTCTGTCAGCTGGTTTAAATCAACTGAACAGACTTTAATATCTATCTGCTCCTTTAAAAATGGGAAGAGAGGACTGCCACAACTGGAAAGGGCTCTGATTCTACACAAGTCAGCCTTTGGACACCCTGAATCCCCACTGAGTGTAACAGGATCAAGATCTGCCGTAGGTGAGAGATTCAAAATAATTTGATTATTCCTGATTCAAGAAATATTAAAAAGAAAAATTTTATTTGTTCAATTTAAATTAATTTACTCGAAAAATACTCTGGGAGGAGGTGACAATCCATTTCAAAGCTGAAACAATTACAGTGCATGTGACTGTGTCGTAGATATTTCAATATTTTAGAATTTCAATGGCTGTATGCTACATTACAATAAAAGTAATCATAGGGTTTAACTGTGTCAAATAGGGTTAACTGTGTTTGTATATACAACCATCTCAGCTCTTAATCCAACATTATTCTGGAATACCACCTTTCCTTGACCACAAAGGATACAAAATGGGAAAGAAAATATTGTTTCTTGCAAGAATAGCTTCGTAGAAGCTATTCTAATTAAATCACCATCTCTCCATTGTCTATGAAAACAGATTCCTTCTTGAGTAAAATAACATGACTGATAGAACCAGCCTCCTTCAAACTCCACAGAGGACAGAAGTGCAGGAAATAACGAAGGAAAGGCATTTTATGAAGCAAGTACGCAAAATTAAGCCACTAAGGGACATAAAGCTAAATTTAACATGCGAGAAACACAAGGGCTATACATAATGGATCTGGGATAGGATAGTTTAATAGGGAGCTTCACTGACTTTAAGATTCTTTTATAAAGTACAATTCTTATTTCAGAACATGAAGAACCTGAATCCATTCAAAACCATCAACTATTTCAAGCTCATCTAGCTCTGTTGATGTTACAAGTTTTCTTCACTTGCACGAGTTGAGGTTTTGCACCTTAGTCACGTCAACACAGAATATTTTTTTTTCAGGCAGAGTCCTGTAATGCTGTACCAGTGAAAACAGCACAGCCTGGATAAGCACAGAACAGGGTGTGAAGATCAGCCCCACTGTTTTTTCTGTTGTGGCTGCACATTCATTTCTAGAATCACCAGTGGCAGCTCTCCATTTGCAAGGCTACCTAAAAATGAAGTAGCTTATAACCTGCTTTTTCCAATGTCAGTATAAAATAATGAGCCTATAAACTAAAAATGAATCAACTGAAAAAAAATAAGAATCCTATCAAAACAGGGTATCTCAATAAATATATTCTTTGTGTGAAGAAGATAAGGAAAACAAACATTAATCACATCACTTAATCCTAGAAACTGTTGCTGGTCTCATAAAAAACTACACAAAATAGAGATAGAGTATTAATACCTAGTAAGGTAGTCTATAGAAAGGAAACAGAGCCAGGGTGGTCATGAAATGCTAAGAGTAAGGTTACAGTAAGGTGTTGGCTTGGCATTCAACACCATCATCCAAAGAAGAAATGTGCTCACATCACGTCAGTAAGGTCCTCGTGCTGGAAAACATGTGAAGCTGGTCATATGCTTAGGGATCAGGTAGGTGCTCACTGGTGGGTGTGCTAAGAGGGCAAGGGGCCTCATAAGTGCTTCTCAAGATCCATGATCAGCCCTCAGCAAACCTCTTTCGCAATTATTTTGCCTGAGGTGAATATTTTCTAGCATGGCATCTGTTACAAGAGGTATGCACAGGATGAGACCTACACACATTTCAGTACCAAAGGCAGGATCCAACTTTGGTAATGACTTCAGGAGCATTGCAAACCCACCCAAGTTTTAATCTACAGGATCAGGTATTCACAAGCTGACACCATCTCCTTACTTTTATCCTTGCCAAGAGTCATACTACACCCATATAAAAAAAGTCCCTTCATACAGCTGTCTGAGAAAGTACAATAGAAAATGCCCGTGTCTCTCCCAGGGTAGCTGTTGGGAACAGAGGAGCCACATGAACTACTTACACCAGTGCTTCTTTTAGAGGTATGTCTTGCTTCCTATAAAGAAAAATGTCTCCAAACTGTGCCTATAAAGATGCCAGGCTGGGAACAAATCTTCGCCGTTTCTAATTCTACCAATGAAATAAAAGAGTAGAAACAAACCAAAACCAAACAGAACAAAAACTACGCAGCAATATTTGTGAGAATTTCCAATTGCAGCTTAGAAAATTTAACTTGCACCATAAATGTTGAAGCTCTGCTCTAAATCTAGAGCCCAAAATTTTCAGATTAGAACCAACTTGGGCAAAACAAGATTCAATCCCTCCTCGTTGAAATACAGAACTTTGGGAACCAAGGCCAAAGCTGTGTCGCAATTTGTGCAGTAAAAACGGGTTGTATAAGACAGGGTCTCTCATGACGCCACTCTGGCCACAAAGAAAAATATTTAGTTTTGCTAACCTCTGTAAATATAATTTTGAAGTGTGGCTAATGAGACAAGCTGGTTTCATTAACCATGGGTTGCTCAAGGTTTCTAATAACTAATGCTGCCAGCAGAGAATGATTTTTTTTCCTCTCTGCTGCAGATGCTTTTCCTCAACACTGCTTCTGACCATCGTGCTTGTTTCTCTGCAGAGAGACATTGTCGTTTATGACACACCACGCGAGAGCTTTCTCACATCAGAAAACAAGGGGAGGCATCAGCCTGCCTGGTTACTTTCAAAAGACTTTCTTGCTCACTCATTATCATTTTAAATAAACAAATAATTTGCTGGTTAAGCATTTCCTCCCTGTAGCTTCCTGCACCTCAATTTTTCTCCCCATCTTCCCTCCCTCAGCACAGCCTCAAGTTGCGTTGTGATTGTAGCCAGTCCAGCACAAGCAACAACCAGGGGGGCCCAAAGCACCCCAAGACCCAAAGCCACTTACCCCACACAGCTTCCCCCCTCTCCCAGAAGACATAGAATGGTTTAGGTTGGAAGGGACCTTAAAGATCATAAGAGTTCCAACCCCCCTGCCACAGGCAGGGATGCCTACCACCAGAGCAGGTTGCTCAAAGCCTGGCCTTGAACACCTCCAGTGATGGGGCATCCACAGCTTCTCTGGGCAAGCTCTTCCGGTTCCTCATCACCCTCAAAGTGAAAAATTTCTTCCTGATATCTAAATCTATCCTCTTCCAGTTTGAAGCCATTACCCCTTGTCCTATCAGTACACGCCCTTCTAAAAAGTCCCTCTCCAGCTTTCTTGTAGGCCCCTTTCACATACTGAAAGGCCACAGTAAGGTCTCCCCGGCACCTTCTCTTCTCCAGGCTGAACAAGCCCAGCTCTCTCAGCCTGTCCCCATAGGAGAGGTGCTCCAGCCCTACACCTGCTTGCTGTCCCTCCCACCCAGGGACACCCCTGTCACAGACAGTCATTCTGTGCTTACTCGCCCTGTTGCAAAAGTCTCCAAAAATTGCAGTAAAGTGACAGAATTCTGGCACAAAAAAGCAGTATTTTCATGGGTTTTGTTTGCAGGCAAACAGGCCATGAAGTCTCTCTGCAGTTACCCCCATTTTATGCCTGGGATTAGCATTTTATACCCTGGGCGAGGCTGGACAGCTCAAGAGTGAAAATATCACCACTCAACAGCCTGCCCCTTTGAAGGCCAGAACTAAATGCTGACACCAAATCCCCTTCACACATCGTTAGGGCAATAGAGAAAAGGCCCAGGGTCTAGCTAATGTATGAATCATTCCCTCCCAGCACATAAACCACCCACTTATGTGGCAAAAAAAGAGCGTGTGCGTCACTGCTGGGAGAAAGTGACGCAAGCAGAAGCAGAAACCTCGCTCACCCAAACCTGTGTCAGACTTTTAAAAGCGCAGAGGAGAGAGAGAGGAGAAAGCCACCACAACCGAACCCCCCACGCACTGGTGTAAGGCCTGGAGGTACAGCCGGGGAAGCCTCCTGGGAGCTTCCTGACACTCATTCCTTCAGGAATCCCGGGATCCGGCAGGATAAGGCCCCGCTTGGCCACACACACACCACCCACACTGCAATCACAGCATGACCATTCCCTACAAAGCGACAAGGAAGGAATGGAGACGCTCAAATCTCCACTAGAAACAGGGCGACTGAGCTGAGGAAGGGGCCCAGAGATTCCTCTCAGGACTTGGCTGCGCAGAGGGTGGTCAGGAGGCTGGAGGAGATGGAACAGGAAGGTGCTACATCCCAGCAAGGATTCTCCCAGGACTGTCAGATGATGCTCCAGGCCCACAGCGCTTACACACATGCAAGCCATAGGGATGGAAGAGTTCAGGCAGCGCGGGCAGTCCCCCACCACAGAACACAAGTATGGCATTATACCCCGGGGACAGCTGCTTACATGATTTCCCACTCCCTCCTGGCCATGTTTAGTTTGCGCTCTGAAAATAGAATTTACAGGCCAACCCATGTCAGGAAAGATGACAAACTGCTGGCAAGTACTTGTCCTCTCAGGTGAAGCTCCAAAATATTCAGAAGCAAAAGCTCTCCACGTTTCTCCCAAGAACCCAAACAACAAACCAGTCCCAAATGTACACCGACAACCCACGGGAACCAAGCACGCAATCCCACGCGCCAGATGGAAGCATCCGAAGGGGTGTAGGAATGCCCTGCACAAATCCCAGGAGCCAGATTCCTATCCCCTTGCTCATCCCCGACAGCCCCTTGCGACACGGCTTCACTGAAATCGGCGGGAATGCCTGCAGACGAAGGTCTTGCACACCCGGGATGCAGATCATGATCTGGCTTTCCAAAGCCTCTCTTGCTGCAGGACTAGGAACTCCAGGCACAGCAACTTCTTGGCAAAACCTGAAGCCCCACGTAACCCACCTGGCTTAAATAACCTTACAAAACATCACATCAGCTTAAGGATTGTCACTCGCTGCTGTGATGGCTCCAGACTCCAGCAGTCAGAAGAAATGCTGGGGCAGCCAGCCTGGGCCAGGGGCTGTGCTGCTGCCACTGCCCTCCCTGCCCAGGCACCTGCAGTAGATACCTGCCACCCAGACACAACAGGGACCAACCCCACAAACACTGGGGCAAACAGATCACCCCCCTGCATGGGAGTTTATGCACAGGTATATAGCAGCACCCTCTAGTCTGAAGTAGGGCTAGATACCCACACAACCCTCCTCATCTCAGCAGAGAGGAACTGACCTGATGTTTTGGTAGTGTTTCCATTGGCTATGACCATACTCTCTGCAGTCTCAATCCTACCAGTACTTCATTCTCCACCAGTAATCCCTGCCCACCACCTCCACCCATACATCTCCCTGGTCCTTCCTGCATGCAGTTATCCCCTCGAAGCCCTTGGTACCCACTCAGCCAACAATGGTGCCAGGTGGTCAGCTTCATCGATCCTTTCTTCTGTCAAGGACATCGGTGGCCTCCTTTAAGCTGATGGAGGGGACTTGCCAAGATAATAATCTTCTGCTCAGGGTTTCGCTGCTCTCAACAAGTCCATATGGGTCAATACTTTGGTTGTGTAGACACAAGCTTGCTTGTTTAAGAGCAGGCAGCACAGTAATTGCACTGAATTACACTCCCACCTTGTAGGCTCCAGATCACAGAAGCTTTCAGAGAAATCGTAATCCGCACCTTGCATAAAAATATCTTGCATATAATCTGGTAGCTTTCACTTGAACGTACATACTGCGTGACACGTTCATATACCGCTTTGAAATGCATAGTTCAGACTGACTCGCTTCAGTTTACTTGATGATTTTGATGACCCTTGGACTTTGCTTCAAACTGCCATGTATGCAAGCTAGTAAAACAACAAGCATATTACTTTATATCCAATGGCTGGTTATTAAATGTTTCTAGCTCCAGCACTTTAAAGGTCAAGAATCCACAGTTAATTAAGCGGTCACACGAAATTTCTGTAGTAAATGCGCATTTCAAAAGGTTTAGAGTTAAAGCTTCAAATGCTAACTTGTAGAACAAGAAAATACATTCTAGGGATGCAAAGATAAGAAAATACTTTACAGTACAAATAAATGAAAAAAAATTATGAGATGTTGAGCATTAAAAAGATTTTCCAAATCAAACCAGTAAAAGCTCAATAAAGATATTTTAACAGGCAGCACCCTTAGATAACAACACAGATTTTTTTCAATCTAGCAAATCCATTTTTTGCTGTGTGTTTATATTTTGCATTACCTTCTGCTAGGAAAATATTGAGATGATTTAAACCAGCATAATATCTAACAAGGAGTTTCGCTGGCTGTGAGGCACTCTGTAGCTATCTCAGAACCACACTACTTGACAGCCCCAGAGGTGTGCTTGTACAGACACCAAGCAGCCAGCAGTCATGCTTACTTAGCCTTAAAATTCCTTTAAAAAGTATTTGCAACCATCCTACCTGACAAGCAGTTTATTCTGGATGGCATGCTGTGCTTTTGAAAGCCCCCCTTCGATAAAGTAATAAAAGTGACCATCAGTAAATAAAAAGTGCTACAAACAGCAATTTAGTCGCTCACCAGGAACTTGGGCCAAACTATGAAAGCTGTGAATGAAACCCATACACAGTGCCATACAGATCCCTCCTTATACCTCTGTCCAGTGAAAATAACTATTTCTAAAGTCTGAGAAGACCCCAGAGCCTCAGTTTCAGCACAGCAGCAAGAATGATAGGAAGGGGAAGGATGCAGAGTTATTCTTGGATTGAGAGGAAAAAAATGCCTTGAAAATACAGGGAGTGCTCATGGCTGTTAAACGCTAAAGCAGCGTTGCTGCACATTGGGATATAGTACCCAGTACACAGACAAAACAAATACAAACAACGCCAAAATGGGGAATTCATTCATAGAGGAAATGAGAGTTTGAAGGTAACAAGAAAAGCTACTAACAGAAAGGGCTATTACAAAAATAAGGAAATGAAATAACCTTCCACCCTTCCTTTAAAGCTGCCCTAACTTACAGTAACTCGTCGCCGACTCCTTGGTTTGATTGGGGGATTTCTTGTGCTTCTGCACATACCCATTAAATAACAAATCACTGCTAGTTCTGTAAACCTTGGCACCTGCTGCTGTATCAACATACGATGCAGTAATTCCATCAAAGTCTAAAACCAAAGGCTAGATGACAGTCAGGAAAATAAGAAATATGAACATCTCAGGGACAGACCAGGAAAGAGTTCATGTTAAGGATGAGGAACTCATTTCCATTCTCATTAGGCCTTTTCAAAGGATGCCTGGCACAATGATAAGGGACTTGGCTAGTACGATTAGAGTATCAAGAGATGAGGCCTAAGTGAATACAAGACTTTTGGTGTCTTTGAGCGTATTTATGATTCAATAAGTCCATGCCACCCTAGGACCACCATAGCTAGTGGGTCTACCGTAGCTACTGTCTACCATAAACAGTAACACAGCTAGAAATATGTTTTCTTGAATGGGGAACACATCAGCTCTTTAGACAAGACAAATTCCACGTGAACTTTAAATCCACGTGTAAGACAGTAATTTCTCCAATGTCTGAAGCTCTGATATTTAGTCTTAATTACTTAGTCTTTCTAATTAAGTTAGTCTTTATAATTAAGCTGTATTGGATTCGTATTTTATTTATTTTCATGAACATTCCTGGCACCTGAAAAAAAGGTGGTACTGAGACAAAAAGCATTACACCAATACAGTTTTAAAATGCTTATAGCACTAGCATCTTTTTTATACCACTAGCTGCATTTAATGCTGCTACTAAAAGAAAAACAATTTGCACCTGCAGTTTAAAATATCATTGTGAATACTGAAGTTGTTACAGCGACTAAATAGTACTTTGGGAGTTCAATGTTGAAAACCTTACTGAAACTACAGCTTATATTTTTTTTAAAGCATTTAAGTTCACAATATGTCACCGGAGTCTGATAAATTTAATCACAGTAAGCAAAACAACGTCTACAGGATTTATGTTCTACCGTTTTCTCTGTAGTTTTATGAGTACCTTGAACCAGAAAGATAAGTATTAGGATTTCAGCAGCCATTAATCTGGCCCTGGATTATTTTATGATGGTGTGAGCGCAGCCCGTCCTGCAGTCGCCACACCAGCATGAGCCTGGTACCTCGGAGGACGTGCTGAACGCGTTGCTGCTGTGGCAAGGCACAGCCCCGCGGAACCGCACGAGGCCCACAGCCTGCAGAGGAGTCGGTTTGATCAGCAGTTAGAGCACATAGACGCACTGCCTTTTTGCCTTTTCAACCCATTCTCTGCATTAAGGCTAGATGGCAGGGAAACTTTTCTCATGGCTTAGTTTTCAGGCAGAGCACTTTCCAGCTCCAAGCCACTGCGTGCTCAGCAAGCCCCAGTGCCAGTCATGGAAAGGGTCAGGATAGCTCTGGATCCCCCTGGTGAAAAGCTGCTGCTGCAGCCCACACTTAAAACAGATCAGTGAAACACTTCCTCCATCTTCTCAAATAGTAAGGAACTCTGGGGAGAAAAGCAGCCCAGCACGTGGTCAAATCTCCATCAGAAGAGCACAGAGACATCTAAACTCAGTTTTCCCTCCCGAGACTGGTTTTGCACTGCTCAGCTCCATCAAGATACGGGATTGTGGATTCCTTCCCTGTGGCAATCAACTCTCTGATACCAGCCAAGATACGGCAAGCTTCAGAAATAACTTGCAGACTATAAAATCTCACCACCAAACCCACTAAACAATGCTATAGAAAGGTCTGTTTCAATGTTGGCCAAAACTGAACTTGCTTTCAAATCAGCAAATTTTTTGGGGGTGATAAATGTACTCACTCTGCTTTTCTTCATAGTTTCCACTTACACATTGAAGAAAGAGTCCCTGCAGCACAACTAGAGCTGGAATCACACCACAACAGGGGGGATAAGGTTATGACAACGCACAACCCGAGATGTCTATCAATGATTTGTGTTTGAGAGATTACAGATCCTTATCTTGTGGCATTTCTTGTAGCAATCAGTCAATTTTGACAGCTAATCTAGAGGTCCATACATATTGTTGCTCAGAAGCTCAGCAGGTATTACTAAGATCTGTTTTCAGATAACCCAACTATTTACCTGCTCTAAAAAACACATACCAAAGGATGTGCTTTATCTTTTCACCAGCGGGTTAAAGCTAAAGGTGAACGAAGTGCAATTCGCAGGCCTGGGCCGGGGGAGGGGGGCAGAAGTTAAACTCAAAACCAGCCTCATTTTTCAGATGGGGCACCAACCACATCCTAGCCCATACCAAACCACAACCAGCATTATTTATCAAGATGGTGCAACTGGAGGTAAGCAAGGACAATTTTTCAATTAAGCTTTATTTCAAGCCTAAGGGACAACCATTGCCATCACATGACTTTACTATCAGTGGCACGTGTACCTACGCTTCAGCCTCAAACCCGCTCAACCGTAAACAGCTGAGAGAGTCATGCCGAAAATTGTTGCCAAATCCCGAGTTTTACGATCTCATGCTGTGTTACTTCCTGGGCAATATCCGACAATATTTGTGGGTGAAAACCCTGGCGCTTCAACAAGCTCCAACCAATACCCCACAACATTTTATCTCGTCGCGGTGGCACATTGCTGACAGGCTCACACAAGGGGCCCTTGTGGGTAGGAACAATGAGAGAGGCGCACACAGCACAGGAAAATGGGTGGTGACCACCAAGGGCTGGAAAAAAGCCTCTTGCCTCTTTCAAAGGAAGGTCTTTGAAAACATTCATGACACCCCACCCAGCTATTTTCACTACAATATTTCAGTACATAAAAACAACACAGAGAAAACAAACAGCCCACCCTTCAATACGTTGTAGGTTCTCCAAGCCCTGAAAAGAGATCAGTAGAGATCTTCAACAAACAGAGCCATCTAAGAGGTCTGCAAGCGTCCACCGAAACCTCCCCCACCACCTTTCTTCTCTCATGCATTTCCAGGCTGTCTGTGTAAGCAGACTCAATTTATTGTCTATGCAGACATCTTCATTTCCAGAGTAAAGTTATCAAAATTTAAAACAGTATTGTCTGGTAAATAAACAACAGTGAGCATTTCTAGGGATCATAAAGTAAATATATTGCCACAATTTAAAAAAATTGCTACGTAAGTGAATGACCTTCCATGACGCATTTCAGCTGTGATCTTTTTTTTGCTAATTCTGCCAATTAAAACAGTGGTTAGAACTAATATAATATGTAAGACAAAACAACTGCAAGACAGAAGAGGAGCTATAAAAACAATCAATAATGAAATGGGTCTCAATCAACAGATAGTCAAAGACTGTCTCTCACACAGGCTTGTCCCCATCGCAGTCAGTGTGGTTACCAACAGAGCAAAGATCAAGCAGGTAAAGTTCCCCAGCCTTGGGAACACCAAGAGAGGTGGTTCTGCTTGTAAGGCTCCAGGCTGCTCTGTAA
The DNA here is from genome assembly GCA_013399435.1 of Arenaria interpres. Taxonomy (NCBI): domain Eukaryota; kingdom Metazoa; phylum Chordata; class Aves; order Charadriiformes; family Scolopacidae; genus Arenaria; species Arenaria interpres. The sequence goes on from VXAK01017909.1 coordinate 723,748, forward strand.
TGATGCCCTCATTACCCCAAGTTCAGTACATAGAGCTGAGCATCTACAAAGGAAATTTGTTCACTTTGTGTCACTGTTTCAAGCCCAAGGTCTGTGCACTGGCTGCTCTGAAGACAGCAGTGGTGGAGCACAGCAGTTTAAGATGAAAATGCTTTGTCTCCTTTAGAGAATGCTCAGAGCGATCATCAAAACTATTTTGCGCCATTGCCTGTTAATAAGCTGTGCCTTGTTCTTCCCAAGTGTCAAACCTTCGAAACACTCTTGCTAATGAAGTTTAAAAAGCAGCTCTTGCAATAAAATCTTTATGAAATTATGCTGATTCTTCTTTACCTTTTGGGCCTTAATCATTTCAACGCGCACTTAGTTATGATGGAATTTAATAGTTTCTCCCTCCGTCTCTTGGTCACTTGTAGCCATTCGCAGCGAGAAGATGGATGTCCAGAAAGACAGATTAAATGGCCACTTCTTTGGCAAGCAGGGAATAATAATTCTTGAGAATAACAATACAGACGCTCTAAATTTTGATCATTCCATGTAACACGGTTTCCTCCACTTCCTGCAACAACGATCAAGGGCAGATCCTGAGAGCCAGGCTACATTTTTTGCCCTCTGGGGTGTCAGTTTTGTCTGTACAAACATCCTGGGACACAGCTCATTCTTAGCTCCCGCTTTCTTTTCAGGGGGCTGTTATTTTATACAGTAGCTCTTTAATTGCCTGTCTCCTCTTAATTAAGGCATCGGGTAAACTGAAATAGGGACAACTTCCCATGCTGTGATTTTGATGTCACATTACTATTTAAGTCTGATGCTAGATGATAAAAATCGAAGATTAGTAGCTTGAGCTGGGGAAAATTGTATTTTCCTCTTACTCTGAGGGAAAAGTATTGAATCAAAGGGTCAGGCTACTTCAGCTACCCGGCCAGAAAGCCTGCAGTCACTTCAGCTAAACTCAGAGGCTGGAAGCTGGGGGCAGCAGTGACTTCTCTGTCCACCTCACAGCACACACCTTCCTGCTGCTGGCAAAGCCCCGAGGAACCTGCTGACCTGCCTCTCGGCACCCACTGCCGTGGCAGAAGCCAGAGGGCCATCGAAACTCCAGTACTAGAGGAGGTTACAGTTGTGGCCTCTCCACACTCAACTGCAGTATTTCAAATATTTTAAAAATTAAGGCTTGGTTCTGTCAGGAAATGGCTGCTAGCTCTTCTGACACATCGCCCTGAATAATTACACGCTAAATACAAACTTTCAAAGGGAACTGATACAAGGGCAGTCTGTGTTGTGATACGAAGTGACTAACTAGATGCAGCCTCTCTCTTCTGCTGTTTCTTGCTTTATCGTTTCCTTTCCTACTACTGCCTACCAACTCCTTAAACTTTTATGTATACACAATCAAAGGTTACTCTAGACAAAAATAAAAGATGATGATAAATGGGAAGCAGCGGCTAGGAGGCATTCAGTGTGTATACAAAGGTAAATTCACATGGCTACATTCTTCATATTGTCTGGTTTTTACTTCAGAACTATGAATTAACATATCGGTATTTTGCCATTGTTCCTGCTGGAGCTTTTATTCTCCTGAAAGTTAAGCCAATGAGACACATATGCATATATTGGGCCTGACTCTCATTTCCATCATGGTCCCATCAACCCAAGAGGTCTGCTTACGACAAAGGTAGGTAAAACTCAGTTCTTCCAGAAATGAACCTAGTCTCTTTTGTTTAATTTGAAACAATTCACAATTGCCAGCTTCCTTAAGTAACACATCACAGCCAGGCAGGTCTTGGACATCTATCAGAACTTTGCATCTGTCAGGGTGTGGTACCTCCCCATTTCACTATATTGATTCTAACTGTAGAGCAGCCAAATTTCTGACAAGAAAGCCCAAGAAGCGCATGCTGAAATGCATGCAGCTGTAGCAGTGTACGCATGAGGGGTCACAAGAGTTACGAAAAAGAGATGGTGATTCCCAAGGCAGGGGCGAGGGTGCTCTCATCCCTTTGGAGCCCAGCATCTCAATAACTACCAATACTGTTTTGTATACATACCTTGTGCCTCCTTACAGCGGTTCTTGGAAAATGAAATTTTTATTATTCTTGTCCTTTCCTAAATTAAGTAACTTAATCAACTGAACTGCACAATTTTTCCAAAAATGACTGCTTTCTCAAGAAAAGCAAAAAGTAAAAAAAGAGAAGAAAAAAAAAGAAAAGAACCTACACTCGCTGCCAAAACTGATGATTTTGCTATTAGAAAACATGACTGAGATGGCACAGAGGCCAAAGGTGAGTTACGCTGAGAAACAATTGTACCACAACCCTACCCCAAACGCTAGTGCAGAAGAGGGATGAGGCAGGCGCAGAAAGAGCACCATGTACCCGGGTTGATACAAAAGGTAAAATTGCTTCTTTCATTAACATATTCTTTTGAATTGCATTTGTATGCCAGTATGGTTAGCTACATTTGTACAAAACACGCTGCTATGGCCAAGAGTAGTTATGAAAAGATTTGTATCCCTTCATAGACAGAAAAAAAAAAATAAAAGAGAAAGTATTTTCACACAGAATACAGACCATGAATAAATATTTAACTCTTTGACTGGAACAGCCATATGCTACTGTGAAATGCATTTAAGACTAAGAAACCTTTATAATGCCAGGCATATGGAAAACAACAGTAATAATTAAAGAGCAAGGCATAGCACACCCAATGGAGTCAATTTGAATTGTACAAATATGAATTAAACTTGATTTAACATGATTTTCAGTCTATGGAATATTTATAAAATAACAAGCCTTAGAGGAATACACTTTTTGTACGTCCGATCAATTTTATTCCCAATGTCAGAAAAAATAATCTTATTCATGTTTGTATGTAACAATAATCAATATCAACTTTTCCCCGTCTTTCTTATTATCATTTCCTCATACATGTAAAGCACTTCCACCAACTTCTGTTGACCCTCCCACTAGTCTTTTTAAGAAAACTTGAAAACATTGGGAAAAAAATCTCCAAGGACTCTAAAAGAACAATAGTCATTAGTGGAACAAACCCACATGGATGAATATTTCAACCTCAGTTTCTCCACTTAGAGGTGTCCAATATCTCAGATCATAAGGATCAAATAGGTGATTTTCATCAATGATGATAAATAAAACTTTATTATGTACCAATAAATGTGTACCACAGCTGAGAAGAGGTTGTTTACCTTTAACCAACAAAAGCTGGAAAAAAGTCTTCCGAAAGCACAGTCAATAAAATTGACCCAAACAGAAGAGTCCACCGATCTACTATATTTTCAATTAAGCTTCAAATCAGAGTGGAGGTAGGGCGTAGGCCCATGCCTCTGCAGATGCAGGGATTTTATTCACTATGATTATAGCATGTTTTATTAAAATCCTGAATGAAGACACGTTTCCCTGAAGCTCTGGCTTACTAACAGCTCTGGGAGAAGCCTGAATGACAGCGTCAAAACTCATCAGCCCAGAAAGGAAGAAGAATGCCAAGAACTTGTTTAACCTGTAGATCAGAGGTTGCAGGATTCGCTTGAATTAATACAGTTTGAATCCTAGCATTTCTTTAAAAGAACAATCAGGTCAATTTAAGCAACTTTCAGGGATGCAGAGCCAACCCACTGTAACATTTAGTAGGTTGCTCTACTGGTCAGTCACCTTCACTGTCAAAATATTTGCAGAGATTTTATTTTCCCTCTGTAAGAATTAATTTCTTGCTGCCTATTTTTATAGGTTTGAAGTTATTTTGGGCACACAGGTGTGCCAACCCAACACCACTTGACTTTCAGCCTGTTTTATATGCTGAAAAATATCCTAAGCAGCAAGTCTTGCATCACAGACCTGTTCTGGGCAGAAAGAAGGTGCAAATTCAAAACAAACATTTAACATGAGAAAACTTCAGGCTGAATAGGAAAGAATGCAGAATTACAAACTGGAGTCTGGCCAGAGGGGAGAGGAAAGACAGAAAAACAAGCAAGATAAGCTATGGGGTTTGGGGAGAAAAAACCTCACACACGAACACCCTCACCGCCCCCCAGCCCAGTTCTCAGAAAATACAGTGTTTGCGTCTGACTCTGGTGAATGCTGTTTCTCCTTCCGCATTACGAATGTACCAGCCCCAGCAAATCGTTACTTTGGTGCTTTTTAGAATCACGTTGTTCACTAGTACTCACCATCACACAGCTTTGCCTGGCATGGACATTTCTACAGTCGAGGTGCTCTGGACAGTAAGAACCGAAGGGTGGCTTCGGGCAGCTCCTGCAAAGCCTGTTGCTCTGTGACCTCTCCCCACTGTTTACATGGGAAGGACAGGATGCCATGGAGCACACTCTCCCATTTAGGGTTCCCTCAAAATAGCTTTGCAAAGCCAGTCTCAAAACATGTCTTTCCCATGTTTTTGGGAGCCGCAGCTATTTAAATTACCATCTTGAAATGTTAACTCCTCACTTCCTCGTTGCGGCATTAAAAGCAAAACAGCAACAAAACTACTGGGAAAAACATCATTGACATGGGGAGCGGGATGCCCCAGGTCTGACCCATCAATCAGACTCCAACTCAGCAGCAGTGCTGACACTCACGCCCCCACATAAACAGGGAACCCAAGCACACGAAGGACAGCAAAACTCATCTGAAACTCCATTTAAACAATCGTACTTGCGGTACAAAGGAAAAGGACACAGTGGGGACACAATGGAGCGCAGGATGAAGGACTAGCCTGCAACACTACTAAGGCAAAGTCTGCCCTCCCCTAGTCTGGGGGGGTCACATCACACCTGTCCCTCGGACCAATTCTCCCTTCACCACATTAACTTAAATGGAGTTATCCCATCTTTCATGGATGGGAGATCGGAACACAGCGCTTCAAAGTAAGTTTTATTTTATGTTCTCTTGTCTCGTAGCAATGCCAATAAACAGGAAATACTTTGCTCTCAGATTCTCCTGGGACATGTCACACTCCTTACACCAGACCAGCTACCAGTAGGCAGTGACTGTCTGGCATGGGAAGGAACATCCAGATTTCTGCATCAGCCCTGCTACTTGGCTACCAAGAGAGAAGGATAAAGGTTTAAAAAAAAAGAAAGTAGGTAGAAACAACAGTTTAGGGGGAATTTTAAACAAAACAAGGGATCTCCATGGAAAAACTAACTCTTTCTACAAATCTATTACAAAAAGCAATGAAAATTTCACATAATTTCATAGGCCAAGAAAAAATTAACATTTAGCTAGTTTATGACATAGAACTTCCAATGCATCAATAAAATTGTACTTAATTATAGAAAAAATAATAAAATTATTGAGGGGTATTTGAAATGGATACCACTTTAAGGAAAGCAAGAATGGCCACTAACAACACTTCATTAAATGATGTTCTCTACCACACAGAGGCCTGAAGCATGGAGAGAACTGGAAACCAGATTTTTATCAAACCATCTCTGGAGGAAGTAGATAACACAATTCAGAAAATGGGAGAAAGATTTGGGAGTGCCGTCAGCAGATTTAGGGAGAGGAAAGGGAAAGCAGACAACCAAAAAAAATCCCATGGGTGTAGAAAGACTTCAAGAACGTGGAAAAATATTTCCAAGTGCAGACCTAGAATTAGATAAAGAGAGAAGTGGAGAACTTTTCACCCCAAGTGTCTTGCTTCACACAGGGTAAAAGGTGCAAGTGTGGCTGAAATACAGGAATATCTGGACTCTGTTGAGTCCCAGTTATGCAAGCATTGATCACCTTAATTAAGCAAGCTTTGAGAACGGTCAGAAGGACAAAGATTAATTCTGTTTAACTCCATGAATAACACTTCTAAGAACAAAAGAGTCCAGCCCGCCTACCAGCCTGATATCAGCATCAAGATTTACTAGCTCAAGAAGTCTTAAAGAAGGAACCACTTCTCATCCCCACAAGGAATACTGTGAAGAAGAAAAGTTACTATATAAAAACTTTTAGAAAGGATAAAAATACACCTTATATTAAGCAGTATTTTATAAAAATACGTGACTACAACTGTGCAGATACAATTCAGTCCTCAGAAAAAATCTTTCTTCCATTCGCTTAAATATTTTTCCCCATGCTGCTCCCCACCAGCGTGCACCGTCCTCACCCGTGGGAAGCTCCCACGCCTGTTTGCTCTGTGAGCCCCACGCTAGCATTTGCACATTCAAGACCACTCCCAGCCCATCTCAGAAAGGTACTTGCTCTACTATCGAGGACTGCTCTCCCCTGACGCAGAGAAAATTGCATTTACTGAAAAGCCTTTTGCGCTGTCTTTTCAAGTTTTGGCCCGGATAAACTTCTTTTCATGGCTGTCTGTCCAAACACCTCAGGTCTCATGTGCTTTATCTCTGGTCTGACTGCTCACCTAAACTACCTAAAATAGCTCATTTTCTGCTGTGCTTCTGGCAGCCACATTGCCAGGAGGTGTTCAGCACTTGCAACCTCCTCCCTGAAGATGGACAGAGACTTCAAACAAGAGCTTGATCTAAAACCAGCTATTCTCAGGATTTAATTCTGCAGTAGTATGCATTTCCCAAATGTATTTTAGACTGAGTTTTCAGCAGAGACACCATTTTTCAACAGCTCTCAAGGTTCCATGCTGCTGTTTTCAGTAGTTTTATAGTCTACCCCTCTATTTTACTCTCTCATCAGGGAATAGGAGACCAAAGTGCTTTGCTGTCCAGCTACGGTGATACAGCTTTGATGTTACTCATCAAAGTTTTACTTCATTGAAGTTATGTTTAAGACTCCATGAAAAGAATCAGCCTGTGCATCACATCCTGCCTGCCTGGTAAAAGCCAGAGCACTGCCTGCTATTCTACACCAGCAAGCAGAGCTCAGCCACCGCGCTTTCAGGCTACCACCATAAACTTGTGTTTCCATCAGTGAACTGAAATGTAGGTTTTCTTCCAATATGGCATTATTATTATTCCATTATATTGCCCACTAATTATTGTGCCACGAAATGCATCTCTGAAGGCAACTTTCAGCTGTTTGGACAGTACTGCGAAATAAGACCCTAATTATCTGTTCTGCTATGAACGCATTTTTTATAGCGCTTTTTTTTTTCCCAAGCACTTTGAAGCTGCAGAGGGAATAAGGCATGACACACACAATGGACATAATACAAAAGCAAAGCTCAAAATATTATAACATAAATTTATACCAAGAGCATTCAGCCCCAATAGTAAAGCACTTCAGAACAGTACAGACCCACGTCACTTACAAGATTAACACAAAGGTTTTTGTCAGATAAAAGTATTTTAGAAAGTTCATACATGTAATATTTCCCCCTACATTATACAAAAAAAATCAAGATATTATTGCACAATAAAATATGAAAACAATAGTAGCTTTGACATTGTATAAACCTCCGCCTGTAAGAGGTTGTCTGACAAGCAGCAGCGAGACTGTGTGTGGTAGCTGATACCCTGCACAGCCACACTTGTGAACAGTTTCCCCAGCTTTTGAGACGCCCTTGTCTTATTTTTGGGGCCAAGGAGAGGGGGTTTGTGTGCCTTCCCAGATTCCCTGGACCAACAAGGCCCGGGCTTCCCAAGGATTACAGCCATCGCAGCCACAGACCAGAACAGGAATTGGCAGCAAGAGCTGGAGAAGGAGCGGTGGAGAAAGGGCAGGTTTTCTGAAGGATGGTCAGAGGCAAACCACGCAGGAATGTGAGAGGGTAACACCGTCCTTGACATTTGCAAACTGGCAAGCGCTGTACGGCAGTGCCCAGGCTGCAAACATAGAATACTTCTAGGTACCGCAGCTAGAGTTTAGCAGTTGTTCCCTATTTAGTTATTCACAGCTGAATGTCTTTAAATAAATACATTTATGAACTACAAATGTACCCATGAGCCATGTCCAGCTCTTACAAGAAACCAATCATCTTTCAAGTACCCTATGGCTAATGTTTTACCCTGGACGCTGGTTTCCCGTCATAAAAGTAAACTGAATTCCAAGCATTTAAAAATGATGACTCAATTTCAAGAGAGATAAGGCTGGCTTACAGGGAAATTATAAGATTTAAATATTTGTGCATGTGTGTGTACATTTATATATGCACACATTAGAATCATCGTACACACACACAAACACTTGGGGCTCAGAAGTCTGTACATTTACCTTCCCATTTATGAATTTTTATAAGCAAGTGGGACATGACTTCAAACTTCTCTATTTTAAGAGTAAAAAATTATTTAAAAAAATTAAATACAGACATACTGAAAGACAGACAGAAAGGAAAGGAAAGTATGAGTCTCACCTAAACACATGACACCAAGCTAAGGCTTTCACAGTAAATATTTTGTAACTTGTGATAAGTTTACAAGAGTTACCAGCACTGCAATGAGATAAACCATTTTCTCAGTTTTCGTCATTAGCAGATACATTCCTCAAGTTTGGATGGACAAAACTATACCGATAACAGCACTTCAAACTGTTTACATGCTTTGACTTGGCAATATTTTAGTACAGAAAATGACAGGCAAAAAATAGTAGTTATCATAGAACCATTATCCCCCAGAAGGCTACCCTTGCCAGGATTTAGCATACCCAAAATTTTATTCCTCTTAAGCCTCTACTGAAAAGGCCCTTGCCAGCATGGCAAGGGGGAGAAGACAATAAAAAACAGAGGACAGAAGTAGGTTATAAGCACTAGCGAACATTATCCATTTAAACTGCTAATGGCAAGCTCTGCTGTTATATTTTTATCATTGCTTTTCTGCAAATTACTTTTATCAGTGACAATTTAGCTTTTATTTCATTACATGGCACAGCAGACAAAAGGAAAACAGATTTGTTTTACAGCAGCTCCAGCACTTGCTCTGTCCATTAACATCGACAGACGAAGGTAAATTAAAGCATTTTCAGCATACGTGGTACTGAAACCTCCATATCTAACCAATATGTGTTTCTAAAGGGCAACAGAGTGCATGCTAATGTTTTTATTCTCTCCATACAGTTAATGGAAGTTTTCTTAATTTTCCTATTTTGTACTTTTTCCCCCACTATCTGTCTCCAAAAACATCTCGGGGCAATCAGGGAGAATCAGTATTTTAAACAAGGAAATTACTCCATTTCAGTCAGCTGAAGAGTGAAATAGCACTTTCCTTCCTTCCAGTTTTCTTAAGACCACAAAACCACAGAGAAGTTGTGTTTGATTAAAATATTAAATATGCATAAAGAACCCTTCGAGGATGTTATGTTGTTCCAATGCTCCTCTTCATCCTTTTTTTAGGCATGTTTTCAACTATTCTACTTACTTCAGTAGAGGTAAACAGACTGCTTTATAACTTTCGTGTAAAATAATAAACCTATTTATAGAAGCTAATGTAACTACACAGCTATTCTGGGCAAACAGTGGCCTTTCCACTTAAGCGATAGTATAATGGCTTTGATTACAAACAATTTTGCAAGAAAAACAACAAAATATTATTGACTGCTCTAAAAATGCAACTAATAGTCATTAGCAATAGCCATTCTCCTAAGTAATGAAGTCACTTCAGTTCTTGCATGAAATATCCTTTCACCTTTACTTAACAAAAAAGCAAACCAGAATTTCCAAGTCTGAACTAACAGTCAGATGTTCTGGCTTGCTTTGAAGACTGCCTGTGCTATCATAAAAATAAAAAATAATAAAAAATAATTAAAATAAATTTCTTTATTCTAGATATTTGGGATAGTTTTAATTTGTGATATACAGACCACATGAAAGGGTTCTTTCTCAAAAGCAGCAAATAATGTCATTACTGGTTGTTCAGTCTGAAATTGCCACTACAATCCAACCATAAACATTTATTTACATATAATGCAGAATTAAAAGCTAGCGACAAAGTATTTCAAAGAAAGAATATTCTACTTTGTAAAAGCAAAATTAAAGAGTTCTGCTACCATAATTTCTTTGATGACTATTCAGGTTTTTGACAAATTACCCACTGATACTGTCAAATACTATTACATTTTCTAATAAAAACTTTATTTTTCTTAGAATAAGTTTTTTAAAAGCTTGAGATAAATTTAGTTTAGTTTTTATGTCCCTTCAGCAATCTTTACATGACCAATTACAAACAAATTTTATTGCTGGGGCAGGTCACATTGATGAAAATACATTAATATTAAAGCACGTGGAAATTTGGAAGTGCAAGGAAATACTTCTTGGACTACCACCAAAGCAATTTCAAAGCACAAACATGAATATAATTTAATCATTTCCTTACAAGCAGCCTTGGCTACAGGGCTCCCAAAGTAACGATAAAAATGAAGTCACAGAGAATGTATTTTAAGAGGACCTTTACTGAGGGGGGGAGGAAGAAGAACATGGTAGTTGAATATTTTTAACCAGCTTTCCACAGATGGCTCTAAATCAAGCTCTTACGATTCTTCCCTGTCATAACCCACTACAGAGGTCAAAGGTTGAAGCTTTCCCAGCGGTTCACTGTGCATAACAAACACTAAAAGTTCCCCAAATTTAGTTTATATATAACAGCAAAAGTGCTGTGGCCGTTTACATCCAATACTGTCCCATTAGGATTGAACAGGACATAAGCAGGGCAGGCAAAAGCACGAAATCTTCAAATTTTCAATTAGTTTCTTTACTCGTGCCTGCAAAACTTAGTGCTCCTTACGTTATTTAAAACATGCTGTGAAAGGATGACAAAAGAAATCCTTCCACACAAACGTACAGACATTTTATCACAGTGTATTTTTTCTAATGTATTAAAATGATTAGTGATCTCTTATTAAGTATTACAAAGGGACTTGAGGGTGCTTTTTTTTTTTTTTNGGTCCAATGAATAATTTCAGAAATTTGAGATCATGAGCTCTGCAAGCTGGACTGGAGGAACAAGTTCAGTGCCCTCCGGCTACCTGGGGGAATCCTGGGGACATACAGTTGGAAGCTTGGCCACGCTGCCAAAGCTGAACCCTTTGGCTCTTACTCTAGGCATCTGACCTGTGTGCTATTCCGTGTCTATAATTTATCTTAAAACAACAGCAGGGAGACTGGTAGGAGAGGGAGGGCTGTGGAATGAGTGTGCTGAACTGTCTAGGAAATTGTCATTCCAACTGCAGTTAGGACTCATTCTTCTAAAAATGTCTCTGATCAACCAATACAATAAAAAAACAAAAAACAACTTTTCCTTGAACTTTTTGAAACACTTCAAAAAATTAAAAAAGCCAATATACTGGAGATCGTTCCAGCAGGAGCTACCAGCGTGATCAAAAGCAAAGAGAAACTATTGAGTTTCATGAGACATTGTCATCATCGGTAAATTCATTTTAAGGAGATTTTTCTGCCCCAAGCTATTCATACAGGATGAACACAGGGACATGAACGATGCTGCTGTACAGCCTGACCAGGATCAGGGAAGAGTCTAAGGACCTAAGGACACAAGTCTGTGTCTCCCGCCACCTGCCCCTCGTGACATTTGCTGTGGGCACACAGGTGCTGCAGAAGCCACCGCCAAACACTTGAGGGTTGAAGTCGTCACAACACAATGTGAATGAGAATTTAGCTTCAGTTGGTTTTGTGAATATAGCCGGTACCTGTAAACCTATCCTTTTCTCACTCTGACCATCTTTGACATTACCCTGCCCTACAAATACCCAGAACTTGTTTGGCACACGAAGATGTTTCAAAAACAAGAACAACACTGTAATCATGGTTTTGCTTTGTATATAAGTAGTGGTAACCACAAAATATATTTAAGGCTATTTGCTGTATATGCAATTCTATCTAGCACACAAACATCCCTCTCCAAAACAGAGCCTATTTGCCTGCATTAAGCACCCCGTTGCCCCTCAAGATTTTTGGAGTGCACAAAACCATCTCCTCCCCTCATCAATCCTTGCGTACACCAGTTCTCTCCTGTCTGTCAGGGCCTCACTCCTCCGCCTGGAACACCTTACAAGTCTCCACCACAGACCTTACACCTTCCAAGTAACAACAGATGCATAGAAGAGTCTCAGCATCAGCATATGCTAAATGGCCTCAGTCCCTCAGCAAAGCCACCCTACAGGAAGCAAATGCAAATTACTGCCTTCTATACATTAGGCACAGTCCTGGGGACCTTGTTATTAAATCATTAACATTCACCTTTCATTTTACCTATGTTTCCAATATTCAAATGTTGCTTGAAATAGACTCTGCTACTATTTCCCCATGCTGCAATTACCAAGTATTTCACTTCATTGATTGAGCATGGAAATGTTCCTTTTTAAAGGAACAAAAACCAAGTTCAATAATTATTGCGAAAGTTAACAATAGCACCTTCATAATCATCGCAAAAATCTGTTTGTTCATGGTTCTCATTCAATCCATAAGACAAGAATTTTAAAGAGCTTTAAATGCTGTTTCTCTGCCTTCCAAGGCTGTAACTCTGCACCCTACTGATGCTCCAGTTTATCAGGAGATGATGCTAGCCATGGCTAGTATCTTATCTCTCTAATCCCCAGTGTTAGGCCAAGGTTAGAGTTGTGCTAAGGGTATGTAAAATGTGCTTTGCTGTGGAAAAAAAATACATGCCATTTGTGGAAAAGGCAGAATAACTCCTGGAATAATTAATTACGGTTGCTAGAAGCAAATGTTTATTTTTCCTGCAAAACAACAAAAGCAGAAGCAACAAAAATACTTATTTCATACAAGCTCTTATTAACCAGACTGAAAGTTGATTCATACACATATTAACAATAGATACACAACGATGAGGATGTCTGCTCAAAAAGCATGTATGACCACTGAAATCAGCAGGAGGTTTTGCTGATGACTTGGATAGAGTGAAAGTGAAGCTGGTTTGCCCCTTCTTCAACCCTTTCTATCCTCTTGGGGTACCTTGTCTACGCAGGAATACACAGGAATAGCCTTCGTGGGCCGAGTGAGAGGTTGATGTAGCCCAGTATCTTCCCAACAGCCCATTTTGATCAGCAGAACCACAGAAAGCATGAGCAATGCTTCCCCCAAAACATTCTCCCAGCCTCCATGCGTTTGTCCATGGACCTTAATCTGAGCACTGTCCCAAGAATGTTGGTTCAGTCAAACCTCTAGTGGCTACAGATGCTCTTGATGACTGAAGTCCAGCATACACCCGAGCCTCGGCAGAACCCTTTGAAACTACATATGATATGCCAGCATAGCACTCTGATCTGAAATTGCTCATCAGCTTTCTCCACAGCTTGTGGTCCTGTCCTGCCTGCCCTCCCATGTAGCAGGCAACCCACAGCAGCCTCCTCATCAGAAGTTCATGCTGGCGAACAGGGCTCTGCAGAAAGGGCAGAGCCCCCTTGTCCATTCCCAGCCCCCTGGGCAGCACTGGTGCTACATACACCACCTCCACCCAAAAGAAATCTCACCAAGCCTGCAGGAGCACTAGCACCAGAACAAGCAGAGTGCACCTCTTGGCCTCTGTTACAGCTCCCAATGGCATCCTTGCCTTTGTTTCAAAAATGTTCCCATCTTTACGTATTAAAGGAAACAGAAATTCTTCTTGTTGCTGTTCAGAGAAACTGAAGTGTGAGAACTGTGTAAGATGTCATTGTTCTTTCTGGGACTTTTGGTGACATTTCAAAAGGTGCCTTCTCATAATTTATATTCCACACCACAGCCCCACATCATTCCGTAATGCCTTGAAAAATGCAAACAAAACCCAATGCACCATAAGTGACGGTAACATTTACTATTCACTTCTGCTTGATCTGGCAGATCTGACAACCAGAGAGCTTTTCAGATCTCTATTTTTTGTAGCATGGCTAAGCCTACACTTCCTCACTAAAGCATATGCTGGGGTTTAATGTTAATTTTACAGTTCTTTCATTTCACTTTTTCAAACCACATCCATTTAAGCTTTTTAGGCATAGTTAAACATGCAAACGTACTAATTGTTGTTATTAGACCTATCCTTTAAGAGGCTAAATATACTGCATTACTACTTCAGACAGTAGGAGAAGCTGTTCCAAAAATCCCAAGGTCCTCAGTACTTCGCAAGACCAGCTTATATAGTGTACAATAAAATTGTTATTACACACCTACAGTATTCCCTCATGTGCACAGCTCCCTAATTACAGCAAACAAATCACAATATTGCATGAGACGTGGTGCGTTTTGTGGTGACGTCACAAGTTTGGCATTCCCTGCTGACAAACTACAGCCTCTGGGCAAGTCTCATTAAAAAAAAAAANATAAAAATAATCAGCAACTCTTTCTCAACTGTGATACCCGTGTGAGAGTACCTAAATACAGTCAGGAGTATGTTCTGCTCCCCACTGCACCACACATGTGAAAAGGTCTACAGATGTTGCCCACTTTGCCAGCTGCAGAATGGAGTTCATGAAAAATGCTCTAATGCTCTTCGGGACCGCAAGCATAACCCCATTTCTGGTGTTTCCAGTTAGTCTTTACACAGTCGCTTCCTTTGATAAGAGGTTTATTCTTGCTCCTGTGCAAGTTCAGCCTGAGAAACACCGAGCAAGATCTCCAGCTTCAGGAAGGGGCAGGCATGCAGGGCTGAAAACACCCGGCGTTAGGCAAGCTGCTCCCTTCTGCTTTATCTGTGAGCACAGGCATTTTGAAAGTGCGTATCTGCCCTAACACGTCCTGCACAGGAGAGCAGTATCTCGCTGCACCAACAGCCGAGTGACGGAGGCTGCTGTACCCCTCGAAGGTATCTGTCGCTCCCCTCCTGTGGCAAGACACATGTGGACTGGTGATCAGCGTCCTTAACACCAGCTGGCACGAAGCTCGAGACGTGGCCACGCACTCAGCCACACAAGCGATGCAGGGTGTTCCCCAGCTTCGAAAGTAGATTACTGCGTACAGCTACACGCGTGTTTACTTGACCGAGGTCCATATTTAGACATGTGTACAGGTGCACAATCCCAAACTGTTTGTTCAGAGAAAACTCCCACCGCATGCAGAGAAATGTGTCTGCCTGGGCAGCTGAGGATTAAACCCTTAAATCCTCAGGAGCACCCATTTGCACATTTCTAAATAATCAAAGAAGAAAGAAAAGCAGGAAGAACATGCCCATGTGACTGTGGACCTCTCCAACACTCAGCTACGTTTGGATTCAGAGAGCACGTCCACCTCTCTGACCTTGCCATACATGTACTAAGGCTCAGCCCATCTTATTTTGGACAAGAACTTCTAAACCTTGTTACTCTATAATGCTGAGAAAATTTCTAGCTCTGTGACTTTATAGGCCCAAACGTTTTTTCTGAAATCTTTTGAAACTGCTCAAATCGTTTACACAGGAGAGACAAAAACTTTTTAAAAGAAACAAACTGTCGGATCCTAAAACGTCTCTCTAACTGCTTCCATTTCAGGCTACTTCTACCACGCAATTCATATTTCTATGGCTTATCCAGGACTCTGAAACCATCAGTGAGAAACTACCTTGGTACTGGCACATAAAGTGGCTCCTCCATCACCAGCAAAAGCATGTTGAGGTAAACCTGGTTTGTTTGGCATCCACAGCGCTAGAGCTGTACGGTCAAGCCATACTAGGAACTCTGGCTTTGCATCCATCTGCCAAAAATGCAGTGTATTTATACAAGCCTCACAAAAGTGTGGGCATTCACAATACTATAAAATTGTCTGCTAGATGTCAGTAGCATCACATTATATTATCTAGACCGTAGCTATTAAAATGTTGATCCTAAGAATACAAGGCAACAAACCACTTTTGAATGACAAGAAAAGCTTCCCTGATAATACACGTTAACCAGTTAAAGTGTATTTTCCATTAAATTAATCAGATGAATAGAAAGTGTTGCAAGAAGTCATGTGTAGGCAGCGTGAACTTTTCGATGTCAATGTTACTATGACAACTGGATAACCTGGATTCATGGAAGAGATGACGGAATGAGATGATTTAAACAAAATCTCATACAACTGTGATGACTAAGTCAATTCTAATGTTTTCCCTTAAAATTATTCTTCTGTTCCTTCACAGCAGATAGCATTTAACTGGAAGATCATACAAGATCTGAGAATTATAACACATAAATCAGTAAAGTCTATTGAGTAAATTTACAGACACACTTCAGTGACGATTTTGTAATCTTTGCTCTTCAGCTTTTCAAAATCATGCCAGGAACGGGGTTGCCACAGAACACGAGTAACAGTTTGAAACTTGCATTTGAAAAGGGGGTCCTAGGAAGTGCCATGTTAGACAACTGCCTTTCTGAAAATGAGAAAGCTCTGTAATTACATGCAGTGTTATATCTATAGATACCTGCGCAGACACAAATATTTAAAAGATAATCAATATCAATGCAGAGCTACATGGCACAAACTGCTATGAAATTCACTTCCAAAACATATATATATAATCCAGGGTAATAAATGGTAAACATTAATAAATACACTTGCTTCAACAGTAATGCAAAATTCACGCATATTTTAATAGCAGACAATTGCAGAAACAACTTGTGTGGAAGCATTAAAGATCAGTAGAATGAAAAGACTATTTTTTTTAAATACCTAAACTTGCTATTCTTGTCTTAAAATTAATATTCAGGATACCTGGAGCCCATTTTCAAGCCAAAGCTAAGGACTTTTAACTGAGTGACTACCAGCAATAATGAGAATGTCACAGTGCTCTGAAAACGTGCTCATTCATTGATACACCGCCTGCGGTGCCGCCTCCCCCCCTCCTTCATTAACATCTATATTTGTTACAGAAATTAGAGCAACAGCAGTGCATATTTCAAAGGCACGGTCAATCCGAAGTCGTGCCTCGCGCTTATCTCGTCACGAGGCTGGGACGGTCAACTTTATTGCCTTCAGACATGTCGGCAGAGCCGTCCGGCCCCCGCCGCCGGCCGTCTCCCCGTGGAAGGGTGCTTCCATCGGCGTCACCGCCGGGACGCCTCCTGCCACTGACATGGCTCAGCCGCACGTTTGCAGGACTGGCCTTTTAAAAAGTCAACCGTATAAACTGGGCAGTGACCAGATCGAGCCGCAGTTATACAAGAAGCAAGGAAATATTATGCAAGACCACAGGAAGTCAGAGGAGACAGCATTCTGGGCAGGCCTGGCAAGGAGTCTGTGTGAACTTCAGCTAACAAGCAAAGCTCGGTCATTGGCGCCAAATTCAGCAGAGAACATTCCCAGTGCTGCAAAGGATAACACTCCCCATGTTTTTGCCAGTGGGCTACGTTCCAGGACGCCATGTACCTGATGAAATGCAGATAAACCCGGGTCTTATTTTTCGCCAAGTCTTCACTTATTTTTAAAATTTGGAGCATATTTTTGTCCCAACGTTTGTTAGAAGTGGCAAATGGTTTGTTTTCATGGCTTTGCTAATAGACCGCTTGTTCTAACGCTCCCTGTAATTTCAACTACAATAAGTGACCTACAAAGAAAACGTTTGGCAGAAGCCTCATTTTTTCCACCCATCCTGCCCATCTCTACCTCCAGGCACTTTGCTGATAGGAAATGTGAAGGTTATGGATTCCTTTTCCCTTGGCATTTTGGAATGACCACGGCAAGCGGACTTGGTGCAAAAAGATGACACCCACCTTGCATACAACTGTACTATTTTAATCCGCTTCCACGCAGAAAGCAATTGGGTTTTTCTGCATTTTTGAGAACTACCTCATCCAGGTCCTACTTGGAGAAGACATCCATTTAAATGCAGCAAACTTTGTTTCCAAAATGGCTAAAAAAGTTAGCCTTAATCTGGCAAGTGTTCATCATCTAGCAAAACACGAGTTCAGAGAAGTTTTATGCTTTGTTCTAGGATTCACCTTTAAAACATCAACGATAAAAGCTTGGAGGTGGGAATCCATTTTGAGGTTCACACACACATACACGCTGCCAAACAAGAAGCGCAGCATGCAAGGTTCTTACACAACACAAAACAATTACCAATTGTGATGAGTGTAGACAAAGCATTCTCAAGAGAATCTATTTTATGTTTGTAATCGCCCTCAAAAAACACACAATAGCGCTCTCCTTCCAGCAAACACATAATACAAACAAAAAGCAAACAGTAGGACTGCCTTGATTGGGGGATGTGATTCTGAGAAGTATATGTGATTCTGAGAAGATCTCCAGTAGATACCGATTGCCAACCCCAATACCGATAGTAAAAGTATTCATCATTACCATCATTTATGGGAACAACAAATGTAGACAACTGTTAACAAGAGATTCCCGTCTTCCCCACAGTTTGCACATTAAAAGGTTCCCATAACTTACTGCTTTTGCAAAAACAATTAAAACAAGCATGGTAGCACCACAGGAAAGTGCAAACGTTAGTAGTGACAATGCCTTCCTTGTTACCGCTGGTACAACAATGCCCAAAATTAATCACGAACCTGACAACCAACACCAAGTGCGCACACAGTTGGACCTCTCCAACCAAAATAGACCCTTTCTACAGCCGGATCCAGAGTTATAGCTGTTCTGAAGTGCAGTTGTTTCTCTAGTTGAAGACAGCAATTCCTGTCCAGCAGAAAGGAGTCCAGCTGCATTTCTTGGGGCCTGAGTCAAGCATGGACTGGTGGTTTTAATATGGCCAGTCTAAAACATCTCACAGTAACAAGTGTTGGCAGTTAACCACAGTCGGACAGCAATTTCTTCATCCAAAACCAGTAAGGTCTAAACACACTGAAACACTCAGAAGTGCGCAAAGGAATAAGGAAAAACATGTTATCTGTATCCATTTCTACCAAATATCAAGGCAAAAATCTCCTGACAAAGTCTCTGGTCTCTACAGGGAATGCTCTTGTGCTGGAGCCTTTCCCTGAAGCAATTACAGCCCTGTTTCTGCACCTCTTCCCAGGAATTTAATACCCTTGAGATCTTTACAGCTCTATCAGGAATGGAGACAGAGACACACTATAACAGTGTAAACCTTGACTATGTAAGAAAACAAACTAAAAGAGGATAGTTCTTCTAATCACTGCCTCATCTTCTATTAAAAGTACGTCTTCTATTAAAATTTCTTTTGATGACTGCATTTCCCAGTAGTTTAAAGGCAACACACACTGAGCCAAAACCCTACTCTGAACTTCCCGTATGCAATTGATAGTCAACTACAACAAACTATAATACACCTACCACCACAAGCAATACAGCATTCACTTTCACCAGGCAGAGGAGCAGATGTTCTGACTCTCAATAGCCAGTATATCTCTAGGTTGAAACCATCTCTTTATTTTCCTTCAGTACACTAATTTCATATTCAACATCTTTACTGTATTTCTTACAACACCACCTGATACGTGGGCAAACTAAATACTTTCAAAATGACATGAAACATGGTACTGAAACAGATTTGCCCACCAAGTATTTCCTTCTTACAACTTTGTAAATCAGAACTGACTTCCTACACAAATAACTGTGTAAGAACAGATGCTGTTCTGCTTTCCTCATACCTTACTGAGTGTTTGACCATTTCATTTGCTTAATCCACCAGCTAACAGAAGCAGAACCCAAGTGAAACAATCCTGAAAAATCCCTTTTAAGAGGAATAAAGGTTCACACTACACACAGTTGATACCATATTTTCCTCAAAGGTATTCTCACAAAGCAGTACCCAGAAGTCTGAGGCAGGAACTGAACCTCATTTTCATAAAAGTTCTAGACATATTATCAGACTTCAAAGATTATGGAGCTTGAATTACTTTGGTACAAAAGCCAGAGCACTCAAGTCTGCTAAGTTAGGTACAAACAGAAACTAAGGAACCCAACCAACAGGAGCACACAGCTCAAT
This sequence comes from Arenaria interpres, assembly GCA_013399435.1. Lineage (NCBI taxonomy): Eukaryota > Metazoa > Chordata > Aves > Charadriiformes > Scolopacidae > Arenaria > Arenaria interpres. Next base: position 743,465 of record VXAK01017909.1, read on the forward strand.
GTACAAATGACTCATCAGGCTCATTCCACAGCTGTAACCTACTCAAAATGCAATACAACATAAAATCATTTTATGTTTACACTGTATTCATCACATCGATTCCCTCCAAAGGAATGCTCTATAATGACTTCATGTTGATGTGGTTTGTTCTTAAAGCTTTTAACAGGATAATCTGCAGACGCCCTTCCCCTTTCAGCTTTGTCTTTAGGTGGACCTCTGCTCCACATTAGCCATCACTAGAGCTGAAATCCTTATTGTAACCTGCAATACAGACTTTGTTCCCTGCTCATTTTATTTCCCAGGCTGGAAGAGCACTGAAGAGTAATTTCTTTTATAATAAGTATAATTTGCTGTCATCCTCCCCGTTTAAAATAATTTTAAAAAAAAAATTAGAAAGCAAGAACATTGGTCACCACAGTTTGTTGCCTTGTGCTTGCCTTCAGAGAAGCTGGAATTTGTTACACACCATGTTTATAGTAGAGCTTAGTTCTGGGGGATGGAGATGTTGTCCTAAGATTTGGCAAGCAAAGGGAAAGGAGCAGTGCTATACAGTTAACACTGCTTCTTGTATTATCTTCCTCAGGCCCTGTGTATACAGTGTGCAAAGCTGCCAATAAAAGCCTGTATAAAATGTCATGCTTTCCTCAATGTCTTCTTTACACTGCCCTCTCCAGTCCTGCCCTGCCACCTGTATGCAGGAGAAGACTTAACGTGAATGAAGATCCACAGGCTTCAGTCTACATGAAGGAGCTTGTGTACACTAAACTCCCTAAACCTGTGTAAGATTAATCCTGTAACTCAGCACTGCTTTCCTTTCTTACGGCTCTCAAAGAAATTGGGAGCAAATGAATGCCAGCCTAAACCCTGCTGAACTCCCCATCTGCAGAAAAGACTGGTTTTGCTGTGCTGGTCAAAATTCTTCTTTTCTGTTCTTATTGCCCTGCAGGTTGCTCACCTGCCTGCTTCGCGACGAAATCTGGAAGAATAAGGGGGTTCATCATCTCCCAGACACTTTCAGGGTGTTGCAATCCCCTGCCACCACCACCACCCCATCGCCTCAATTGCTCAGGGTGCCTATATTGCACATGGATCTTATATGACTGGAGAGCCAAATTCAAAGGTGAAGCAAACGAAGGCGTAGGTCACCTGTCAGCATGTGGGTGTAACCTACATATTGAGAGATAATATGGAGTGGTGCAGTAAAGGAAGCAATTAAGCAGGTGACGTAAGAAGAGCGAGAGATAATCAAACACCTTCCATTCGACAGCCCCGTTTAAGCATTTTCAAGTTAATTTTATCACACAAGATTCTTGCCAACATCGCTATGGCATTGTGTTAGGCATAGAAAGTCTCTATTTTAAAAAGTTTACAGTCTAAATAAATAAGACACACAAAGGGTGGAAGGAAGTATATACTACCATCCCAGTTTTCCAGACTGGGGAGGGAGGATAATTGCGGAGATCAGCCACCCCCTCCAGACTATGTTACCAGCCAAATGCCCCCAGTCCCCAGCAGGACAAAGAGCCTGGGCCAGACAAGCAGGGCTTTCGGAGAGGCTGTGGTGGGGAAAGGCAATGGCAGAAGCAGCTGTAGGGACCAGAACCCCTTGCTGAAGCTGTCATTCAGCAGCCAGGTCAGCAACCAGACACAGTTTTCACAGCCAGCTCTACCAAGAGCAGTGAAAAAGCTCAAGAGACAAAATCCAAGAAATGGTTTTATTCAGCTTGGCTGCACTTTGGCGCAGGTCCCCATGCCAAAGAGGCTTTGTTCAGGTCAGCCTCACGGTTAACAAACAAAAGTAGGGTTGGGGGGGGTTGTTTTTCTTAAATGGGAAATAATGGGTGTTTCGAAACACCAGCATTAAGTTTCCCTCAAGATATCTGCACTTGCTTCTATTTCATTTTCAAGCCAGCACATGCCTAAGTGAACACGATAGTCCCCTTTTGTGAATCACTGTGAACATAAATATGGCTTAGCTGTTACGTAAAAGCCAGTAGCAGCCTTAAGTCAACTTGAGCACAGAAAGGATGTTCTCATAAAAACATCCCTCTGATTAGTAATGGCAATAAACATATCCTTCAAATTATTTTCTGGGGAAAAACTAAGAACTGGAGTTATTAACAGTAACTGATAATCTTACAGCTGCAGCACATAAACAGCCTGCCCACAGCTGAATCAAGCTACGTTCCATCAGTCAAACGAGAAATCTTCCTCCAAATCATGCTGTAGAAGTGCTGCGTTAAGCAATAAAGGGGGTCACACACACCACCCCCACCCCCAAACGTCTACCTTTTCTTAAAAGTATGAGTAATGCTATTTTTTTAAGACTAGGCATCTTCATCTTGGCTAGATGGGCCACTGGTTTCCTCCTCTGCAAGTGAAGGTTACCCATCTCGTTTGCAGAAGTTCACAAATTCCATCTCTCTGAATTCCCTGACGCATATTAGTCAGCTTCAAGGATGACGGGAAACGGGTTGCTCAGGTCAATATGGGGATACACCGGAAGAAGTAAACCAAGAGCTACACTCGTCATGGCTTTCCTTTGTGACAGAGGTTCCCTTTAAAGAGGGATAGAAAAATCCAGGAACAGCTGGAAGCAAAGCCTCGCTGCCCCTCCAAAGACAGCTCTTCCCTCCTGGTGAGGGCAACATGCAGAGGCCTTTTCCAAAAGTTCACCCCTTCACAAGGGCTCTCCCCTTCAGAAAACCAGGCAAATGCAGCCTTCCCAGTAGAATCATCTGGGAAAAGCTCTACAGGAAGTGTTTCCACCAATTTCCAATCTTATTTCACACAATATGAAACACGCTGGAGGCAACCAAGTCCTCTGTAAAAATCCTGGAGCAGAATATACCTATAAATGGTCTCTAGGTTTGTATTCCAGAGAATACTGGCTAAAGTTAGGCACAACTGCCTAAAGAGTTGTGGCATGATAAAGCCACTTAATGTTGAATGTCTTCTTGCACATGTATGCTGCCATTCCATGGATCATTCAAAAAACATCTTCATTCTAGCAAGCTTCATATCAGCTTTAAATCAATACTCTCCATAATTACTCAAGAGTAATACTGTCATTGCCATCAGCTGATGCGCTATTTCATCATAATGGCATATAAAAATCTAACCAGGCACAACAACGCATACAACCTCAGAAGACACTCTGGTATTTGCAACAAGTCCTGGATACAAATTGTATGACAGCTAAAAGTTTGGCACATTCCTCGCAACATTCCCCATTTACAAATGTACACATACGGAGAGGGGTGGGGGTTTTTTTTTAGTGTTTGTTAATGTCACAAAGATCTTTGAAGTATTGTGACGACAAGCACCCAGTAACACCAAGCATTTACTGGAATAGAGAGTGACGCAATTGTGAATGAAGGGGCAATTGTGAATGAAGGGACAGGGCTCGGAAGACAAACACCAGCCCCAAGAATGTCCCAAAAACAATGACAGAAAAGGGTTGCTTTGTAGTTTATCATACAAATCCAAGTGCGAATTACAACTGTGATACCAAGAGTTTAAGTACCTTTTTATGGCAGTAAAGACCTTAGATATGCTAATGGTTGAAACAAAATACAAGGAATGCTCTTGAAAGCGTTATTCCACTACCTTTATAAAAACTGCCTAATAACCATCCCGCTTCATACTTCCTTCAGCTTATTGCCTAAGCAAGTATTTATCTTACAAGCACATGAATATATCTTGAAGGAAAAATACTACACAGTAACTTTTGAACACTATTAGACAACTTGCACCAAAATTTTCAGCTCTGAATGGTTTTTTCCCAGTGCTAAAATTTTAAGGTTCATAAGCCCTCTGGCACTATACATTAGCAACAGCTTTCCCTTTTCTTAAAAGAAGAGCAAGACTGCATAATTTTAGATTTCACGCAACTTATTCAGGCCACTGTATTGGCTTCTTAAACTAAAGTCATTCAGCAAATCACTGTCCATGTATTAAATAATATACACTAAGGGACTCAGAAGCTGACTACTTGAAGAAAATGCATGTACTAGGCCAAAGGTGGATATTGCCTGGGATCACTATACTTCAAGATATTATTATTGTATCTGTTACTTAAAGCAATAGCTTTCCTGGGAAAGACAAACATTTCTATCTCTCACCGTACGTAGGCAGGTTTTCAAGAACATGAGTCTGAAATTATCAGTCCTTCAAGCACAACCAAATTAGAAATTCTACAACATGCTGGTTTCATCTGTCCCACATTTTGACTTTCTTTGTCATATCAGGAGCCAGTAATGGGGGCCACGGGGCACAGAAGGACTTTATTGCTATGTTTTCAATTATACTACTGTCTTTAAAAAGCTGTTCACACAACCAAAGCTAGAGAAGACCTTTATCATCGCCAAGTCATGCTTCCTGACTAACCCAATCCAAAGATGACTAAATATTTTCATCAGACCTCGTAAGTTTTTAAAGCAATTGCAGTTTTTGAAAGAAAGGGATTGTTTTGAGTTCAAGGCCTCAAGTGATGAGGGTTTCATGAGTAGTGTGAAAGGAATACCTAATAGTTTGGTTTAGCAGATAAACTTAAAGAGAACCTTCCTGAAAGAAAGACAGGAACTTAATTCAGGTCAAGCCACCAAATCAGAATCATGTATGTGTCTTGTGGCTTGCAGGAAAACAAAGAAGATCTGGAAAAAAAACCTCCAATTGAGTCAAACACCAGAAAAGAAAGAGGAAAAAAAATATCTTTTCATTAAAAAGAGGCTAAAGATTTCTGAAGTCTCATTCAAATGAAATTTAAAACATCCAGTTTCAGATTAACAATGTAGCACGACACAGGAATTCAGAAAGTTTATTAAAATGAAGCCAAATTTAAAATGTTCCAGCACTTTCCAAATATTTTGACAATTTCTCAATCCTACCCCTTCATTTTAGTCTAACACTAGCTCTTGTTTCCCCTGTGCACTGGAAAATTATTTTCAAAAAAAATATTTATTTTTACAGAAAATATTCACTCTACCAACTGCATCCGCAGCTCTTCTAATGCTCAGTAACCAATTGTTAAAAACTTGCACCTTATATCTTACCTGCATTTGCCTAACTCTAACCAAATGTATTTTGATATATTAGATAATGAGTAACAAATATTTGCAATAGATTAAGTTCACATTTCAGTCGTTCCAAATAGTTTCTAAATGATCCTGGTAATCTTATTACACATATACCTTCAGACAGACTGCTTGCTATCAAGTGCCATAAGTTACACCCACATGATTCATCCATTAGGAGAATTGCTCAGTTTAAAAAAAAAAACAACAAAAAAACCCACAAAACACAACAAAACATACAACCCTCCCCATATCCCTACTAATTTTAGCCTCCCCCTACATAAAACAATTTCCTGAAACAAAAAAGAGAGGGTCAGACTGCTCACACTCTTCTAGCGCCAAAATGTTATTTGTAAAAGTAGTTGAACGTGTGCAGTAATTCATATCCAGATATAAAGGGATGCCGCAGTGCTCCAGCTTTCTGTTCTGGCCGGGCTGCAGAGAATGAGGTGAAAACAACAGGCGATTCATGATTTTTTTGAAAAATATTGAGGCAGACGATGGAGCACACTGTAGGACTCAGCACTCTGGCTTTTGTGCAGAAAAAACCCCACTAGAACATGGGACCCAAGGCCAGGGCCACCGCTATGGCTCCGGCTTCCAAGGACAGCCTCCAGGCCAAAAGCAACAAGACAGCTAAGATGTTAAACTGGTCATGGGCACGGCAGCGTGGAAGGTGAGAAACGGCGTCTCATGGGATATATTGGTCATCGGTGCAACCCTCCCCAGAGCAGGAACAAGCTAACGGCCACGCCAGCATGAGCAAGCCCAGCGGAAAGTCTTGTTTGCAGCTCAAAGAAACGTAAGGTAGGTTTGACACCAGCCCAGATCAGTAAGAAATAGCACCATTTGCCCAACACCAATTTCATAAATACATCCGTCATTTTACAGATCTGAAGGGCTGAAGCAGATACTCGTTGGGGAATCATCATTCTGTACAACCTCACCCTTATCTCGGTACACTGGAAAAGGAGCACTGCGTTTATAGAGCAGATGGTGATTTAATCACCACTACACCTAATTGGGAAAAAAATAGCTAAAGAGTTGTATTAGTGGCTGTGAGTTATCTTCAGATCACGGCGGGGCAATAACTCTTAAGGTTACTGATGATACAGTAAAACAAACAAACAAACCTCAGCCAAATCCCGTAAATGGCCACAGCCCAGTTGTTCTCTCCATCGCAATCCTGCTTTACCGCCCATCCCCATTCTGGCCTGGGGTTTTTATTCGAGCAGGTCACAGCTGGGATTTAGGGGCAGGCCTCAAGAAGTGGGAGCCTCCAAAAGCAGGGGCAAGGTATGGGCAAGGCACATTTTTAGGAGCTGCGTTTACTTCTCCTGTGTCTTCTTTGAAACACCAATAAGTTGTTGAGATCCTTTTGGAAAAACAGTCAATTTGGTTCTACAGATACGCCACACATATTTGAGAATAAAACATATGCTACTAAAAGTCTCTCTGCTTGAAAGCAGATCACTATATAAAAATATACAACAGAGCAGAATGAAGAAGCCTTTGTAACTTGGGGGATGGTTCAACATATTTGCATTAGGAATGAAAAACGCTAAGGAGCTGTATTATCCTGGTTTTGTCCCACTTCAGAGAAGAAACAAAATAAGCAGTGTACTATTTCTTCCTGCCCAGATGCACAGAACTTGTTCATAAAGCTGCAATAAGCCAGTATTAACCACACACCCACAGGCTAACATAAAGCATTTGTAAAGTTTCTGAATTTTTCAGACAATCTTCTTGGAGGCAACACCCTAAACATTCCCCTAATCAAAGAAAACTGCTGATTCCACATATTCATGCACAGAGGAAGGGTCAAGACTAGGACACTTCTTTGACTGAAGATCAGACATAAAAATTCAAGTAAAGCAACTTTGCTTCTTGTCTCACAAAACATTTGATGAGTTTTCATAGAATGGAATATGGAACATTTGCTGTATCATGCAATGCAATGGACAGAGTAGCAAAATGGTATGTTATCCTATTCCAAACTCTTTGCAATAACAGTCAAGTAAATTAAATTACAAGTCTAACTGTTTTAAGACCTAAATATGCACATTGACCAGAATTTATTATGGAAGATTTCATTTCAGCTAAATTTTCTAGACCTAAATAAAGTCACAGAAGAAAGAACCAAAATCATAATTACATTTGAGCTTAAGGAGTAGAAAGCATAATTAAACGAGAGTGACTTTGGAACATTAGTTATTTATCAGCCAGTTGGCCTACTATACTTCATTAATCTACTTTTCAAATGCACAGTAAAATAGTTTCCCATTTTACAGACTTCAGGAAGAATCTCCGTGAAAAGTAGTATTGCAAATTCAAGAAAGCTGTTATTTTTTTCTTATATAAGCATTCAAGACTTTTATCCTCAGCAGATAACTACTTTACTATTTTGCCTTTTAAGCAAATGGAGCACAAAACTGATAAATAAGAAAAAAAAAAAAAATTGCCAGCTGCATAATAACCGTATTTGGACTTCTGTCTAACTTAAGAGAAGGGTTCTGTCAACCTTGTGCCAGCTACTAGGAGTGAAATTATTTATAACTACTAAGATATACAGGACACGATGAATATTGGAGTAATTAACAGAATGGCATTTCACAAATAGCTTTAGAGGAATAAAAACATTCCACATATCCAAATTATTTTTAAATATGACCTGCCCTTTGGTATTGCTCATTTCCTTACTCTATCCTATTTCCCAGTTTTAAAAAGGTTATCCGTTTGAAAATAATAGCAAAAAGTTCAATACTTGCAGAGTTCTGCCCCAGTTACACCTAACAGCAGCTCCTACTTGGAACCTAAAACCAAAAATCTTAATGTTTATGAAACCCTCACAGTCAAATACATTATAGAAGGGCAGAGAGATCCATTTTTAGTACTCATGACGGGTCTCCTAAATTAGCAGCATAATCCCAAAACTCCTATTAGCAGACAACCCCCAATATGCAAGATGTTCCCTATGTTCCACACAGGATAAACACGACGAAGTGAAAAGGACATGACAAAGAGAGGTGCTGTATGCTAAGGGGTGTTAGGTTGTTAAATTGCTCTGGGGCTAAGTGCTAAATGCCAGCAGAGCCAGGCCTTGTGGCATCCCTGCACAGCACAAATCCTCGGGAGCCTGGATAACTTTGGGAGGGTGGTAGGCACCAGGAAGGCCTGGCACCACACACCACTCCCTTGGTGAAAGCCATTTGGCCCTCATTAAGCTCAAATGCTTCGGGGCTCTATAGAGGTGAAGCCACAGCAGTTGGGCAGCAGAAGTCAAGCTGTTCCAAGCAGGTCAAGTCAGAGCTCAGCCCCAGCTCTGCTACATGCCATTGCAGGCACAGGGAGACGCAGAGGCACGCGTGCAGCCTGCTGTTCCTCACTCATGTGCCCTTGGGCCACCCTCTGGTAGAAAAGCCTTCTCCACTTCTGTAGAAATACAGCAGGGTGGTGAACGTAGAAACCAGAAGGGGTGAAATCAAAGTATGATGAGTACGACTGGCCAGAGTCATTAAGTAAGACTTGCAAGCTATGAAGGACTTGCATTTCTGGTGCTGAAACCCAAATCCAGATTTCTTAATCTTAACATACTATGCATGTGCTAAACAGACAATTTCAACAGATTGTTCGTCATCAATTCAGATTACATTTCCTTTTGGTAACTCCAAATACAAAAAATTGTAAAGGCAGATGTTAACATAGAAGCAAATGGGAGTAAATTAAATATGTGGGCTCTGCATGGGGAGATGTTGAGAAATAACAAAACTTGAACAATCTTTTTATTAGTCTGCGAAGGAAAGCATTCAAAGCTCCATCAGCTGAAGTACATAAAATGAGGTTTACATAAACATAGGGAACAACTTACATTGGCAAGAGGATGGACAAGATCATCTAATTCACCACCACCACCACAGAAGAACAGGCAAGAGGTAGTGTACCTGACAATACTGACATACCTTAAAACAGAAACCATGCTGGCTAGAACGAAACTGAGACTGTATGTTTCCTGAGGTCTGCAGTTTAACACCTTGGCACATCCAAACACTCACATTTCCTGGCATCCAAAATTCATGCAACAAGAGCAAGCAACTACCTGAGCTCTGGAGTGCGGTGCCGTCAGGACCGTTTCCTCATCCGGAGGAGGAGCGGCCAAGAGTGACCTCAGCTTGGCAGAATCGCTCTCCTGAAGTAAAGGTCAGTGAAAATGAGGCACAAAGTGTCTCATTAGAGGGGCTCAACATCTAGTAAAGCCCAAAGCGAAAGGGTAATTGACAGTTACCTAGCCAATAACTGGGAGGAATCCGGTTTGTTTACTATCTGGACCAGAAGAAGTTAAACAGATTTATACAACATTACATCCTTAGGATCACAAAACAGTACTGTACAATTATACCGGGACCATTAGTACAGAATCTCCCTGAGCTGCAAAATTGGATTTATTTTTCAGACTACTGGAAAACAAACACAAAAATCCCCAAACACCCCAACTCAAAAGGTGAAGCCAAATGATGGATCATACTCATTAGTACCTGACTTGTCCTGAGCCTGGTTTCAAACTGTTCCCAAACATCCAGATGTTGTCCATCCAGAACAGCCCATTTAACACACCAACCATTCCTAACAAAATAATTATGTATCTAAAATATTCAAAAACCCATGGTGAGTACGTAATTAATAACCACACCAAGATATTCTACAAGAGTGCCCTAATTAAATTGGGATTTATCTACTAATTGCAGTTGTACTGCACAATGATTACAGATGCTTTTTCTTTAGCTTTTACTTTTTTACTAAATTGTGTTTTACCCTTTTACTCCTCCTTTTCCAAGTTTCTAATTACTGGCATTCTAAGAAACATTGGACTTTAATATTATTATTTTAACTTAATTTTTTAAAAAATCGTTATCGATATTGAATACAATCTCAGCTCAGTATCCTGGACTAACTTTAAATGTGGGAAATCAGGCTACTGAAAGTGCTCTAACATTTGTTATAAAGCAGGCAACTGCTCTTTTCTGTTTATAGACAGAGCTTCACATAAGAACCTGAGGATGCTCTTCAACTTAAATGGACCATTAAAAGAATCAAAGTTTATCTTCCATAGAGCATCTGTTTGACAGTAAGAGAACTGCTCCTTTAAACATATGTTCCAGAGCTGCCTGCAAACCTGGTAAACCTGATTACCCCCACCACCTTTTCTCCCTGGAATCGATTTATAAATGCTATTAGCAAGTCAGGCTAGAGTTCCTAGCAGTATATCTGGATAGAGATCAAGCAAATAATACAACAACTGTTGAACTCAAGGCAATAAATCTATTCTATAATAGCACTGAAAAACTAAAAAAAAAAATAATAATGTTTTGCTTCAATAGGCTACATAGGGTACGTCCCCAGTACGTACGTATGTACCTACCAGCACAGACAGGGAGGCACAAGCACACTATCTTTAATCCCTCATCTGCTACTCTCACAGCTCTTCCACAAACATTAATTTACACAACAATCCCATGAGCCATGTAACAATTAGCCTAGTTCTGAGACAGACAGAAAATTGCCACTGAAATGTCACAATATTTACGTAAAATCAGTGACAGAGTCTGGATTAGTGTTCAGACTTTAGTCCGGTGAAGTTTCTATGTTGTATCTGAAGAGTATTTCCACAAAGCACTTCAGCATGGTGTCCTGCAAGTGCTCAACCCCTCACTGTGTTTGAAAATAAGAGGTAAAAACTGAAGAGATTATGAGTGCCTCATTAAAAAGAGATGATACAATGAATGCAGTGTATTATCAATACGTTCACTATTTCATTATTCTCATTCCTGTGAACTACTATAACAAAGTTTTATTACTAGCACATACTGTACTACAATTTTTTACTCTCATGTTCAACACAAGAGGACACAAAACATACCCATATTTTATACCCTACGTGGAAGATTGATACCTAGAACAAAATACATTTGAGGAAATTGTTTAACCTTAATACACTAATGTTCAATAAACCGAGGGTAGCTACTTGGAAAACGCGTGGTTTATACTACAATACTTCCCCTATTACATCGTCACAGGGTGACTCAATAAAAAGGAGCTACTATACAAACTAAAAAACAGCGTTTAAAGTTTAGTGCATCATTGACTGGAAAGCACACGTGACAAATAACCAGATAAAATTCTTAGTCTGTAAATCACATCGTTTATGAACACAATCTATAGTCAGCACAGAACAGCAACCTGAGCCAACACTAGACTCAGCCTTGTGACCGCCCGCTGTAGAAAACAAGCTGAATAAATACCCTGTTGCGAGACTTTGTGGACCTTTATTCGCTTGCATAGCCTCCACCGCCTCAGAGCCCTCACCCATCCACAGAGACTGTTTATCAGCTCGGAGCCACCCCTAGACACTACTTCTCTCGATCTCCACCTGTAACTGCTGTGTCGGGGATCCTGAGTTTTATTTTGATGTTCGATCTCGGGAAACACGCAACTACAAAAAACTACCACGTTACTTCTAATCCCTTTGGAAGGGTCATTACGGGAACAGGGAAACATCTGGCTTTCCACCCTTGTGGGCACCGAGCGCCCGGCGCGGAGCACTCTCAGCCCTCGAGGAAAGCTTGCTGACACTTGAGGAACTCCACGGACCGCAGGAGATGCGAGTCCCCGCAGAAGGCGGCCAGCTCCTTCTCGGGCTCTATTACTTTTATACAATTAGTAAGCGTGTGCCGAGCCCGTCAATTACACCCAGCCCATTTGTAATTACGGGACACGCTTCGCTAAGGGTGCCACCTTTAAAACCCCCGTCTCCTCGAATGAAAAATAATTTCCTAATAACTAGGTTTTAATTGATAGCGAGTGAATAAACCCTGCCACGACGTGTACTACATGGACCGCGGCAGAGCGGCGGACCCGCACCGGCGGGCTGACCGGTGGCTGCAGCCGCCCGCC
>VXAK01017909.1:756485-804967 GCA_013399435.1 Arenaria interpres
CATTCGTCTTTCGAAGGTATCCCCGAGGTGCGGGATCCCCCAGCCGTAACCCCGCCGGTTTCAGCACCGCTCACGCACCGAGGGAAGGGGAGGCAGCAGCGGCCGGGGCTAGAGGGATGTGCGAAGGAGGGGAGGGGGGTGGTGGTGGGGTATGGAAATTCCCTCCGGGAATTCCTTCCTCCCCCAACTTTTTCAACTTTATTTTCTACGTCGTACTGCCTATTTCATCTTACCCACTTTTAAAACCCATGTTTGTTGAGACCCAGCCAAGTACGGCACTTCTTGCTCCAGCCAAAGCTCGTCTCATGCTAGCACCTGCTAGGGGCTGCTGCAGTTAAGGTCAGTGGAAATAGTAAAAAAAAAAAAAAAAAAAAACCAAAAAAAAAAAACCCCAACCTTCTCTTTGATTTTTATTTATTTTATACCAAAGCAACTAACCTTGCTAGACAAAGGATTACAAGATTTTTTTCTGAGAATGTCTTTTGTCATGGTAGATACTGCAGTTTTATCCCCATGTTTTGTAAGGCTTACCTTAACGTTTTCACATCTCAAACCCAAACGCACATCTTTGCATTAAACTGCATCAGGTTTCCCATACTTCTGGAAAATGGAAGTACTGCAGGCAAAAAGAGCCAAAAAAGATTTTATTTCTTGGTTATTCAAATTTGAGCAATTTCCCTATGCCATTTCATAGGCTGGTTTGCTTACAGTGGGTCAGGTTGTTGCTTTTTTTTTTTTCTTTTATACAATATGAATGCTTAAATAAATGCATTTGGGTTTGAATTTGCATATTCTGCTCTCAAGTCTGAAAAGAGCTACACATGCTTACACAGCAACAGCCTAATTATGTGGTAACAGTTGGGGTTTTTTTCTTGTTATACAAGAGAACCTAAACAAAAGAAACCCACAAATATTTAAAACCTAAGTAAACTTAGTCAAACAGAATTTGTGTATGCAGGACTAAATGTAACCTTCTGGGAATAAGAGAATGCAATAGGATCAAAGAGCCAAGTCACTCATTTCCTAGATTAAATAGACCTCTTCATCCTCCATTGATCTCTGCTGATGTCAATGCTTCTTGCTCTATCTTAAAGCACTTCGCTTGGATAAACACAACTTGCCTCCAAAAATCAGACAAGAAAAGTATTCAAATTGACTAAATCTAAACCACTCAGTAAGTTTCAAATATTTCAGGTCTAACTCTTGTTGGCTCTGCCTACATGGACAGAGTGTAGTTGATTAACAGTCTACACTTCTTGCTCTCTTGACCAGCCAGGCCTGGAGGTGCTTTGACAACAGGATAATTCACATCTAGGCGCCACTCAAGAAGCACCTGCCCTGCTCTGTGGAGACAGACTGGTGGGCTTCCACACTGACCAATGCCCAGCAAACCCAGAATCTTGCTGCTGCATCAGGAAGGTGAAGCAAGACTGAGCGATTCTTACAGTTCCCTCACAACTTCATTCCTGAAGCTGTCTGTACTATTATTCCTGGCAACTGAGCTCCCCATCTTGACCACAAGCAAAACAAATGATCTGACTTCTGGAGCTTACTTTAGTTGTTAATTCCCTCTTTTTCCCATGACTATTCAGGAAGGGAAAGATCAAATATATCTGTAATAGCACTGTTATTCTACTTGACGCATTCTGCCACCGAAAGGGACCCCACAGCATCTTGCAGGGACACAGGAAGTTTTCTTCTTGCTGGAGAACAGTAGAGAGAGTGCCACAATTTTATTCTCGAATGCACCTCATTACTGCTTTGATCTTCTTTATGGTCAGCCAATATTTATTAACAGCAGTATCCACCATAAAGTGGACTTTCTCTAATCTTAGACTACTCAGAAGCTTCGACAGGAGTCACACTGTGAATACGCTTGCCCTACAAACATGCACAATTTAATCTGCAGGAGATGACAACTGCCAGAAAAGCCAAGAAAAACCTCAAACTGACAGTAAGCACAGCTTGTCCTCTCAGTTACCATTGGAAGGGCTCTTCCTGTTTTGTTTTCCCATGTTACTCCTTACATTTTATCTTACATTCACTACATTTTACACTTAGCTTAGTAGATGTAACTCAGAGAAAAGCTCATGGAAGGGGAAAAGGTACTTGTGAAACTTCATGAGCTGACCTTAGTAGGGGTTGGCTTCTTCCCACCCCTCCACCCCAGGTTTCCAGCAGAATTAACATAGCAGATGGGGCTTCCTTACTCTTGGTCGTCAGAGAAAATATGTCATCCACTCTGTTCTGGAAATTGTAGGAGATGACCCACATTGCTTCTATGTGAATTATTCTAGAGATCCTACAGGAACATAAAGGTTTTGATTTCCTAAAAGCAACCTTCAGCTGAGGTATTGGAAAAAGAGTCATTAACATTCAAGATGGGTTCTTAAAGGGTCCAGTTTACATTAACTGTGTTTGGGCTGGGCTCTAGGGAAAAAACCAAACAGATGACTTACAACAACAAAACAGCGGTGTGTGAGCAATTTTCAAAACCCACCCTCAAATTTAAACTACACTAAGAAATTAGAAAATCTGCATACGCTGGCGATCGGGCCGCTGGTGCTCAGTCCACGCTTCTGGGGTTCCCGGGCAGGAACACCCCATCACCCAAACAAGCAGCAGGCAAGCTCCTGATTACTGCCATTTATTCTGAAACACACCACTGACTTAGGACCAGTTATGCTACATTGTGTTTTCTCAGGGTATGCGTATGTATGTAATCAGCCACCCAAATCAGCACTTGCGCCCGTTTGAATGCGCATAGCTATCAGGAGTGAAGTGAAAGCAGTTCTAATACCCTGTTTCAGATACACATGCTCCGGCTGAAGAGTATTGGTAAAACATACAGAAGTTGGATGCTATTCAGCAATTAATGCTCCAGAGTAGTCCAAAGGAAATATAGCTACTCCATCCCTGGTAGGGGAGACATTATTATTAAATTTAAAAGCAGCTATTAAAGACAGATTGTTGAGAGGATTGAAGTGTTTCAGATTCATGAATAATCCCTGTTCGGTTTCTTTCTGGCTCCTCAATACTGCAAGAAAGTATGACAGCAAAAAGTTGATGCTTGTAATAACAAATAATGAGATTATGGGAAAGGGAAGGGGAGAAAGGAGAACCCTGTCATTGCAACACAGCTGATCCTTTGAAGGAAAGAGACAGGTTTCTTCACTTACTCATACCAGAATAAGTAAGTTACAGCCACAGAACATAAATTACACACAATAGCAAACGAGACAGGAAAATAGCAAACCTTGGGTTAATTTGTTAGCAGACAAAAAGTGATATTTATAAGCTAGATAAAACACAAACGGTCTACGGGAGAAAGTGGGGACAACTCCGACAGATGTAACAAAAACACCTGAACCCTGGTACAAAGAAATGAAGTCCTGTTCTTTGTGCAACTGATCACTTACACACAGTCACTCACACCGTGTTTCATCATTACAGGTGTGTGCCTGTGTTGTAGTACAGCTGTACCTTCTGCAAAATTGGTAGCTGTGCCCTTTCTCCACAGTGGCACCAAGCGCTTGCCAGGGTAGGACACGGGACCACAGCTCTCACACCTGCACAGTCCTTAGGATTCCTTTGCCTATTGCTACAGTTTCACGCTAGAGAGAGAATTCTTATACAAGAACATATATTAAGACATATTTCTCTTGAGCAAGAGCAGATATTAAGAACAATTTATAACAGCACTTCCCCTGTTTCCCTAGGCAGAAAGCAACACACACTCCATAGGTAGTACTGGATCAGCCAGTTTAAAGTGTAATTTTGAGGGAATACATTAAAACATCTTTGAGAGCTTCCAAACACTGAGTGGACACCTTCAAGCAAGAAGGCTCACAGATAAGCTCCAGTGTTTTGAGGCATTGATTACTTACAGACACATTCCAGACGTTTCAGCCATCACACTCCCATGAAAAAAAAAAAAAAAAAAAGACATGATGGCCAAAATGTTGGGAATGTACCTGTAAGTATTAAAGGGCTTAAAATTACTCAGCTTATCTTTCAGCCTTTTTCAAAATGACATACTGAGGATGTCTTAGGCCTATCCCAAGGAGAGATGGTAAACCAAAGAAAGTCTAATTAAAATAGCAATATCTTGCAATAGAATCCGTTTACAAAGAAAACCAATGATGAATAAGTACACAGAAACACTCCTGACATGATACTGGGAACTATCATTTTGAAATTTTGGGAAAGCTCAACCAAGAAACCAAAGAGAAAGCAGATGCAATCCAGCTTGTAAAATGAAGAAAGCTTTTGTTTTGAGTTTTTCCCTTGACCTTCAATAGCTTATTATTTAGAAATACTATGTTTCACAGTTACTTTTTTTTTTTTTATTGGCCTGTGGAGAGTAAAGGCTGAACACATTTGCTAAGCAGGATCCTGATTCATCATCTAGAATGCAAACAACTGCAGAGCAGTCAGGGCAATCAGCTTAGGACATATGTGAGACTCCAGCATATTTTAAAAACTACTGAGGAGGAGCGAGTTTAATCTAGGAATATAGGCTGTTACTGTATGCTTTTTGGTATATAATGCAATCATAATCCAATTTAAAGAAAATGAAGTATGAAGCAAATACAGCCTTCCCTTAATTTTTAGAAATTCTTTTGCAATGTTTGTGGAAGGTAGGCACCATACAGATATAATATTAATTATTACCTCTTAGTCTATTTTAACCTAATTACTTTACCCTCTGTACTACCTGCAGTAGCTCTCAGTGCTACCACGGGGCAGAAGAGATCTGCAGCCTCTTCCTGCTCCCTGACAGCAGCTCCGAGAAGGAAACATGGACACAAGATCACTAGAGATGTGTTTCACTCAAAGCCAGCAAAAACAACAGTAACATTTAGGAGATAGGAAGGGAAACCGTTCCTCTGGGTGGATTTTAAAAGCCAAATTTTGTAGCCATGTTTTTAATACTCATTATTTCCTGTCCCCAAGAAACAGTTATCATCACAGAGAAGGAAGAGGAGCAATACAAACATGAGCAAAAGCACTGTGTGCCAGATGAATGTCCAGAGAGATGGAAAGCTGTGATTTTTTTTTTGCAATACTGAAGCTGATACCAGTGCCTAGTAGTTAACATTCAGTCACTCAACAAATATTTATTTAGAGACAGTGTAACATACCCACTGCAGAACCTTACGTTTTAAAAAGACCCAAGATATTTTTATTTTTTTTAAATATTTTATTTTAGGGAACCTTAATACCAAAGGCAACACAGCTCTTCAATCTTTTACTCTCTGGTGGTTACTTCTAGATGGTCTGCAAGGCACATGGGTGATGCTCAAGCCTATATCAACATTCTGTATAGCAGTGAATTTCCTTCTGACATAGTCCCAATGAAAACTCAGGTTTAGAGTGAAACTGAAGCAATGAGCTTCTCTGCTTTATCCCAGCACTAAATGCTGATTTAACCTTAATCCAGGTAAATAGATTTGGGCATTGTATTCACCAAAGACTAATTTACTTTAATGAATATCTCGATAAGTGTTTGTTTTAAAATAGTCATTCTTAAATTACTGATTTTTAACAAAGCCACTGAACTCTTTAGCCTTGTGGACACTTGCCATCTAAAGAAGGTAACAGGTTATTGTAGAGTTGCAAAAACATCCTAAATTCTTCAGGCACTGCAATATTAAATGCCAAATCCCTGCCAAAAAAAATATATATATTAAAATCTTTTCTGGGAGCCGAAAACTGTCGTAAAAAGATATATTCCTTATCACTGTATCCTTTAAAAGAATCACACAGTATTGCTGGAGCTCTCTGACTTATAGATCTTTTTCTTTTGTCCTAAAGAAAGGCTAGTTTTTAGTGGGTGAAGTTCTTGGGCCAGCTCAAAGGTACAGCCATACAATTCCCAAATGTATCCTGGGTACTCCAAAACCTTAACCAATGTGAGGCAGCCATAGATATCTCCAGCCACGGATAACCATAACCAAGTCTCCTGTAGCTCTAAGTCAATTATGAAAACATAACTTCCATGAGGGTGTGACCTGGAGCAAGAGCCTAATTCAGGTCTCGGAGACATCTGTGACAGCCTCCACACACTCAGCACACCCTCACTGCCCAGACAACCCAGCCACTCATCATTTGCCTCCTCAACAGCCACAAGATTGCAGCAACCTGACTATTTAAACTGCTAGTAAAGTTCAGCTTTTTCTCCTTCACCCTGAAACCTGTTCTATTTTGGGGAACCACTCCAAGATCCATTTGGCACTGGGCCTAACATTAGTTTCTCAAGTAGATCTGCTCCTGGAAATATTTAAAGGCTCTTAAATAGAGATAACATGAGATATTTATTGGTAACAGAAAAAGCAATTCACATGCAGACAAGGAGTTGAATAATTGTCTCCCTTTTCCCCCAAAACCACCCCTGTGCCTTTTGTTTTTCTTTCACATCTATGTGCTGCACAGTTCATGTGAGGCACCTGTTACTGATAATAACCCTGACTGTGTCTACTAAGGGACACTAATGTATAATTTATAATAAATAAGTTTATAATTTATGTCAATATTTCACAGAGAAAAAAAAAAGTAGGAGAAAACTGCAACTATTGTATCCCAAATAATTTATTTCTGTGGAGAAAGAGATTTATAATTTCATTGCAAGTTACCATGGTAAGGGAATGTTTTAACATTCTCCAGACCCTTAATCCTTGGCTTTGAGTAGTCATAAGAATTAAAACATGAAGGACCATTACAGCTTCATGTAATTCGCATTAGTGATGAACCCAAGAGAATTTAATCAAGTAGTGAGTTTGGTCACCACTCATGCATTCAAATAAGAGTTCATCATCCCATTTTTGCAAACTCAATATTAATATTAAGCAGCAGCAGCACTAACAAGGGTAGGTACTTATATTTCCACAAAGTCAAAGCTGAGGACTACATAAAGACCCTTATGTAGTCACTGATTCCAAGCTATGCTTCGTTTACACTTCTACAGACAGCGACAGTCAGATTTCAAGTATCTGCAAAATCCTATTCAGTAACATGGAATCTGAGACACTATTATACATACTTTTTCTTCTTTCTTTACCAGTGATAAAGGAATTGGTCCAAAGACTGACACTGTCTTTCAAAAATCTTTAAATTAGTTTCAAATAGTGCTAAAACCTCTGAATCTCCATCTCCAACAAGTTTTTTTAGCGCTCTACATCTACCCTCTGCTTCAGAGCAGTTGCAAGTGTTTGCTTAAGCTATGGTAGTTGTTGACTTACTGATTTTATATTATATGTCCTATAGACAAAGGAAGTGCAGCAGCCAAAGGAAAGAGCAGCGTTTAGAACTGCTTTTCTCTTCAGGGAACGCAGCTAAAACCTTCAATTACATTTTTCAAATAGCGGAGCATGTTAGGCCAGTACAGCCCAAAAATCTCGGCCAGCCTGACAGGCTCAGCAGGTTCTCTCCTTGAATTGTGTCACCAACCCCAAGACAAGTATAGCAGAGCCCCAGACATGCCTTGCATCAGAAGCGAGCAACGAGCAACACATCAAGTTTTCAAAGATGTAGGTGGAAGTTTTGCTGCAAGAATCCTACAGAACATCCACGCAAATTAGGAAACTGGAAACATGACCTCCAACTAACATTAAATACATCTACATCAGTCAGTTTGAGACACTTCCCACCATCAGCACAATTTGTTTTCATTATGCTAAATGATTACTAGTGGGATTTTTCTAAGTCCCCACCGACATCAGTTTTCAATAAAACCAGCAGGATTTTGAAATCACAGCATCCATTGTTATCATCACAACAACTCAACTCAAGACTAGCTTGGATATATAAAAGGTTTTCCCAAAACCTACACATTTCCTAACAGTGATTGCACAGAGCTTCATCCGGTTATCCAGTTGCACACTTTATTAAAAGTCTTTCAGGCTGTGTCATGTAATGCATCTGAGCCTCAGAAAAACATTGGAAAACCCGCACATATCACGTTTTCAGAAAAATAAAAGGATGTTCATAATTTGCAGCATCGTCCAAAGGCAAGTTAACAACTATGAATCAGCATCCTACTTAAGTAAACCATGTTTTGTCTTAACACAGTAAAGAACTTAAGTTTAAGTCCTTCATTGACTGGATACTCATGATTTGGCTTAACACAGGGTGTTGGCGTATTTCCATAGTTACAGGCACATAAATGACTTCAGCAGAGTTCTCCAACAAGCTGAATTAGCTCAGCATTCACATTATTAACACAGCTTTTACTTTGTACCTAAATATTTTTGTTCATGTGTTTTTATTTAGTTTTCCCATCTCTGTTTATGTTCTGTAGTTTTGTCTCCTGAAAATGTTCCAGAAGTGAAAATGCTTTTTGATGGAAATAGTAATTTTTGCGGTTTGAGCGCATGCAACTGCAACAGAAGTTTATATTCAAATTGAAAGCTAGTTCACATTAAGCAATAATGAATATTTTTAAAGTAATTTTTACCAAAAAATACTCAATATTCCTGCCACGCGACCTAAAATAATGAAAATAGAAAGACAAGCCTGAACTTTCTATTCTGCTAGGCAACTTTCAGTTCTTTTCCAGTAAAACCTGGAAAACAAATGAGAGAATTAATCTCCTGAGAGATGAATAGTAATTTATGTCAAAACTCCTAAATTTCTTTAATAAATAAGAGAGGCAGATTATGAAGCATTGAGATGAAAGTACTGATCTTGGAAGTTGTGCTGCTCAGATCCCGGCATGAAACACGTAGTGTTACTGGCAAGTACCAGAGTCAGAGCACAGAGCTCAGAGGTTAGCACGTGTTCTCCTCCAGCACTTGCGCCGAATAACTCTAGCTGAGATTTTTGGCCCATAACCAATGTGGATGGCCAGTTCCTATTAGCTTCAAACAGAAAGTGGGGTGCAAAATACCCCTTTCACAATACAGAAACTTCAGCTACAAAGAGGAAGATGATGGGGGTAGGGGGAGAGAAAAAGAGAACCATCAAGTACTGTCCTGACCAACCAAAATATTCCATGCCTTGAAAATGAGTTTTGGTTTATTTTTTTTCTTGGAATTTATCTTTGTTTGCCCTATAAAAGCCAGGGTCAACCCACCACAGCCATCTGACACTATCTGTGTTGCTTCTTAACTAGTTTTTGTCTTGCAGGAGTCCCCTTATGAAATGCCACCTCCTTACTGCCCTTCTCACTCCCTCTCCTCCCTTCTTCCATCTTCTCCCACAGGCCCACCCCAAACTCCCCCTTGAAGTTCTCTCCCTATGTCACTCTTCATCGTTTTCTCAAGCTGATAGTTCACTTTCACTCAAAAGACTCCATTTAAAAGACTCATTAAGTAGAGTTGTCATAAATCCATAGATATAAGGCAATAAAACAGCATATCACAGAGAAGTTTTCTAGTATCTTTTAGATAATTTTCAGCAAGAATCCATCACAGCTCTTGGTAAATGCTCCCATGTTCTATCCTCCCAGTTGAAAACCTACACTAAGTGTAAAATGGTCTGCCTTCTACTACCTATAACATATTATATGTTTTTCGAAATCAATACGGGGTTTTTTCAACCTCATTCCCCTTTGCCTGGGAGATACTCATGATCTGCAGCCTAGTCAGCTCCCATCCTTCTGCTTGACTTTTCAGGCAGGTTTTTTTCTCCCTGTGTCCCACTACATGCAATTTTCTGCTCTTTTAATTATTCCCAGATGGACCTCCTGCATTTTCTATATTGGACTAACTGGAAAGTGCCTTAAAAGCATCTCCTGTGTAAAATACAGAGCAAACATAGGTTCTGTTGATACTGCCTGAAATTCTTCAGTTCATAAGTTTAAGGGTCACATTAGTCTTCAGCGTTACAAACATACTAGATACTGAGGTTCCATAAGTTATCCAGCCATTAAACTGCTGTCAGGGTCAGGTTTGCACCATGCAAACTCGGCCTCCATTTTTCCTCAGCTTGGCAGTGTCCAGCTTACTCAGTATCTCCACCACTTTCCTTCAGGTGCTTCAAGTCTCCACTGCCTTGTGCTTCCTCAGCCTTTGCACAGGCTGCAAGCATTTGTTGGCTAGTTTTTGTTTACTCTGAAGGCGCTCTTAAAAGTAATCAGAGTTGGGTGAAGAACTAAGCTTTTCCAAACCTTTCTAGAAACACTGTCCCTATCACCATTACATTTTGGGACGTGTCAGTCACGTAGTTTTAATACACTCAGTATCTTCCTCTAAACCAAGTCATTCTAGTATCTAATTTAAGCAGAGCCTGACATCACTTGGAATGTTTTACAGAAAGCAAAGCACAGTACTTAAGCACTCCTGATTTCCAGAAACAAACCTTCCAGAAAGATTTTGTTTAGTGTGGTGTATTTTACACTACAGCACCATTGCGTGGCACTACATTCATCTGTTCATTCCCTACCAGGTGTCGTATTAGTTGTTCCATTCTCTTCCCCAAAATACAACTAAAATTAATCTTTCTAAATATGCTGCTACAATGCTAAGTTTTGGGTCAAATCTCTAGATCTTTTCCACAGTTTCAAATAGCTGCTTGGGGAAGAAATCAGTATCCCAGGCACCCATTCAGCCAGCTCTTTTAAAACTCAGGCGCAAGTCATTTCAAACTGTCAATATGCAAGTCAAGAAACTCCTATTTAGTATCCTCCTTTGTTATGAGTGATATTGAAACACTCAATTTCATCTTGCGATTTCTACATCACTGGACTTCTCTCAAATTTGGTACACAAATATAAATGCTCAGCTTTTTAGCATTACTGCTTATTCTTCTGTTTTTACATTTCAGTGAATAGCATTTTCTCCATTCATATTTTTAAATCCCTTTCAGCATAGGCTTTACCATTCATACCTCTACCAATGGCCCTAACGTTTTCATTTCCTTTTCCTGCAAGTTCTCTGTCATCAGTAGCCTGATCTGCATCAGTCATTAGTTTTGCACACACAAGCAGCTTCCTTACTGCAGCTACCTGCAGGAGCTTTTTGAGCACCTAGCAACACTTGCTTAAAAGAAGTCTCACTAGAATTAAGAAAAACATGAGTGATAACTTCAAATAATGAGTCAGCCAACTGATCCCATGCCAAGGAGGTCAAAGTGTTTAACACCATCTTTGCATTGGCATTTGCCAAAAGCCAGCTGTGAGTAGGCTGCTGGTATGGCTACACCAGTGACAGTGATTACATATCCTGGAGAATGGAGACAGAATTAGTAAGAGAATACTTAAGCTAAACACTCTCACCTTTGTCACAGAATACTTAAAGACTGGGCTAAGCTAAACTCTGAATCTCAAATGGGTATTCTTTGAGACCTAACAGGGAATGGTTGCTGCACCAGAGAACTGGAAGAGGCAAAAACTTGGTGGCTGCCTCTAAAAAGGGAAGGGGCTGAGGTGAGAGAGGAGATGTCAAACAACATATGTATTTCTAGACTATACTTAAACCCCTAGAAAAATTATATGGTAAATAATTAATCTGCTGTAAAGAGAAATGAATAAGAAAGTAACAGAAGTTACTTTGGATCTATCAGCATCAAATCTTGCCCAACTAAATTAACTTTCACCTGGAACACAAATCACAGGCCTTCTAGAGAAGCAGCAATGACTGTCATATCTCTCAAATTCATTAGTGCTATCTGGCAAGCCACAGAATACATTGATGCATCCTTTTATTTTTGGCTATAATTCATTAAAGATAGAGGAGTTTCCGGGTATATGTTGAATAGTAACATTAGAAAGAAAAGACAGTTTTGGTAAACCTGACAAAGTGGGGAAAAAAGTGAATTCAGTAGGAAAAATATAAGTTACTTGGATAGCTGACTGCTCAGATACTGGGTGGAAAACAAGGAGGGGGAAGCAAAAATTCTGTGATAAATAATTTGGAAACTACAGGGTGCAGCACGAAGTCAGCATAATTCAGCATTTCCTACTCTGTAATAGCATGATAATCCTTATTACCATGGATCTGGACACATATTTTTCCAAATACAAATGGCAACAACAGTCCACCTTGTTTTTTTCTAAAGTATGTAAATATATTGAAGGAAGCCTTTTTCCTTTTAATGCTGTCCAAGCAGTGATCTACTGGGGCTACACGCCTATGGGATCTACAAATGACATAAATATTACTCATCTTATTTTTACTGTGTGAAAGGCACAATTGTATAGAGATAGTTTGTTAAGAGAACAGGTTTCTGAAGCACTCAACTGGTGCTGGAACAGCAGAAGAGCTGTACTCTTTCACACTTTTCTAAGCATGTTGAAACCGGTACTTGACAACTTCTAGCTTGCGTTGGAGTGAGTGCATGGTGGAAGAGAGGCTGATGCGTGGACAGGAGGATCTGTCAGTGCTCTGTGCAACCACACCAAATAAACTGGTAATGTGCGTGTTGGAGAGGGCAAACAGGCATATTTCAAAGTGACAGATACACAGACACACTCAAACTTTCTGAAGTAATTCAGTAACTCACAAGAAGGCCAACAGAAGTATACAGGCAAGACCTTCTGATTTTCCTCAGATGCTACAACATGGTCAGTACAAAACCAGACACAAGCACTTCTCACCATTATTGTGCAAAACTACCCTTTCGCAGAGGTGGGTAACACTAGAAATCACTTCAAGGTTAGGTTCTCTCATGCAGTTATGAAACCCCATGAACAATCAAGCCGAAACTGCCCAGTTAGCTTGTCAGGGCTGTCAGTCAGACAGCTGCTTACTCTTCCTTAGAATGCTCTAGCGAAAGGCTAGTTTCCAAGGAAAGCTGCGTGTGTGCCAACAGACTACTATACTCGAGCATAATGTAAATACCACTGAAAGCATCTTGCCTCCTGCTGAGAGAATATCAACCTTTAAGACTTCACTACTGGTTTCAGAGTGCCTTTGCCATAAGCCTCCTGATTATGAAGTTCTAGCTGTGACTAATCCCACTACCAGCCACAGCAGCAGGTAGCAGCCAGGATGATACACACCTCTCTATTACTATGATGTGCCATGTTCTGGTTTCCAGTCAGGCTTTCAATTATCTATTTTCTTTGAAATTCAATATATTTGAGGATTTTATTCTTGTCTCCACAATATACATTTCTATTCCCAAATACATAAGATTTTAAATCCGGGAAGCAAAAATTCCATAATGGTTTGCCAGAAGAATGGCCTTAAATCTCTGATGTAAATAACTGCAGACCCAGACTCCACCTGGTCCTGGAAGCAGAAGGAGCAGAGCCAGCGGAGGGAGGAAGCTGCTACAGCTGGGCTGAGAGAGTCCAAGGGAAGAAAAGGCAGCAGTTGTGCTCCATTGAAATGCAGACTGCCTGCCAAGTTCCCCAACTGCACTGCATCAGGAAGTATTTTTTAATCAGTAAAAAAAAAAAAAGGGGGGGGGGAAGTGTGATTATTAGAAACAGGGCGACTTCTCTATCTATTGATTGGCATTTTCCTAGAAGGACTGATTGTCTCTTAAGATATTATTTTTCATGTTCTTTTGGTAGTAAAAAAAATTCTGAGGAGTTTAACACAGCTGTCTCACAGAAGGTTATCTCTTGTTTACAGTACATTTTGATACTGTCTTAAGCACTGAAACAGAAACAAACAGTCATCTAAATACATGTTACCACAGTTTGCAGAAGTGATGAATTATTAACTATTTCCTGTCATCTTTTACACTGTGTTAATTTGTTTTCTCTTGCACATCTGTCACATGCACACTCCCACCCAAAAGACTGGGAAAAATGTTTAAATAGTTATTCACTGAATTTCACTGAATTTTTTAGAGTTGGAACGGACCATAGAGATCATCCAGTCTAACTCCCCTGCCAAAGCAGGACTAGCCAGAGCATGTCAGAGCATGCCACTCAGGACTGCATCCAGGCGGGTCTTGAAAATCTCCAAAGAAGGGGACTCCACAACCTCCCTGGGCAGCCTGTTCCAGGGCTCTGTCACCCTCACTGTGAAAAAGTTTTTCCTCATATTCGAGTGGAACCTTTTATGTTCCAACTTGTGCCCGTTGCCCCTTGTCCTCTCACTGGCAACCACTGAAAAGAGTCTGGTTCCCTCCTCCTTCAGCCTGCCCTCGAGATACTTGTAGGCATTAATTCATGCTTACATGTTGTCAATATAGCTGACATTAAGATGAAACAGGACAAATCCTCAAAGAAATTGCACCAGTTACTCTGCCTGAGGAACTGGCCC
Source organism: Arenaria interpres (assembly GCA_013399435.1). Lineage (NCBI taxonomy): Eukaryota > Metazoa > Chordata > Aves > Charadriiformes > Scolopacidae > Arenaria > Arenaria interpres. The sequence goes on from VXAK01017909.1 coordinate 770,645, forward strand.
TCAGTCTATGCAATCTGTTTTACAGTCCTCACCTTCTAATACAAGTTCTTTTCATCACCCTATCGCTTATTTTTTTTAAAAAAAGCAGTCTTAATTTAGAAGTTAAAAATCCAACTGAACAAAATCCAGGAAAACAAATAATTTAAATTCATGCTCTATATTTGTTATTTTTACTTTGTTTTCTTACACAATCACCCAGTTAGCATGGGAACAGTAAGGGATCACAGGCTTTAACTACTTTTCAAATTAAAATAATAGGTCAGAAGATTCTCGTTGACCACAGTGGAAATAAGATCAAACATAAGTACTACACTGTAGGAACACAAATTCTACAGGCAGGCAGCACTGCCAGTCTGTGTGCTCCAGCAGCAGGTAAGCTTTTACACAAGATTTTTATTATCACCAGAAATTCTGTCAGAGATCTGGATTAATTCTATCATAATGCTTTATTCCCAACTTTAAATACTATAAATACAGAGACTCCATCTAAAAACAAAGGCTTCCAACAGCAATATGGACTAAACTTTTGTACATGTAAAGCATTAACATGAAGGCAGAAATTGGATAAGGTGTCCAGGATATATGGTTATGGCATAAGAAATAATTTTCTTCTTTATTTATTTGCATAAATATTTGCATATTTGCCAGTTTCTAGCAAAGAAAGAGTTGAATGCATGCAGATACTCAGTTGCTGTAGATCAGATGTCTCCTTTAAAGTCAGCAACATCATGATAAATTAACTCAATCAATTTACACTAGCTCAGGGTTTCCTGCCTATATATACTTGTGTAAGTATATAAATACTCGTAGCTCTGCACTACGAACATGCCTCCTCTTCCCCCACACCTTTCTGAGCAAATACCGTGTTCTTCACCTGTTTATAGTATTATGATATGAAAGCCAAGAAATCAACAGAAATCCTACAAGTATGCTCCAAACCCATAATTTTATTTTTGCCCTGGGTTTTATTTCAGGTTTCACCTGCGTTCATTAGATATACCAACCCCGACTCACTCATAGTAACACACACAAAAAAAAAGCATGCTACGATGTGCTAGAGATATGTGTTGAACCAGAGAGGCTGCCTGCCATGGAAATCCTAATTTTTCTTATTTTCACAATGCAGAAGTCCAAAACATGGTTAGCACTGAGTTAGGCAAAGATGCTGCATGCAGAGAGGTATCATGATCCGTAATATGTATAGTTTACCCCAAGGCTGGCGTTGTTTCAACTGAAAGCTGTGGAAAAGAGATTCTTTGAGTATTTCTCTGGATTGAGACCTCTACATGTATAGGAGTCCCTCACCCATTCACATCTTTGCATACAACATCTGTTCATGCAGCTACTTAGAAACAGAGGCCTCTCTCTTAAGAGAAATATCTAAAGCCTTATTTCTACCAATTGTCATTAATATTGACTGACTCTAAGAGCACCAGAATGAGTGTTCTTAAAACTGCACTGATACTGTAAAAACTTGGGGGGCGTTGTTTGGGTTTTTTGTTTGTATGTTTGTTTTTTTTTTAAATCATGTGAACACACAGCAAAGAATAAAAAGACTGCAGTTTTCCAAAATTAGAAAGTGCACAAACATCCCCCAGCAAAAATCCTGCTCCTAGTCTTGTTTTCTGTGTGTATCCTGAATCCTTTCTCTAGGGGCAAACCAAGGTTTTATTCACTTTATTCTTGGACCTCAGTGCATGCAGAAAATTACCAGTGAAACTTGGAAAATAATCTTTAATAAAACCATATTGTTTAAAGGAATGTCTAAGCACACTTGACTGCAGCAGATCAAAAGACTAAGAAATCTAAGGGGCTTTTTTTTTTTTTACTGTTTGGGTTTTTTTAATGCATTTACAACATTTAGTTATTCATCAACAATTAAAGAGACAGACTATCAGGCAGCAAAGCGAGAAGTCTGGTGCAAGGCTGTTGGCAAAATAGGTTTGATAGTTCTGATGTGGAACAACTGATATGCTTATGGCTAGATAAGAGTATATGGCTGCTGTTAATCATTTGCTGTACGCCACCACACAATGTTGTTTCTCTCATGTAGGGTCTCTCACCATTAAGAAATGAAACTTCTTTTCCTTTTTGGAAGTACATATTGTCACACAGCAGAAACAAGAGAACTAGGAATAGACATGTATAAAAGCACAAGGAATAAAGAAGGCCAGAACTTGCTCATCCAAACACCACCCACATATGGGTCCTTCCATGGGGGCCTTTACACCAGCAGCAAGGCAAACCAGCATGTTTTTTTGACAGTATTGTGAAGATGGAAGAGCTGCCATCAGGTTACATGCTTTACAGGAGGCCCCATATCTTAATCCAGCATGGTGGTTCTGCTGCTCTCCAAGGAGTGCTCCACCAGCAGAGCCCCACGGGCACAAGTCAGCATTGGGCTGGCAAGACAGCGGTGGGGCAGACCCAGAGGAGGGTTGTCCCCAGCCAAGATACCAGCAGCAGCTCAGCCCTCTGCATTCCTGTGACACTGTCTGTATTTACTTTTGGCCAGATCATTAGCCAAAGACATGAGGAGATAACACCTTCCTTATCACTTTATTGCTCCTTACTCACCCTACTCCTATTAGGGGCATTTGGGGTAAAGATTACATTTTGGGTAAACGTATTTCTCATTTTCACAGGAAGATTCAGGATTGTCTGCAACCAGGAGCTAGTGTGTGTGTCTGCATCAGCATATATAGCTGTGCTAGTTAAGTCAGGTTCATAGGCAACTATTTCATATTATAACAGCTAGGCGGAAAAAAAAAAACCCCACAACACACAAAACAGAAAAGTATATATCATCCTGAATTTTGAAAGGCCAACTTACTTAGCTCTGCAGTGTAAAGCTCATGCTCCTTCTTAAGTACATGAGTAAATCCCATAACAACTCCTGCTTGAACACAAGTGTGCACTTCAGTACTCGCACTTGGCTGGATCCTTAATTTCCAACTCATTTGTATAAAGATTTTGGACGTTTCTTAAGCAATGGGAAGCTGTTGTAAGAAATTACCTGCTTACCCTTCCCAATAATGAAAAGCAAGAGTCATTTCCCATTCTCTTATCCCTATTGTTTTAAGTCTCGCACTGATACATGACATTCATTTAAAAGGAAATGCTTTCAGGCAAAGAGAAAACAATCTTTGTTCTAAAGAGGGAGCAAAATAAAATGACATATTCGGGTCTCTTTCAAACAGGACCTAACTTAGAGCTGTGGGTGTGGCAGTTAGTTACAGTATTTAACCATGTAAGTAACAGCACTGGGAATTATAGATCTTGGATTCCTTGTCGTGTAACACACGCAGAGGAAGCTACCAGTGCTCTGAATGTTTCACAACCACACAAAACATCTTTTCACAGGCCAACAGTTTCCCCTTCTGCCGGAAAAACCACACTGAAGACTCATCTGGAGCGCGAGTCTTCACTCCCTCTAGAATTACAGTCTTAATTCAAAGCTGGGTGAGAGGGCGTATGTGCTAGGAGATGGGACATAAAGAAAGATATCTACATTTAACAACAGCATTTCAAATTTTAAGAAGTGTATGCCCTGAGCACTTTTAAGATGAACATGGAAGCTAGCTGGTAGGATCAAGCACTGGGGAGAATTAGGAGATTATTTTTAAATGAAACCAATGATTAAAAAAAAAATAAAATTACTTCACTAAAAGGTAAGAAATGCAAGAGTTGAGTTTCCAACAGCAGTTAACATCACTGCTGTTATTTTCAAAAGCCTTTTCCTGAAAAGCATATCATACTGACAGCCTGCTGTGGAATCCCCCAAAGCCTCTGGGGCTTTGGATTTGCAGTGAGTGGGTGGATTGCTGCAAGTTTCAGAATCAAGAATTAACCACCAAATTGTGAGCTGCCCAGACCATGTAATCACACCATCATTTAATGGTGACCCTTATCCTTTCCTGTATCTTTCCCTCTCTACCCTTTATTAACACATCACCAGTGTCAGGCTGTTGCCTCTTCAAGGAAGGATTGTATCTTTCCATATTTTTTCCTGTAAGACACCCAAAGTTCTTCCTAGAGACATGAAGAGAACTCCCAGGGAGCTCACTAAGTGGGATGCAGTCATTACACAGCAGACTCACATGCTCCAGCATTTGCTAAGTATGTGCCGTAAAATCAAATGGATATGCTGCTTTACTAACATTGTTTTCCATCTGTATATTTTGCATGGGTCACTCTACAATTTCCAGAAGTATAGCCTTAGCCTTGCGCTGCCCTAGGCTGGATCTTGTGTATAACTCATTTGCAACAATATTACTTTAATATTTCAAAGAACAGAATTGGGACTGTAAGTTGTATTTTGAGTTCCTTGAGTGTATTGCATTTAACAGTGATTATTAGAGTACAAAGTCTTTTTTTTTTTTTTTTAACAGTTATCCTCTAATATTAGCAATGGCTCTGAATTATGCCAGCAACTCCTTACAAGCTCCTTCCCCCGCCCCCCTGCCTTAAATGCACTTTTATAGAATTGATTTGGTAAACTAATTCTGTCAGGACAGTTATTGGTGATTTTGGAAAAAGAAACCTAATACCTAAGAACTTGAGTTAAGCAGCATCAAAAAAAGGCTCCACCCTCCTGTATCTCCCCAAGAAGAGTTTTTGTGACACTTTCTAGTGTTTCAGGAGAGCTGCATGGCCAGCACAGGCAAGCTCCAGCAGGTGACGGGAGGACCAGGTGGGCTCAGGCTGGTGTGGACCAGAAGCCTTTCCTCCTGGCCTCTCACCCCACTTACCAGAGTTGCCCAAAGCATTAAGGTCTTGCTTCAGGAAAAATAGTGCAGCTCCAGGAGACCAAATGAGCTGATCTAACTAGTGGAAATACTTCTTTTTTCACCTGTGCTCAACACCTGGCTTCCCACACCCATTCCTGTCTTACATTGTGCCAGGCCTGATGCTCATCAGACTATTCTTATCAGCCACTTCAGCTCATTAATTCAGGAGGAAACTAACCCAGAAGAAAAAAAAAAAAAGACAGTAGTCTGTAATTTTGTGCTGATATTAATTCTGAATAATTTCCACAAGTCCAAGCAACGTGCGGCTGGTGCAAAGGAGCAAAGCAGACCTCTTCCCCTTTGTGGACCTGAGTAAGGGCACTCAAGGACTCTGGCTCGATTACTTCTAGGGCAAAAAGCTACTTCGGGATCAAGACTAAACCCAAGCAACTGGCAAGTGTGACAGCAGCTGCGTGACACGAGCAATACCATAAGTTCCTGATGTTTGAAAGTATGCATTTGCAGCTGCCTCCCCCACAGGAGGAGAAGCACGAAGAGCCCTCTCTAAAGTGGAATGCTGAAAAAAAATCGCCACTTCTGTTAATTTTCTTAAGATCTTGGCTTTTGAGCTCCCTGGGATACCTCAGGAAATGTGGGTTTCCTCATCCAAACCAGCCAATCTTGTAAATTGGTACTGTAGAAACCAGCAGCGGGTGTGGTTAGCTCACAAAACCACTGGAGAAACAAACTGCAGAGACTCCGTAGCAATACAACCAGTGTTAGGGCATGGGAGCAGCTATGGACACCTCATTGAATTCCCTTGTCTCTGAGCGGAAAACTATACCATCCCTGATCTCAATCTAAATTATCATATATCAGCTACAAGCCAGTCCCATACTAGCTAGCTGCTTTTCTACCAGTTGTCTGGGATTGCTGGCACATCGGGCCACCAGCTCCACGTTCTGCCTGGTGTCTCCCCCAAAATGGACAGAGGAGCGAGCAAGAGCTGCCGTTTACCTTGCCAGGCAGCTCCGGAGGCGCAACATCTATTCAAGCACACTTTACACCACAGGAACAGCACAAGAGAAACAGCCACATCAAAGGGGACTACATCATCCTATTAGACATACTGGTATAGAAAAGGTACATTATTGTACGTAAACCCTGGAACTGAAGGGGTAGAAGGCTGACAATAAGCTTTTGAAATTCAAAGTAGGATAAAAAAAAGAAGTGATCTTACCTCAAAACCTGCATCTTTATGCAGTACAATAAACTTTTTGGGAGTTTCCTAATGCACTTATCAGCTACGGGCTGGTATAGGTGGGCTGCCTCTACGACTATAAAAAAAGCCTGAGAAAGCTTGCTGCATAGCTCGGGGTACCTCAGTGCACTATGCCAGCTGACAAGCAGTAATGCAGCACCAGTGCCTTCCACCACCACCCACAAGTTCATTAGTGCCTTCATTACTTTGTACTGTATTCTCTCCTCGTCCTAAAGCATTGTCAACCTTGAACCACTCTCTTTATAAAATAGATTTTCATAAAAAGCAAGTATATTTATGTGCTTCTACACAGAAGAAAAGTGGCCAAAGGAGCGAACTGAGAGCAGAGCAGGTGAAAAACTTAAGGTACTCTATCACAGCAAGCCAAGTGCAAAAGTCTCCGGAAACCACAGTAAGCAAGTTCACTTTTAGCCATTTACTATATGCTATTTAACAGCTAAATTCATGGTAGCCCCCTTTTAGCACTGCAGTGATCACATACTTTGCTTTAAACACTGAAATTAGGGAGGTATTCAGCTAGATTGCTGAAATTGGAGATCAGAGAGCAGTTTGCCAATAGTTGTATAAATATTCCAGTTTAACAGGAACAATAAGGCTTCATTGAGATCAGTTTCAGCAGAAGAAAGAAACAAAATATCAGGACTCCTATAAGAATATGTATAAACATTACAAATTTTGAGCCGCTGCAAATCAATGAAGATCAGGATCTTTAGTGGATGCTTGAGTTGAGCAATACTATCTAAGGATCTCTCTTTAACAAAACCAATGGGTTTAGATAAGCTATAGAGTGTATGAACAAAAAGTACTGCTTCAGGGACCTGTCTGCTTCAACTTTTCTGATTTTTTTTTTTTGTCAATTGCTCTCTTTGGGATCAATCGCAACATTGTGATGTGCTTCCAAGAAAAGGTTGAAATTAAGAAAGACCAAATTTCCCTCAGTATTTTTAAAATTATGTTGAAAGCAGGCTTGAATGGTGTCTAAATCACCATCCACCAATTACATGATGAACAGAAGAAAGGCAAAGAAGGGTTAGGAATATGGACAAAGTTGAATGGAAGAAAACATCAACTACACACAGGGTTTGGAAGGAAAATAATTTGACAAATGCTAGTTAAAACACAGTAGCATGGAAGTGGGAAATTCAGAGCTGGGCCTGTTTCATCCCCACTGCAAAGCTGCATCATTTAAATTAAATTCCAGCAAGAAGCAATTTGGCATTGCAGGGTGAGCAGGCAACACAACACATCACCAACAGTGCAACCAGCAAATTCAGTCTTTACGAGGCTTGTGTCAGAAAGAGGTAAAAGACATTTCTTTGCAAGGCCAGTGATATCCAGCAGGATTTTAAGCTGAAATTCAGAGAGATGTAAACAACTGTGAGGGATTTTGGAGAAGAGCTTCAAAACTAACTAAGGATTCTTCACAAGAGCTAAACATTTCTAGTCCTGCTGGGCAGTCTCCAGCAGCAGCGCTAGGCAGACCTGGGAATTTTTGAGAGTCTTCATCTAAAGTCCAAAACCCAAAAGGTACTTACAGAGATACAAAGCAAATGGGTCTCACGGGAGTAAATAGTTTTGTAATTTTTTTTTATACAATCTTTTTTTTAAACTTTTTATTAAAATTTAATTAAAAAAAAAGTATATCTTTTTTCCCCTACCAGAAAATAAGCTGGTATGGAAAAGCGTATGCCACAGAGAAGTAATTCTGCTGTGAAATAAGCAGCTGAGGAAAGCAGCTGCATATCAACCCAGATTAGAAGGTACTAACAACCAAATCTGAGGAAAGTTATTTACTGGAATCATACAGAGCCTGGAGGGGTAGCATGCTTAAACGGAGATAACAGAAAATAAGATTCTTTGGACCTGGAGACAGACTTTGCGTTCTCCAAATTCAAAGTCTAAAGTATCTCCCTTCCTAAGTTTTTGAATCAGCAGCCCCCTGATTATTTCAAACATTTAAATGCTTCACTAAAACTTTGACCCACTATTTTATACAGAAAGCTCTTCCTCATAGAAAAAAAAAAGCTTGTTACAACTGATAAGGAAAAACCAAAATTTGCATGCATTAGTTCAGTTGCAAATTTGTTTCATACAGGCTATTTTAAGTCGGTTGGAATACAGCTGTCATCAGAGCATATCGATCACATCATCAGGATTTGAGACTTTTTAGTGTCACAGAAGGAACAGACAAATGCAGGGAGGAAGAGAGCCTGTAATTCCGCTTTTCTTTACCCCCTTATCTGTACTGATGCAAATGTCTACTTTTAATTGGTTTTGCATTTAATTACATTAGCATACACAGGCACATTACTGGATTGGTGTGTCCCAGGGTAGTTGTGTATTGACAGAAACAACCAACTACTGCGATCTAGTGAGTATTTTCTAATTCTTAGACCTATGCCTTACTGAAAACTGGCAGTCTTTCCTGCATCTTATTCTAGCTTAAAATAAGCCCTAGTTGTGGTCTAGTCTAAACCTTGGCATCTGTCAACTTTATGGCACAGAGAAACATAAATATAGTAATTTATTTTCTACATATTATATCCTTCCATTCATGTTGGTGAGAACCATTTTACATCAAATCTTCCTCCAGTTCCGCCCTCCCCCTTATCTGCACACAAGCTTCATATTCTTGTCTATTTTCCCTTTTAGCTCAAATTATTGTTCCCAAAGGAGACAAAAACTGAAGGACAGAAACTTTCCAGTGACATTTGTTTTTCCCTCAGAAATTAAAATGATAGACATTGGTAGGGGAAACGGACTGCACAGTAGCAATTACACTTATGTTGAGCACAGCATTTGGTCTGTGTATTTTGGTTGCCTTCTGAAGGTCCTTTTATTTTAGCCCCAGGCCTACTTGGCTGCAGTAGGTCACTTGTTTCCGACAGCAATAAAAATAAAAATGAAACAGCCCTGAAAACAGCATTCTTCTTTTTTTTTTCCTCCCCCCGCCCAAGGATGTTATTTTCCAGCCTGTCTCAGCTTCCGGTTCCCATGAACCAGCTTGTTGCTGTTCTGTTTGTATACACTGTGCCATAGGAAAATATTAAAAGGCTTGCTTTCTTTTAAATTAAAAAACAAGAGATTTTAAACAGAAAGCCACCTTGGGTTCCATGTATTTTAAAAAAAAAAATAATCTATTTTTTCAATCTTTTTCTCTATTGACCTCTTTGTATTTATTCCAGAAAATCCCTTTAATCATTACTGAGATTTTGTGTGGTACTGAGGGGCCAGGGCTTTACTTTTGGCAGCAACTTGCTTTGCCTATGGATGGTCCTGCTCTGCCAGGGGAGGCTCTCGAGGTTTTTGCCCATTGCAACCAGAATTTCAGGAAAGTGTATCCTGTCAGCCCCCAAAACACCAGCCAGCATGATCCCAACATGTCTTCACCCATTCACCAAGAGCGAGAGCCAGACAGGGGCCTTAAGACCATTCCTGTCCCTCTTCACATCCAACCCATCCCTCTCTGCTCCAGAGGGGTATAAGCACAACTAGTAACAAAAGCCCAAGGAACAGGGCTGTTGCTCTGTGAAAATCACAGCTTGTGTAAAACACACACATATATGCATACATATATATATATATTTATAGCTACACTCTGGTCTTCAGCCACTACTGCAGGACTTGGAATCAATAGGGTTTTTTTGCTTTGGGTTTTTAATAGCCTAGTTTCATAAGCTAAAATAGCTGACCCTGCATCCATTAGTAGGTTGGAGTGGATGATCCACCAAAGCCTCTTCCAACCTGAATTGTCATCCTGTGACCCTAAAATGCAATTAAATTCTCAGTCTACCAGCCCACACACATACTTCATCTAGCTTTTGGACTTCGCTGATGTCTATTCAGCTTGGCAAAGGGGTATTAGAAGATAATTAAGGTCCTGGAAGGTTTTTGTTTGTTTGTTTTTTAAAATTATGGTAGGATAGAGAAGAAAGATGAAAAGCAGATTTCCCCCCCCACCCCTTCCTGGGAAAAGCAGATTTCACATTTTGAATGTTTTTTTAGCAAGAGCACATCAACCAGGCTGTTTTCTTCAGCTGTGTATGCCTGTGACTCTGATAAGCCAAAGACACCAACTCTCACACAACAGCCCCACTTTCCCCTCCTCAAGACACCAGTCTTTCTCCAGAGGTGCTCACAGCCTGATCTAGCAGGCGTCAGGCAGAAGTGGTGGTGGCCCACAGCTGGAGCTCCAAGCTCTGGGGCTCTCCAGCACACCCCAAGATACATCCCATACTCCTAAGAAATCACAAAAACAACCCCAGAAGTGGCTTAGACAAAATCTGGGGGAAGATACCACATACTTTTGTGTTACTGGCACAGATAAGTTGCCTTTTTCGCTGCATTTTCATGCTAGAGATGGCTGTTACATGCCCTGGCAATTTTCCTCTCGAAAACAGCCACACGTACTTCAAGACTTAACAGAAACTTGGAGGTGCTCTCACACCCCAGAAGGTTTTCAACCCTGAGGAAAGGAACAAGGCAGATTTGAAAGCTAGATTGGGCCCTCAGTCTGCAAAACATCCAGGTTTCTAAGGGCACTATCTCACCCTTACATGGACAGCTGGAGAAACCACACCACGCATCGCCCTCAGGGTGACAGGCGAGGAGCTCCAACTGCTGCCTGATGGCCAAGGATGCCTCGCCAGGGCTGTACTGAGGCTGTCGGCATCGGTGAGGCATGCCGGCCGCCTGCGGGTAAGCGGATCAGAGATAGTAGGGTCCCTTGCCATAAGCCGACGTGCAGTTCCCCACAGGAGCCACAGGTCCTGCTTTGTGCCTCTCTGGTTCCCCTCCCTCCCCTGATGCGGGATAAAATGGCAGCAGAGATTGAAAGGTTTAAGAAAGTCCCACATGTTTATTTATACATATATTTATGATGCTGGCGAACCCAAAACATTTAAAGAAAAAGGTCTTTCCTCCTCTGACAGTCTGCCCATAAGCATGGCACATTGAAGCATGACATGTACTTGACTCACAGCAGCTATTTTCTTAAATCTCCATATCCTGATCCCTTGCTGCGGTGGACATGTATGTGGGGGCACTGTCCCGCCCCCTCCCCCGCCTCACGCTCACAAGGCACCGTCACGACTTTTTTCACAGCTCCTCCATCTCCCATGCTGGATCTGACCCACCTGCCCGCTGCACTGGCACATTTGGGGAGGCTGGGAAGGCCAGGGGCGGGGGGAAGTGTGTGTGGGAGCAGGGCTGTGGGGCCACCCTGTTCTGTGCCACCACCCAGTTTGGGGGTGGGCAAGGGAAAAAGGCAGGAGTTATTCTCCACGCCCCATCATTGATGGTAGGGCTATGCCTGTTCCTGAGGAAAATCCCATTCATGTCCATCCTGGGATTTTGGCTCCTGTTTCCACTTATGCCTTCCACAAAAAAAAAAAAAAANAAAGGAAGAAAAACCCCCAAAGTGGCAGAGAAGTGGTGGTAATGAGAAAATCTCAAAGGCCAACCTGACACCTCGTTGGACAGAATAGTAATTGATCAATCCCACACCAACCACACGTTGCACAAGGCTGTACTTCTGCATATGACGGAGGGCAGCACCGCCAGGCTCCCATATGCAGGTACTGTTCTGGAGAATTCCTGTAACCCCTTGAAAAGGTTCAGAGGTGAGAAACCTGACCAGGAGATGCTTGCTTTGCCACACAGCTAGCTAGCTTCCTGCAACAGGCCAGCAAGCTGCCTGGAAAACCTGCATACCCTATCCTGTTTCCTCTAGACAATCAATTTTTCAAGGCACTCTGCAGTTGATCTGTGAGGAGCCCTGTCCTGGGACCCCACATGCAAGGGGTGAGGAGCCTGCACAGCCTCCAGTTCTCCTGAGCTCAGGTGCTGCAGCACTCGGTGGCACCCACCTCTAAGAGTCTCGCTCCCAGCCATGGCACCCTGCCGGCAGGGCTTACGCCATCTTCCAGCTCAAGTCCGCTGCAGAGCGTACCTGGTGGTGTCCTCCCTTATGCCTCACCTGACCCCAAGATCTCTCAGAAAAGCAAAGGCATCACATTTTGGTCTACAGAAAGCACAGGTGGGGCACACCACCCTCCTTGCAAGTTCCACTTTGTTGCCCAGCCAGTGGGAATTACAGTTGCTTTGTACAAGCACTTTTACACAAGCAGCATTTTGTGTCTGAAATATCAACAGAGTCCAAGTAACTGCAAAAATAGAATCAGATGCAATAACATCTTACATAAGCTTTGGTTAATAATAAACCCAACTTTACTCAAATCCTAGTGACTCTAGTCCTGGTAGTGACAAGATAGGAGATAACTATGAGAACATATTGAACTATTTACTGTGATTTGATGAGATCACCCTTCCCGCACTTTGTAAATTGTTACTAAGGAAAGGACATATTTGGGGTCCCCACTTCCTTCCAGTGCTTGGGATTGTTCAGGTAGCTTGAATCAAACATCTGATTTAACGGACCAACTGCAAGTGTTACAGCCCAGATTTATAACTTATGTTTTCCTAGGACCCAAAAGATGTAAAGACATACCAAGTGGGATTCTCATCTATCTTTTGGTTTACATCTCCCTAAAATTCAATGATAAAACCCTATTTATTAAAATAAAAAGAAAAAAAAAAGAAAGTAACATTACTTCCACTAGTAGGATAAACTGGGTCCTTTTAAAGTCTGTCCTGGCTATCCTTGTCCTTCTTGATTAGACAAGCTGGCCTTTATAAACTGTGTTTGCTTCTGCCAAAAAACAACCTGCTTGATCAGGGAATAATCCAGTTTATCAGAAATTCAGTTTATCCATTTTGAAGCCCTTTGAACTAAAAAAATATTAGTCTTCCCTCCTGCCTCATAGCAACTGTAACAAGGGTCTAAAATACTGCCACAGAAGTTTACAAAGTGACCTGAGAACAGGCTTATGCCCCCCTGTTCCTTCTATTCATGAGACATTATTTGAGGAAAATGTTAAATAGATACTATTATCAGCTGTACCTATCCTCTTCTGCCATGGAGACAGTAACGTTCTAGGACAGGTTGGAGACAAAAAGGCATCCCAGCCTTCAATTGCCAGGTGACTAAGAACACACATTCCAGGGGCAAACAAAGAAAAGGAATTTAAACGTATTGAAATGCAACAGTTTCAGCCTTAGAGATATTAACAAAGAACATGCCCTATAAAGGAATTTGCAAGGTCACAACCTGATAAGAATATTCATAATTCCTTCTAGTCACTGCCAACTGGATTTGCAAGCTTCTCTAAAGCCTGTTCTAAGTTACACATTGCTTCAAGTTCTGGTGTCTCAATGATATATGTGCATCAATAGAACCTGTAACTATGGTGAGTTATTTAGATATGTTCATTAAAAGCAACACAAAACATACACTTGCTCATATCAGATCACCTGTTTTTCCTCAGTTCAATGACAGAAGGCCAACCCAGATGTTAGTTACAGAGAATACTTCAAAAAGACACTTCTCAGAATAACTTTGGAAGAAGAACGTAACACTCACTTTTCAATTACAAGATGAATTTGTTGTAACATTTTTTACTACATTTCTGTTTTTGACTACTTATACCTATGCTGTTCTGTATACTTAGCAAAGCAAGGAGTATTTTTAGAAATAGAAATGTGTAGAAAGATAAAATAAAAGCACATACAGTGCCATAATGAGACTCTTCCATAATATATGAGAACGGTGACAAATTTTAACAGTCTTAAAATGATTTTTTTTTTTCTTTGGAGTGCTAGACTTTCTAACTTTAACAGTGTTCTAACATTTTCTTGATGGTTTTGTTTTGGTTTGTTTGTTGTTTTTTTTTTCCAGTGAATGAATGCACATGTGTACATGTCACAGTAACAACTTGCATCTCAAAGTCATCATGGAGGGAGCATTCAGGTTCAGGTGTGAGCAATAGCACTGCAGTGTGCGTCCAACAGGCAGAGGATGGGAACAGGTATCACTGGATCATAGCATGACCCTGAATAAGTTATTTGACTCCTCAGCTCCAGTTTCTCAGTTTGTGAATATTAATGTTTAACTACCTCAATAAACGAACATATACACATGAATATGGAAAAGGCCATGGTACTTCCATGTTACAAACACAATTTAGTACACAGGAGCTCCTTTTACCAAGAATATGACCCTTTGCCATTCCAACCCCTCTCCAAAAAAAAAAAAAATTGCCTAAAAAGTAACACAAAATTGACACAAGGCCTCAGAGTGAGGATGATTTGGGGATTTCACTTATCAAAGAGAAGGTCAAAAGTTAACTTGATGACAATCTACGGGTACTTATACAAAGAGAGTAGCTATAACTATAGGGTTCCATCTCTTAGACAAAGGCAAAACAGCTACTAGAAATTTGAATTACCCAAGGCTGCAACGAACAGGCCAGCAGCAACAATCTTCAGATCAAGTCTTAAGAGCAAAAATGTCTGAGATACACGCTGGGTCACTGGGTTACCTGCAGGCATTGCTGGCCAAGATCACACATGCATTCTTTGCAGAGGGCTCAGATTAGACTATCTTCATGCATTCTTCCAGCCTCCATCTAGAAAATTATTTTTTAAACAGCACAAATTGAATTTAAGGTCTAAGAGGTTACCAGCCCATGGATAAGGATGCCAACTCAGGAAAAACTAAGACTGAAGCACTAACATTGGCTAGAATGTTGTTATAGTTTCTGTAGTAACTACTGAAATTGATAGCTTTAACATCAGCTCAGTATGGTTTAAAAATGGTTTTCTTGGGGGTGTGTGGAGGAAAGAGGATGGCAACTTTTGCTAGAAAGGTGTGGTGATTAAGGCAGACAGCTGAGTGCAGCCCCACAGCACTCCACTTAGTTTGAAGGAGGGAGGGACAGGTAGAAGAAAGTTATCACATGTCAAGAGCCTCAGGAATGAGAGCAAAGGTTTCACGTCAGCTATCTCACTAGTGGGAATACTCTGCTTCTTTTACCTGTAAGCAGCCTGTCTTCTTTCCTGATGTGAAACCTTTGTGTGGGAATGCACAAGAGCCTATTTGTTTTCCCCTTCTCCTCTCATTTTGGGTAAAATCAGCACTCACCAAATTTGAACAGCACAGTCTTTCGAACAATTAGTCCAGCTGCAAATAACTGCATGAGGTAAATGGTAATGGAAAAAGACAGTCTTTTTGGACCCACAGTTCTTTCAAACAAAGTTTATTAAGCCTAGGAAATCAAAGCCCTGCACTGTTAGGCTGCTCTTATCCATCCCCATCATGATTAAGACGACTCCAGTATCTACAGGCAGCATCACTCAGTAATGCTGGCAACTCAAAGTACTAAGGAAAGTTAAAACTTCAGCTGTAAGCAGGGATAAATTTGGATATTCTCACCTAGCCTGTTATTTCTTCACACATCCCAGAGCTGCAGCTAAAAGCCGTCTCCTAGATGCATGCCCCCATCTACATAGAAATAATTAAAAAAAAGTGGTAGTGCCCAATTCCTTAGAAACTCTTCCCTTTGGCGTTAGATGTCTAAACAGATTGCCTTTCAGTGAAAAAATGAGATATTCAGGCTCCATATTAACCAGGGTTAAAGGAGAGCTCTGTTTGGATACAGAGGACTTGGGTTTAACCCTTCCTTTTCTGTGATTTAGAAAAATATGAACCTATGTCTTGTACCTCCTGGAGACCCAACAGGCTACTGCATCCTAAAGGTACTCTGGAACAAATACTGGTGAAGATTATGCTGACATGATGCACTACCTGCAGTGTCACATTCCAAAATGTCACACTATTTACTGTAAACATCCATGAACTACATGCACTCTTATCTCCCAATTCAAAGGTAGTTGGCTTCAGAGACCAACAGAGATAAAACCACAAACACAACATTATGTGATTTGCTATTTACTTTCCGTCATTTACCAACAGAGATCCATACCCAATTGGCAAGGGATCTGGTTTGAGTTGGTTGTTGGTGATTTGTTGTTGTTTTTTTCATTTGTACAAAATTGCGAGTTTGTAAAGTCACGTAACTTTATATTGCTAAGTCAACGGTAAATAAGAACAGCTTTGAGTAAGCACTGTACATCTGACCCATTTAAATGCTGGATCTGCTCTGCAACACTGCTCAATGAAGAGGTTGGATGGAATCCCAGTGAGGGACATGAACATCCCTGCAGCACGTTGAGTCCTGTTAAAAAGTTCTGGGAACTATTTCAGATGACACTTATGATCCTATACCTTTTGTCAAAAATCCTCTCTATTTCCAAATATTTCAAAGAAATCAGTAGAACAGAGTTTCTAGTAGGCACTTCAAATTGGCATTGGTGGAAGCCAGGCACCTACATGTCATTAGGAGACAAACTATTCCCTACTCGTGAGTCTCTCAAGTACAGGGTATTTGTATTTCTGCCGTCAAAGGAAAAGGGCTTTCCTTATTGTGGCAAACACATTCACGTGTGCTATAAGCTTAGCAACATACGGACCAAATTCTGTATTGTTCACATTCCCCATGCAATACATCTGAGACAATCAGAGCTTCACAGGAAAATAAATTTAGTTCTTTAAATGTGAAGTATACTTTACCTGGAACAGATGTTCTGGGTCTCTTAGTGATAATTAAGTGTAAAAAGAGAGGAAGACTTAGAATGCATGTTTTCCCCTCACCTTCCTCCTTATGCATCCAAGAGATACTGTTCTGCAGCAGCCTCAGGCCAGAAAAGGCCAGGCATCTTCTTGTCTGGCCCAAACTTCCCTGGTTCTGCTGTTGCATCCACTCAGATGCCCAGTCTGACCTAATTCTGTCTAAATCCAGCTGAAATCACAGTGTAATCCAGAAATCAGCAAGGAATAGCTAGGCCTCCTATGTCCAAATAGGTAAGCATGTCCTGAACACACTTAACACACATCAACAGGGTAAAATAAAAATGCATTTACTTGGTATTAGAGATGGAAGTTAGGGTACTAAGTAGCACCATCCGGCTTCCATATAACAGTCTAGAATTCTTCCCCAGAGAGCACAATCACAGGGCTGATCCCTCCTCTAGAAATTGTGGCATCATACAGTCAGGAATGCAAGGGTCAAAATACAGCCTGATCTGCCATCCAGTGTTTAGGGCACTCGAGCAAAAGTCCTGGTTTTACACCTTACTCACTACACTAATGCAAACAAACAAAAGAAATGCATGGACATCGAGTAAAGGGGTGGACCTTACAGCTTCCCGTTCAACTGATTTAACTAGAGAGCACCATTCCCTCTTATCTCTGAAGAGAGGCAATTTCAACAGGCAACACCTATCAGGAGACACCCAAGACTTCCTCCTCAGCAGCAGGAGATACCGTTTTGGCCCACACAACACAGGGACATGAAGAAACTGGTTCTCACTGCTTTATCAGAGAGAATTCCTACCTCCAGACTGCTGTAAAATGGATCAGAATAGCTTCCACTTCTTCTTCCATCATAGAGGATATCATAAAAGAGGGATGTCATCTTATGGATCCTGAATGGATGACGAAATTGCTTTGCAGCTCCAGCTTTAACTGACCATACCTTGTTATTGGTAAGATTATGGATACACCCCAACACTTAGCATTTCTTAGCAACTGATTCTCTAAGGTGATCATGTTTTGCAAGTGTTTGGCCATTCTGAGCTGAATTCGCTCTGTGCTCAGTTTCAGCCACCAAAACACCTAGCACAATATTTGGATTGCACATGAAAAATTACTGAAGGTGGACTTCAGAGCATGCAGTGGCACAGTATCCAAGCGTTACTGAGAATGCAGCATATGAACAACTTTAGTTTCCCTAACTGACTTGTCCCAAAACTAGCAGTTATTAAAAGAAATCACTCTCTTATGCAGTAGGGCTACATTTCTAAGAGGGCAATGACATTTTGTGACTGCAAAAAGCACTTTTGCCTCCATCTAGTCAGATAAAGATAGATGAGCCTTGACAAGAGAGGACAGATGCCTCTCCAGACTATTCAAGAGCCACATTTGGTGAATCTCTAGCACAACACAAACTGCTGTAACCACATTCCTGTGTCATCATTTGACAGGCACGTCTCTCAGCAGTAATATCAACTTCAGCAGCCCCTTGTCCTTTTTCCTCACTCTTTTTCATATGTTTTTTCGTGGCTCTCATTCACATTATGCTGGTAAGGGGTCTAGAGAACAAGTCTTATGAGGAGTGGCTGAGGGAGGTCTGGTTGTTTAGTCTGGGGAAGAGGAGGCTGAGGGAAGACTTTATTGCTCTCTACAGCTACCTGCAAGGAGATTGTAGAGAGGTGAGGTCCTATCACCTGTTACTTGGGAGAAGAGGCTGACCAAGAGGAAAGAGCCTCAAGTTGTGCCAGGGGAGGTTTAGATTGGATATTAGGAATGATTTTTACACTGAAAGGGTTATTAAGCATTGGAATGGGCTGCCCAGGGAAGTGGTTGAGTCACCATCCCTGGAGGTATTTAAAAGATGGATAGACGTAGTGCTTAGAGATGTGGTTTATTGATGTTTTTTGTCAGTGTTAGGTTGATGGTTGGACCAGATGATCTGAAAGGTCCCTTACAACCTAGACAATTCTATGATTTGCCCATGTAGTTGTGCTTTCAGCCAAGTTATAACTGACTCGGGTTAAAAAACAGCCTATCAAAAAGGTTTAGCTTTAACAGGAGGGCATCATAGTTTGATCCAACCAGCACAACTCCACTCTGTACCAGTAAAAGGGGAATAGAAACTAAATGGGACGATAAGAGGAACCTCTTTCTGGGAAAGGTATGCCCAGTCTCCTCCCACAGCTTGTACCTTGCCCTCTGTCTTGCTGACACCCATCCCTATGTGGTGTTGTCAAAACCCAAACAGGAGACATACATGGTAAGTTCTGGGTTATTAAGCTGTCAGTTATACATTTCAAGAGGCCTCTTGCTTCCCACAGAGAAGGGGGAAAGACAGGCCAAAATCATGAACAGAGAACCTCTCTGCCACCTCATAGCACCACTGCCCCACCAAACTCCCATGCCCTCTGATGCCACTAACAGTCCTTCTATTCTGCAGAACCACCCAGAGGGGCAATAAAGACAAACATTAAGAACTCTCTACTTCCAGATTTACTCTCCACTTTACCTCTCAATAATATTTTTTTCATTAGTCAAATACTGGACAAAGGTGCTGAGAGAGGGAAGAGGCAGCCCTGGTTCAGAAATGCATGCAAGTACCAAAATGAAGACTACAAATGACAAATGGAAGGGTCAAATAATAGTTAAAGAATGTTCTCCTTACGGCTCCAATCATTAAGTATCAGCCTCATTGTTTTTAAGAGTGTTTCACACTACAAACAAAACACCACCCTTGCTCTTAGTCACAGAGATACAACCACATGACTTGAAACTAAGATTAAAAGAAAAAAGTCCACCACCACATGGCAGAAGAGAGCAGTTTGCAGTTTTAACTTTTTTTTTGTACTTTCAAGAAAGTGGGAAAAAAAGCAAGACACAAACTGGGCTGCCTGAGGGAGAAAGAAAATGGAAAGAGAATAGAAAGCAAAGGATTGAATAAAAGACAAATCAAGGAGGTATTTCTCAATCTATGGGTTGAAAGACTTCAGTGGTTGTTCAAACAATTAAGTGAAAAAAAACCCAACTCACAAGCCTTTTTGCTTATGCAAGCAAAACCCCACAAAGCTGTGCAAATGTAGGCAATACTCAAAATGTAATCTAGCATTTAGTTTGCATTTGAAATAATATTGTTTGCAGACTTTTCTCCCCTACGAAATTTTAGGAGCTTTACCTTAGGGGACTGAAGTGTTTTAAATCGTATATTAATGAAGAGTTTGAGGGGATTATTTTAAAGAAAAAAAATAATAACAACAAAAGAGTCCTTCATGTAGTAAGAGGTTATCATATCATTCTTCAAAGGTTTGTTCTCAAAGACTGCCAAAATGGCAAAGACACGCAGCAGAGATGTTTCTTGACATTTAGTAAACATTGTTACTCAGCTGTATCTTCCATTCTTCAAATTAATTCTGGCACATGAGCACAAGAAAATTGATAGAGAATTAACGTATGAAGCATTGTAAGAAGGTGAATATTTACACAGGCATAGACCAAGAACATATCTGAGCCACTTTGCCTTTTAGCCTTGACCAGTCTCACTTTCTTGTTGCATTTTTATAGGGAGTTAAACTTGGAGGAGATGGTACAACTGCAAGGGAATATTT
Organism: Arenaria interpres; assembly: GCA_013399435.1. Taxonomy (NCBI): domain Eukaryota; kingdom Metazoa; phylum Chordata; class Aves; order Charadriiformes; family Scolopacidae; genus Arenaria; species Arenaria interpres. Next base: position 790,808 of record VXAK01017909.1, read on the forward strand.
GATCTGTAAGATCCTGCATCTGTAAGCTCTCTGACATCAAGCCGCAGGAGTGCAAATCCTCTCTCACAGGCTCCAATTTCACAGGCAATTTTGCAGCTGACATAAGCCAGCAAGGCTAGCTGTAGAAGTCCTCCCACCACTGTTCTGAACAGCTTCCTAGTGTAGCAGAAGGGCTGGCCTCAACCTGGTTTAAAAGCAGTTCAGACAGCCTTTCTCTCACCACTCAGTGACAGAAAATATAGCACAAGTTCCCTGGGTACTGTGACATGGTTTCCCAAACAGACATTCACATCTTTTCAAGTGCTAATACAAGGAAATCACCTCCAGAAGAAACTCAAGCAGTAAAAAGAAAAATATACAAGCAAAGAGAGTGGACTGAAGTCAGCATACTAGCTTTCTTCTGTTCTCCAGCTGATGGCAGCTCAGGACACTGTCCACCAAACCACATTAGTAGCAACCACACTAGCAGACAAAAAGCAATGCAAGACAGGTTCATTATAAGAACTGCTTCATTTGTGTGTCTTAGTTCTTGTGGTGGGACAGACTGCGATTATCAGACAATCCTACTAATTTCCTATCCTTTCCACAGGCTCTTGGACAAGGAGTAAAGCCCCCGTTATTCAAGTTAGTGCCTCATCACAAGTGCCCACCTCTATCATCATCAAGCCCAAGTTTTAGTCATTTAGATCTTTTTCACTCCAGGTGCTTCAGTCAAATCTGCCAAAGGTGCTACAGCTGCTGCGAGGGTAACCACAGAGGCACAATCAAACCTTCTCTTACAAAAGGGAAATGTTTGCAGTTAAACTAAGGATAAATCAAATGCAGATAAAGGTAGCTTGAACCTTCATCCATTTAATTTTATTTCAATTCTTTAAAGGGAGAGGAAAGTATTAGTAATTTGTGGTTTTTGCACGCAGTTAAGGTGAAACGCATCCCTGCACATCCTACTTATCTTTGCTGCTGACCCCACCAGCCTCCCTCTGCTACTGTGGAACTGCTAAAGAACACCAAAACTTCATTTACAGCTCCTTTCTCTGCTCTCTTCTTATCCCCATAGTGAGAAAGGGGCAAGAATAGGCTGATCCTAATGCCAGAGGATCCAATCTCACAGATTTTGTTCTTTTACTACTGAAATCATACAAAACAGGCTGACCACAAGGCTCAGCCTCTGATCCAGAACACAGATAGGAATTTACCCAAGTCATATAACAAATTAGAAGTAGAGATCAGGGAACAGATCTTCAGGCTTTACTACAACATCTATATCTTGAGATGCAATTTTGTCTTCACTAGCTCCTCTTAATTTTATTTTTCTGATGAAAATAACAGTTAAAAATAATCCTACATACCAACATACAGTGAAGTGTAATGTGAGGCTAGTTTCTTCGACAACTACTATGAGAGACTAAAGGCTATATCCAGTTTATGCTTAAGTACAGTAGAGTCTTCACACATTAGTTTTTTTAGTATCACATAAGAGTCTTTCATTACGTATCAGTAAATTCATTTCATAACAATAAATTAACAGTCTTCTTTTTACCATATTTTATCCTACCACAGACCTAACACAAGGCACCTCGTATTTAACAGCGATGACTAGAAAATTCTTCCCTTCTCTCTACCCCCTTCAGAAACAGGCACAGAGTTTGTGTTTGAACATGATCTAACACAAGAGAAGGCTGATTGAAAACTCTATCTGCTACTTCAAGAAACAGTTCAGTTATAAACAACCCTGAACCCTCATGTTTATTATATTACAAATTACCAGAATTTTTACAGGGGGACAGTGAATTCTCCTGACAGGGTCCAAAACTAAGCCACCTTGCTCAAAAAAGGACCAATATTACCAGTCTCTACACAAAGTATTCACACATGCAAATGATACTTTTCCCCACAGCTTAAACTCACCCCTGACACCAACACCACCATTGCCACCCTACCTGCATTTCTTCCACAGACAGTCCCGAAGACAGGAATGAGAACACATCTTCAGACCAAACCTCTCCCTGCACAGACGACCTGACCACAGGACTAGCTCAGGGCCTGCTATGGCCACCACAGCTCTCATTAGCTGGTGCTGGCTTTGGCACAGCTGGAGCTTGTTATGGCCCTGCCAGCTCCACACTGCTGCTTAACAGCCTGCACCTGTGACCCAATCAAGGCTCCATCCCCTCCCAACATCCAGGTGATGGTGTATGCAGGGTGTTTGGGCAGAAAATGAAATCCTCGGTGAGGGAAAAAGGAAATGCAACCTCTTTTCTGCTTTTGATCTGAAAGCTCTTCACGACTCAGCTCCCCTCTCTTGCTGTGATCTTTCTCCCATTAAAAGATCAGCCCTACTCTTTGCTCTGCCAACACGTTGTTCCCTTGCCAATGCTTTCGCTTCTTCCCAGACTACCTTTTACACAAAGAATCAACTCTTGTTTTGTAAGCACCATCTTCAATGTCTCTCTCAGCTCTGTGTAATGCACATTGAGCGCTGCAGTGTGCTGACAGCTTTGACTGCAGAGACTGGTTTTGAATTTGCATTTGCAATCACAGCCCCTCTAGCCTTCCTTTGCTTTTCTCTTCTACCTGCTTGCTCTTCCTTTTAGATTAGAAATGGACTTTAGGGCAAGAATTAACATGTTACCTAAAATGCGGAATGTGAGTCAAATTCAGCAGAGATGTAAAGATTATTCTTCGCTTACAGGTTAGTCATTGAATGGTCATTACAGTATTATAGTTTTCACTGCTGTGGTATGGTGTGGGTGTGAAACATCACGGAAGCTTCATGCTCAGGGTAGAGAAAAAACACAGGGAGAAATTCCAGGGTGGACATTACAGGATTTCCATGTGGACATTTCACAGACAGAATGGAGGCATCTGGACCTGACCTAAGTAAGGAGTGCTAGATTTTGGTTCATATAAACAGCAGTTCCTTTGCTGTCTCTGCACAGTTAGCACACTACTTCAGAAACAGAAAGATGTGGTATCTGCACATACTTACCACACTGTCAGACCTTGGAAGGCGCTAATACAGATTGCTGAGTAGAAACTCTGAATCACTGCAAAGCAGCCAAACTGATGCTCACTTTGCCACTCCTAATTATCATTGCATAACACACAAAAGCAAGAGATGACAATACATGTTTTTGAAAACCTATCACCATAGCAGATGTCTTTTCCATTGTACTTATGCCTATTGTACACCCAACAATGAAATCATCTGTCACTTCAGCTATCCTCAGGAAAGAGAGTTGTATATATTCACACTGACATGTCAAGCAACAAGTAAATTTGATGGATATCAGCAATATTAAAACTTACAATAAGAGGAAAAATTGTGCACTTCTAGATGCTTGAAAAAAAATTCCTTTTTTTTATAGCTTTTAAATTTCAATTGGCCAGAGAAAAGCACAGGAAGGGGACAAAAAATAAAAATGGACATGACCAGCAGCACACTGGAGAAGACACACGATTAAATCCTGGCTAGATGCCTCCGAGTACTGCAGTCCAAATAACGTTGTTAAGAGCCTCATTTATTCAAATGACTGAGCTTACAGGTCTCTAGCTGGCACACCACTCCTTTACTCTTCCCAGGGCAGGAATATCACCAATACTAGGAATACTGGCCCGGCCCAACTCTGCTAGTGACCTGCACCTGTGAAGCAAGTGCGTAGTGGTCCTCACCCTACCCCAGGCTCCTTCTGCCTCCTGGCAGGAGAGAACAGTTCATGTACTGCAGGGGGGCAAGGCAGGGCAGGCCGAAAAACAAGGCACTCAAAGCGTGGAGAGGTCAGAGGAAGCAGCTGCTGGGCTCTCACCAGCAGCGCAAACTGACAGAGGGAATAGCATGCACGACCCATCAGGAAAACAGCCACCAGTCATCTAAAAACAATAGGAGACCAAGTGCCAGGGCTCTTCTCATCCTCTCCCAAGCTGGGTAAGAGATCCTCATCTCACAGTCTCAAAAGGAAAGGGGAGGTAGCAGAGTCTTGACCTTATTCCAGAAGTTGTGGGAAAAAGAGGATGAAATGGTCCCTCCACTAACAGACTCAGTTTCTCCTCTGGGGGATCTGGAGTATGTACAGCCCAAGCATATTAGGACCCAGGGCAATTGTATTTGAGACTTTCTTGTCTCGAAGTCATAGGTGTGAGGAATCACCCTAGCAGGAGACTTAATCCAGTGTGTTCTTTATTTACATGATATACAATACCATCAGAGAACGAAATCCCCACAATGTAGTTTTTCATTGGTAGTTGCACTATCAATATGGATTTCTTAATTTACAGGTGAGTTTGCAAGGCCAATTCATCCCTTTCCACTTTGAATCTTGAAACACACTTCTTACTTCCAAAGAACTGCAGAGGACTAATCAGTAGTCACAGCAGCAACCGACAAAACTACAAGTGCTTGGAGTAATTTTTTCCCCCCTATTTGCATAGATCTACTTTGAAAAAGATTTCAAAGAGTCAATTAGTGTTTGGTCATTGGGCATCTGTGACAGAAGATGACTAAGTGAATCAGTAGTTCCTTTCACTTATAATCACTCATTGTGGGTATTGGGTAGCAGTTGCACAAAAGTGTATGGCTACTTTTATTGTACATGGAAACGAGCTTTCAAAGCAAACTGAGGGACAAATGTTACTGCTCAGAACGCGCATTAGCCTTCTGATCAAATCTCTCTTTGATATCCAAAGTGGTGCCGTTCCAAGAGCACATGCTATTGACTGCAATGCCGTGAAAACTGGCTGGCTCACATGCAGGATTGTAATTTTGGTAAATCTGTTTCCTTTAACATACTTACTTTTTGCAGCGAGGAGGAAAAGGGGTTGTGGGGCAGAAAAGGGGTGTGAGGTAGCAAAACAAGGCAGAGTGCCAGCATTTTCTTTCAGTCAGTGTTCATACCTATTAATGCATTTTGCCAAATCAAAGAGATGAATTACTGCACTGTTTCTGGAGTCTGATGCAACTCTTTTTGCTCACTCTGAGCCTGCAGTCAGCTGGTATCATTTTGCAGGCTAGGAGAGCTGTGATTTACAGTCTGGGGGATATGAACTCAACAGTTGGATCACAAGTTTTGGAGCTTTCAAAGCACAACATTGGGCGTCTGTTCATTCAGGATGCATTTTGGCAGATGGCAGTAGCCAAGGAAATTCACCCAGCCTTCTACCTCCATTAAAAGTTGGCTGATGGGTAACTACTGCTCTGTGTTTATATGTAGTTGGTAGTATCATCATTGTTCTGTGCTCCTGTCATGAAACAATTTCTTCTCTGCTCCTGCTGTGAATGACACTGAATGAATTGTATTATCTTAGCCAAAGTCACAGCAGGCACTGGGTCAACGGGTAAAACTGTCTGATATAGGAAGAAATCTCACCCAACAGCTCAGCCTCCAGCTGTTGACATGAACAGGAGAAAAAAAATAGAAAGATAGGGGAAGAGACAAAATTAAGTTGAAGGGAAAATAAATTAATAATATCAGTGGGAAAATAGCCAGAAATGAACCAAAACCAAAGCAATGCACACAGTCAGAGAGAGTGTTTCCAGTAGGTAACTGAATTTCCACATTATTGTGGAGAATTGGCTGCAAATAGCTTATTTTTGCAGGGCTCTTCGAAGTACTGAATTTCACATCTTGCATCCCTCCAGTTCAGTGAATTTGAGCTCTCTATTTCTTCTGGAGATGTGAGGATGCTGTGCACCTCACAGACCAGGCTCTCAGTTCTCTTACTTTAAGCAATTGCACCCAACCTCCCATCAGTATAAACTGATAATCTACGATACCTCCCTAGAGTCTCTGGGGTCTACATCTTGGAAAATAAACCCAAGAATGTCTGTTTGTAAAAAAAACAACAAAAAAACCCCCACAAAATCCCTTTACTAAAAACGCTACAATTCTGTCAGCCCCATAATTTACTACTTTCCACATCCAACAAGTAGGAGAGTGGGTGCTGATCTGTACCATTTCTGCAAGCCCATGGGATCTCTTTGGGAGACTTATAAGCATAGCAGGAATGTGTGCCTGTGATCACACAGTCCCTGGCATAACTCTGGGTTCTGGCCCAAGCATAAAGGCTACAGGTAATATGCTCGTAGACCATACCCAATTGGGTGATGCTATTCATGTCTGTTCAGCCCTGGAGGGATCGTAAGCTGCTTGCCTAAGGACAAGATATTCTTGACTGGAATCACTGGCAATTCTTCTCTGACTTTTGTTGGGTGGGTCATTTTAACTTTTTTATTTTATCTCAATTCCCTGTTGAATTTCCCCTGAAAAAGGTGGTTAATGGCTTTTTTTTAAATCCACTTTTCAAGAACTTAATTTTATGTCTCATTTGAATGGCTACCTTTGAACTGCTACTTTTTCAGCAACTGCACCCTCTAATTTATCGTGCTGGTACTGGATCAGCACTGGTTCCAAGACAGAGAAACACCCCACTGATTCACCAGCATGGTTTCCTGCAACACAGGATTGTCCTTTAGTTCTTCTCACCTTTGCAATCATGTCCCCTGAGTCCGTTTGGTTAAGGAGTGGCAAGGTGACCTGAGATGAACTGCCCATCCCCGCCACCCCAAAGAAGAGTCTTTTCTTTCTCCCACTTTGCCATTCCCGGTTCCACAACACCACCGCTTGACTGCAGTTGTCTGCCATGCACCCGCCCCTTTAATGAACTAATTCAGCCTTCTAAAATGACAGAGAACTTACTAATGAAAAAAAGTGAGTTGCTTCCTATCAGGTGAGTGAGCTGGGCTGTCTCAAAAGACGTCAGGCAATTGCCAGAGCCAGCACAAAGCCAGCCATGCAAACAGGAAACTGCAAGAGGCAGGAAGGGAGAGTGCCCTCTTCGTGCAGTGGAGCGTGCTAAGTAGGGTCTACACATTGCCAGTAGGAGAGTGGGTGCTGACCTACGCCGTTTCCTGCAAGAGCGTTTCAGGGAACCGATAAGTGGAGAGGAGGAATGAAGTACAGCATTGGCACACTTGTATCCATGCTGGCAGTGCCCACAAAGTTGGGATCACATGGCTGGGAGTAGGGAGAGACGGGCAGGATCACCCCTTTCAGTACGCTACAACTATGAAGACCTTCTGTGAAAAAAAAATAATAAATTTTGCAAAGCACCCCTTTTGTCATCTTGGTTTATCGGTAACATGCTAGTTTTCTATTCTGAAAAACTGAGCACTCAGAGTAGGAAGAAGTCTGAGTGTTGATACATTAAAATATAGTCTGAATACAGAAAATATTTCCTTAGAATAATTTTTTATCTTCTACATGGAAGTTAATGAGTTAATAAATAGATATCATATTTGTTTTGTTGCGTTGTTTTGCTTTACTGCCTTTGAAGTATGAAAAGTTTTTCTTGCATTGCTAAATGAACAGGAAGGACAACACTGAAAAATCCCAGTGTGTCCTTTTTGGTGCAGCATCACCATGGCAGTGGGCTAATAGCCACAGACTGGCACGGTAATTCTTCACCTGATGATCTCCCTACCTTTTGTTGATGTTTTCATCATGAAGAAAAACACACGTTTTCCTTGTATGAGGCCATATACAACACAAATAACAGAGGTTCACTCTATTTTCTACTAGAACAACTCACCTCAGCTTTTTGGCGGGAAAAGCCTAGCACACTAACTGCCCTGCATTTCTAACACATAGGCTGCAAGGCCTGGATTTCAAAAACATTGTACTGCTGCATTTAAAAATTATGACCTTCCCTTGAAAAGACCTGAATGTGAGAGCCTTATGAACATACTTTTTGGAATTAGATGGTGGCTGAGTGGTAATTCTGATGGAAGAGACCATGTGGTGTGTTTTCCAGAGACACGACAACCTTTGGGTTTTTATTTAGACGTGCCTCCAGTATAGGTCAAATTGTCGATAAACACCCTGGATTAGCTTTAAACTAGATTGCTCTTTACTCATAGCAACGTAATCAGCAACCATGTTGATTTCTCAGCTGTTTGTAAACTCCCCTCCCTCAGGTGCCAGCTAAATATTTGAACATGAGGCGGCACTGCTGAGGTAACGGTACCCGCGCTATTTTAAAAGTACCTGGGGCATAACAACTTAGAAGCACAGACATCCACTTTGAATTTTTCTTGTTCCCTGCTACGCTTAGCTTCTATCCAAGATTCACATTTCCTCCCTCGATCATCTTTCAACAATCATCTCACCATTCTCTTTGATCATTGGAAACCTCCCGCATCCCAAGGGGATTTTTCATTTTGGACTACTACTGTGTTTTCTGTCTTTTTCATTCTCACCTACTTGCTCATCAGTCCTTCTGCTGCCATTAAAATAACCCTCCTGTCCTTCCACTCAGTTTTCTGAGTTCCTCCGACGACTTCCCGTTTCATGCCAGAGCAAGCTCAAATCGCGTGTCCGCTCACTGCTGGCACTGCACGGCCACCGCCTGCGAATGCCTGATAGCGTGTTAACGAGGTGCTCACGCACGACAGCCATGTCTGGTTTACATATTTCCACCGGGAGCTCTGCAAGGGTGGGTGTTTTCCCAGCCGCTAGGCAGGAGGTGGCCTCAGCGGTTTCCCCACAATCAGCAGTGCATCTCAAGGTCTTGCATTCTTCCACTTCCAGATTCTTTCACTGAGGAAAGCATGTTTACTGTTAAGTACAATTTTGCCTTAGTAATGTATGGTTTCCAGCAGAATTCCTGGAATCTGCTGTTTACAAGCAGGGTCAGAGGTTATAGAAATACTTTCAATTTGCATATGAGTGATATACCAGGAGGTTTTTTGCCCATGCATAGTGTCTAAACTATATGACAACTGCTTTTTTATTGGTGTTGATAACCTCACTGGCTCTGAAATCTATTTGTTCAGCTGTGTGGGCGGTTCAAATTATTGCTAGGCAGCTCAGTAAATGAAAATTAATACCCTCCACTCCTCTTCATCACCCAGACTCTTCTCCCAACACAGCCAGAAATATTAACAAGAACAAAAACATCAGTAAAGCTCTCATATTTGAAGTCTTGCAGCCGGTGATCCTCTCTCAGCGCGTCAACCAAATACATGGTGGCAGTATTATTATCCACTGCAAAATGCTCCTGTGGTGTGTTACTTTTATCCCTGAGCAAGCAAATGAGGCAAAGGACTGAGATGAGCATCTTGACAGTTCACCACAGCATGGGCCTCTCAGAATGCGAATGGCTGGCAGCACACAGGCTTTCCGCAGGGATGTATTGAGAGGATGTTGTATGTTAAGTTGACTCCTTCTGGAGGAAGATTCCTCTTGTGGTATTAAAGACCAATGGTTTAATACTGCTTTTGTAGCCCTTCAACTTGTCAGAATAATGGTGTTCTGCAGAGTTTTCCATTTCTTCTCCCACTGAAGTCAGTATGTGTCAACCTGCTGCCTGACCATGCCAGCACGAGTGATGTGCAATGGGAGGCAGGGTCACAGTAATTTCATATCTGTAGTGCAAGATGACTATGCAATTAACAATACAAGGGACTCACTGTAATGTGGACTTTGGGCGAGCACTTTATGTCCCATATTTGTAGACTCTACGCACCGATGATTTTAGCAGGCAGCCTCTATGACCAGAGATGCTTTAAATGGGAATACACATCATAGACTGTATTTCAGAGTGCCCAAACACAGAGGTTTGTGGTGACAGCTGCTTAAAAAGTTGGCCCTGTTTTTGGGATTGGAAAAGCATGGAAAAAAAAGAAACTAGTCTGTTCTAGAACACCAGTTTTCCAGTGAGATCCCTGCCCTGTGAGAGGCCTGGTTACCCAGGTTACCTGGGGTTACCCAGGGCCTCAGTTCACCAGCCAGGAGGTGGTGTTTGAGGAATTTCACACAACCCTGTACCTCAGCAGAGCAGCATCATAGACCATGCACAGGCCTCATAACAGTAGAGTTCAGGATCTAGGAAGTTCAGCTCCTGTCCTTTACAGAAGGATAATAAGAGCGCAGTTGCAATGCACTAGCATGTAAGGGGTTAGCATATCATCTAATCACAGAAAAAATGTCTCCACATTATTCCAACAAGTAAAGTTTAAAGGTCTTAAGTTTGCTTCTAAACAGGACAGTGATCTCCACCTGCACATAAACATTTACCTAAGCGAGATTTGCATAATCTCTTTGACCCTCAATCTGCTCACCTTAATCAACCACATCATTATTTAGAAAAATGTGCCTCCATGTGCCTGATATCTTTGCCTACTTCTCACTGCTCATTAACCAAAAATCAACAGAAAATGTTCTTTTTTGATGTACCAAAGACTCTGAGTAAATAGATTTCCTAGAACACTTTGTGTGGGTGTGACCATGTTTCAATAAAAAGCTTATCCCATTGTAAAACCAAAAAAACCACCTCCCTTATGCATCAGCTACTGCATCTCACGGCACACAAGTTCTGACTGTCTTTTAGTTTAGCAACTGAAAAGAGGAATGAAGGGGACTCCAAGCAGCCATGAAGCCCTTTCCTGGAAGATCACCAGCAGGTATTTAGTGAAGCGTGGTTTGAAAACACCTTGTGCTCAGAAATGCCAGTACAGTGAGGGCACTGACTAGCTTCACCCATGCTCTTTTCTTAGCACTTCTGCTAACCCTATGCTAACACAGTAAGAAACAAATCATTATCGTAGCAAATAGGTTCAGTTTGCTGATTTGTAAAATGGGCATAATAGCATCTCTCCCTTTGCACAATTGTAACATCTCAAGCTCCATGCCACTCGTGTCAAGGAAAATAAGGAAGTTGCTTATGCAACTGCACTCATTTTACGTGAAAGCACAAGTAACAAGTGCATTTTCAACATTTAGATACACTACCTCATGTTGATATTCCAGCCTCTCCCTCTCTGTAACTGTCACCATCCGACAGACATATTTGAGGAGGAATATATTTATTGTCACTCAAAGAATATCTGGCCTATTCCTAAGAGATTACAGCTACATAAGGTGACCAAATTAAGCTAGCAGCTCATGTACACCAAAAGCAGGACTTCTGTTCTTTACTTTCCCCCTTGTGGCACCAATCTTGATGTGTGGCAATTCTGGGTAACATTTTGTCTTAATAGGTTTAGAGAAATGAGAATATATATTGGCACAGATGAGCATCAGCCTGGCTCTAACTCTTGCTGTTACTAGCAGCTTTAATCTTATCTTCTTGCTACTTCCTGTAGCACATAAGACACTAGATCAAACTGGTAGTATGGGATGGTGATGACAAGTGCATGCAATGCTCAATTCAGTTCTCAATCCAGTGCCCAAATCAGCAATAGACTCCAGGTCACTGACTTTCTTCCTAACTGATTTTTTTCCAAGGATTAAACATCTGCGTATAAACGTGAAAGTTCTTTAATGCTTTTCCAAAATTTTGGAGAGTCTTGCATAATCATTTCACAATATTTATAGTGGCAGCTTGTGTTGCACCTCAGGCTGCTGCTCTTATCTCCTGCTTCCACAGCAATGACGAGGTAAAAGGAAAGATGGAGTGGAAACGGTTTTGGCACATATATACATTTTCCCAATGTGCTAAGAAAACCTTTATCTTTCCCCCCTTCATTGCAGCTAACATGTCAAAAGAAGGGCTATTCAAGAAAACAGTAAGAGCCTGTATTGATAGGAGAGGAGTAGAGCGCATTCTGTATCTTGATTTTGGAGAAATATTTGTTGCACACAATGTTCTAACAAGCAAGCTAGGGAAAGACAGTCTAAACATAGCTATGTTGGGCCACAAAAGCAGTAGGAAAACCATACTTAGAAGGCAACCATCAAAGGTTAACTGCTAAAATGGAAGTCTGCACCAAGGCACCATTTTGCACTAGTTAAATTCCTATTTAACCTATTTTCATTATGTCCTGGACAGAACCTGTTTTCATTATGACTGGAGAATCTAATAGAGAGCATGCACATTAGGTTTGCAACTGACATTGGTCTGGGAAGGCCTGTGAAATAATTGAGAATAAACTTGGATTAAGAAAAAAAGATGTAAAAATGTAACAGAAAACAAAGCAGAACACACTAGTCATTGTAATAATCCGGGTTGCACCCACATACTGAATATTACACGTAATTCTACCTCCTGTCTTCAAAGGAGATACAGTAGAACCAAAAAAGATTCAGAGAAAGTTGACATAGATGACCAAAAATATGGGATGTGTCTGTATGAAGCCTTTTTACAGACAGGGGAAGACTTTTCAGTCTGAAAAAGAACTGGCTAAGGAAGGATGCATCAGTTACCTATAAAATTCTGAGTGGCATGAAAAAAGTGAATAGCAAATGATTATTTATCCTCTCGCAAAGAAAGACTCAGGCAGCATAAAATGGAATTAAGACTGGGTCAGAATAAACAAAAGGAGATAATTTTTAACATGATTACTTGAGCTGTGTAGCTCTTTCCTACAGAATGTTTGCATGCCAGAAGATGACATTGTTCAAAAACTGATTAAGTTAATTCAGAGATATTAAACATAATAAAGATAAGACCACCCACTTCGTAACATCATGGAGTCAAACTGCTGCAGGCAGAATACCATATCATGCTTTCTTTTTCTCTACAGGTGTTTCCAATTTGTTATACTTTTATACTGCTGTAGCTACAATCAAAGCTGATTTCTTGATTTCTAATCAGTGCACATTACTGCTTAAGCTACTGACCATTGCCAAGAGCAGGATACATGACCTAAGCTGTTTGGTTTGATCCAGTATGGCTGCTCACACCTTCTTTTGCTTATATGAATACCTTACTTATGTTACTCAGATGAAAAATTTCTTGTTCTTAAAAGAGATCCACTCTGATTAACTCATTCTCGTTTTCTCCTCATGCCTGGGACAAAGCATGTTCACCCCACGTGTTTTTAATTAAGGAACCGTTTTGCTCAAATAGTATATCTAGATGAAGACCCAAACTGAATTTCTGAAGCTTCTTGGAGTTAGGATTTGTCAACCTATTCAATGCTTCAAATAATTACTGGATAATTATTCTGATTTTGATCATGTTGTTTAGGTGCTTATCATACTGATTTACTTATGTACCTGACCAGACTACCAGGAGGCTAAAACCATTTTTGATTGTAAAGTGATCTAACATCCCCTGCATTGAAAGCCACAGAAGCAGAGAGGTACATGCCGAGACTCTCTCCCTGAACTTTTAGTACCACATTTACAGCATGGACAGTCAATCAGACTGCAGCTCATTCCCCTCCAAAAGAGGAATGCTTTCTTTCCAAATTTTTTATCAGCAAGGATAAAAATTCTTCTTAAGACATCTGTTACAGCATTACTAGAAAGCATGATACAGATTGATGTATCTGGAGACCTGTGATGTTTGTAAGATGATGGTTAAGATCTTTGTGTGCTTTTAAGGTTGCAAAACATACTCAGAAAATCAAGATGTTACATAGTTGTTTAACTGGTAAAACCTCTGTGACAAAGCTTACGCTAATGCTGTCAACACACATGACTTGGAATATACTCATAGGCACCAAACACATTCAGTGACTTTGAGAAGGCTTGGCATGAAGGAAAAAAAAAAAGGAGCTTTATGCAGAAGCTGCANGCTAGTTAGTATACCTACTAGCTAGGTATGCTAACTGGAGAGTGTGAACTGGAATTACTTCCAGAGTATGCTGATAGCTGATCTATTGAAACAGAAGTTAAGAATGTTTGACCATGAAAATGTAAAGTATCTAAGGTGCAAAAGAAAGCATAATGAAATACTGAAATATTTCAGACAATGTCACATTGACAGATTAAGTTAAATAAATCATTTAATAAGCTCTATGACCCTAAATAATTAACCTTATTCATACTACGAATCCCTCTAATCAATCCAATTAAAGACTAAAGCAGTCTCACATGTTTGTATGCAAAGTGCCCAACTGAAGCGAGTTTTAACAATGGAGCTAAGCAGAATGCTGGGATCAGTAAGAACTTAGTGACCATTATATAGTTCATACGCAGAAAAAGTCTGTAAACTCACTAGCTTGGTGGTTTTCAGGTAAATGTTATATTGCCCAAGATAAATAGTGTTCACGCACTGTTACCTGTGCTTCTCTTGGAGTGTTTAGTGCTTCACAGATGAGGCTCTTGTTAGCAAATCCTTCCTTTGCAAGATATCCACTCCTAAAAGGTAAGCTCATGATATTTTGTACAGCATGCAACAGGAAAAATATTCATCCTTCATCTTTCTTTCTTTCTTTCT
>VXAK01017910.1:0-13532 GCA_013399435.1 Arenaria interpres
CAACCCATGTCACTAAGCACTATTATTAATTACGATGCAACGCTTCAAAATGGTAACATACACGATTGCATTACTAAGTAATTTGTGGCAGGTTTTTTTCCTTCAAAGTCCTTTCGTTCACATCTTTTAGCATAAGCCTTAATATTTTTTTTCTCTCCTTAGGCCAGTCTGCATTATGCGTAGCACCAAATTCTGTATTTCCATTTGACCTCAGCGATGAAAACTCCCTGCAACAGAGAGACAGTTACCTCGTGCAGTGCCACCAGCAGCTGCTGAAGTTCATCGGTGCTTACGGCCCAGGAATTCACGTTAACGCTAATGAAGAATGAAAACTCCACTCTGTAAGTACAACCCGAGACTCCTACTATAGCTTTTTGAGAGACTGCAGTTAAAAATATACAACTAATGAGGTTTTTATTATTTTTTTTAAGTCAGTTCAGTGCTGTTTTGCTCAGGAATAGAGCACAGCTGACAAGATGTATTTAAAAGTGCTGGTTGAAGGCAGGAGTGATGTCTTAATCCTGGGAGGCCCTGGCTTCAGAATAAAGCCTCAACCTGAACTTCCCTTCCTGGCTACCACTGTTCAGCCACAGTAAAGCAGGGGTTTTAACAAGATTACAACCAACAATTAAACCAGTTTAGAATCAAATGTTTCACTTCAACTGTGTTAACTCACCAGTTTTGCTGGTTGCTTCTTTTCAGTTGTGTCACCCAATGAGAGTTAAATAGCTTTAAGTACATTAAAACTCTTTTTTCTAGTGTGAGCCAACTTTAATTATTGTATTCTATAAGTCTTTAAACATATAAAAGAATCACTGTTCTGCTTGATGTTCTATGTCTTTGCTAGAAATCATAGCAACATAATATTAGATCAGGATTGTGGTGTGCCCTGAAAAAAAGCCCACGTATTTCCACATTATTTTATTATACAGTGCAGGGGATAGTAGAACCCAGCAGAGAAGTAAAAAAACCTGTTATTAGGTGATGTGGTAGGTAGGCAACTCCACATCGCTACAAGAACAAGTGTGAAGAACAGTAGACAAAAGATGAGGTCTCTGAGATACAGTACGTGCTTCTCCAACTACAGACTTTCCTGCACTTTACCTTCCTGGTAAGGATCCGGCAGCACACATGGTACTCAGCAAGTTTTACATCCAAGAGGGCCATGTTAAAAAAAAAAAACAAAACCCAAAACCAAACCAAACAGCACAAAAAATTGTAGAGTTCTGGTGAAATCTAGATAAGGTGAATAGCAAAGGTTTGGTAGGACTCCTACCCGAGATGTCCCCCAAGCAGGATCACGGTGCTACTGCTCACACAGCCCCAACAAACAACTACAGCCACTGAAAACAGAAATCCAAGCTTTTATTCATACACACACTGCCTTAAAGATGAGCAGAAAAGCCGCTCCCATTAACATTGTAAACACTCTTTATTTAGACAAGAGAACATTTAAGTTTTCTTTTCATGTTTTAACCCCCGATTTATTCAACTTCGATACATTTATTTGGTACACTTAAATATTCACATTAAGAGTGTCCACAAGGCCACTTCCCCTTCTAGAGTGACGCTTTCACCCGAACACCATTTGGGGATTATTCACACATTTTCACCGAACAGCAACTCCTCTGCCGTATTTCTGAGGAGCAGGAAGGGCCATGAAAGCATTTCCAAGTGCATTAGAGCTCCACGTTTCAGGCTGCTGGTTTCAACCTGAAAAAAAAAAAAAAAATATTCAAAGTTAAGTTAGTCTGTTTTGTGTATACACTTAATCTTATACAAAGTTATTAACTTTACTGGCATTTCAGATTCAAAGATACACATCAAAGAAGTCAGATGGGTAAACGGCAAAGATTTCATCATTATGCCAGCAAGATTACTTCCAGAATAGAGTTAAACAGAATTCTTTTATAAACCACTAGTTTTAACAAGCTGTATTAAGGAATGATATGTAGAAAAAAAAAAATTCTGCAAAAAGAGCCCGACTTTTAATCCTTGCCTCTCCCCAGATTCTCCCGTTTTAAGCAAAAATTAGAAGCCTAGTAGCAGTATGACAAGTAAAGGACACAAAGTCAGTCAGTCAGTAGGTGAAAAGCATCCTTGACCCACAGGCCATACCTTCAGCTGATGTAAAAAAAGCAACTTACCTTCTTAAACACCCGTAATCCTAGAAGTGGATGGAGCCTACTGTTGGCTGGATGCACGTACACACAGCTCAAAGACAGCGCGGAAGGTCATCTGGTATTTAAATACAATCGGAAGTGGTGGTAGCAAATCAAACTGGGAAAACCCTACCAGTGAGCTGGCACATCAGCTCATCACAATGACTCTGCTGCTTAATGAGCTGAATTTTATCATTATTGCCAGCCAAGTTTTCCGCCCGTGGTGAGACTGGTGTGATTTTTTTTCTTCCCAAACACAAGGGGATTTGTTAAGTTTGTCTCAAGAGATGAACTCTGCTCTAGGAAGCGCAGTAGAATCCTGTTTTTAACTGCTAAGCACAGGACGGATTCGGTATAGCCAGGAACAAGAGAGAAAAGCTCTCTTTGGGCACAGAAACACAGGCCCCTCCCCGTTTCAAGCCCCAGGTGCCAAGTATCTTTCTAGAGGTGAAGTTCACTGCCGTGGTCACCTTTCCCTTTGGAATATATTCCAAAAAACCGATACAGCCAAGTGCCAGCAGGGATGGTGTTTGGTACACACTGTTCTTCAGTCTCTCACTTCCAACAACCAATTGGTTCCCTTCCCAGTTAAAAAGTAGATGCCCTGATGCCATGACAAACCTCTCTCCTCTCCGATTCCTTTGGGATTCTGGGATTCTGCTTTGTTCCGGGGAGCAAGTCTGAAGAGGTTTTACAGCTGCCACGATACCTTTTGTTAGAATTTCAGCCTCTTAACCCTGCACGCAGACAACCCTATTCCTCCTTACTCCATCTGTAAGAAAATTTACAAGCCATAAACCAGTTTTAGAGACCTGGAGGCTTTCCCCAGCTTTAAGTACAGGAAAAAATAGTTACTTCTGTAGCTCCAGAATTCACGTGTCATCTTTCTGCTTCCAAAGTTAACAGCGTGGCAGACTCCAGATTGAAGATTCCCAAAGCCAGTAGTAACAAATTCATCTCTCAACTTCACTTGCTGCCTAAAACAATGAAAAGGGAGAAAAAAACTGTCTGATTCAGAGAACTCCACTGCTGAGCCAGCAGCAGAAAGCTCTCCTTGGGGAAAATAAGCCAGTCAAAAAACCACCAGCCTCCTGAGCA
The DNA here is from genome assembly GCA_013399435.1 of Arenaria interpres. Classification (NCBI taxonomy): domain Eukaryota; kingdom Metazoa; phylum Chordata; class Aves; order Charadriiformes; family Scolopacidae; genus Arenaria; species Arenaria interpres. The sequence continues at coordinate 3,261 of VXAK01017910.1, forward strand.
ACCTCACTACCCGGGGAGAAAACGACGGGTGGCATCTGTGGAGACCAAGGTTAAACAGAGGCATGACCCTTCTATCCAAAGCCAGCTTCAGGACGAAAAATGACTAATTGCAGGGCTATTATGCTGGTGCTAACAAACAGCCATCACTGGGGAGAGGATTACCCCAGCAGGCTACAGACCATAACCCTCGTTCGTGTGCCATGCTCTGGAGAACCTGGTGACGAGTTTTCCTGTGGGTTAAGGTCAGCGCCAGCCCCGTGGTCCTGTCAGGAGAGCATGGCCACAGAGACGGCCAACAACCCCACGGGTGCTGTCCCTGCCACAACCCACCACCCTGGGACCCATCCAATGACCCAAAAAGGGCACAGTCAGGGTCATCACACACCACTTGCCAAACTCCTTCAGGGGACAAAAAAAAAAATAAATAGGTAATTTATCTTTACGGTTAGGACAAGCATTTGCCCATGAAAGTGATGTATCAGTAAACCCAAGTCCCTTCGGATGGCCAAGCTGTCATTGCTTTGAAGACTTGATACACCAAGAGATACCTCAAATCAACCACCACCAGTGGCATATACTAATTAGGGACGTTCTAATTAGCTCCGTCTTCACCTCCCAAGGCACGGGCAGGTCCCTGAAAGCCTGTGTTGGCCAGCGAGCGTCGGCTCCAACTCATCAGCTCCAGGCTCGGCCCGCTGTTGGCACACAGCCGCCCTGCGCGCCAACCCAAACCGGGACGTGGCTACAGCCGCCTGACTCTTCACGGCCTTTCGGGTGCCGGCTCACCCCTCACAAACCAGCCCCAGCACACCACCCCTGCAACTGCTGACGCCACGCACGTCGCCGGCAACGCCACGGCCTGGCTTCCTTACGCTGAACAGGAGGGGACGCTTCCCATTCCTGCCGGAAGCCGGCACCACGAACCGCCCTGCCCTCCATCCGCGCGGCTGCTCCCAGGCGGCGGCAGGTCGGGGCCTGGGCGGCCCGGCCGCTCCCGGGAAGGGAACCGAGCTCACCGCCTGGCCCTGCCGCAGCGGGGTTAGGCTCCGGAGACCGCTCCTCGCCTCGGCGGGAGCCCCACCGCCGGCCGGTACCGCACACGCCATGTCCCCGCCTGCTCCCCCCCTCTCACGCGGCAGCGCTGCCGTCCCGCTCCTCAGGGCCGCGCGGAAGGGAAGAAGGAGGCGGAGGGATCCCCTTAAATAGTCCGCGCGGCACCGCGGCGCTTTGCGGCGGGGCGGGACCGGGCCTGCCCTGCGCGCGCATGCGCACTGCCGCGGCGACACCCCCTTTCCCCCCCACTTCCCCGGTCCCGGTTCCAGTCACAGCCCCGGTCCCGGGCCGTTGGGTCCGACGGGAATCCCGTCACAGCGGCGCTTTGGGCCGTGCTCGGGCAGGAGCGTGTTTGGTTTAGGGAGGGGAAAAGCCGCGGCGGCTCGTTGGCGTGAAAACGGGAGCGCGGAAGGGGAAGGGTGTGCTGCGGTCGCTGAGGGGAGCGGCGGGCCCGGGCGCGGCCTGGCTCCTGCCGCACCCTCCGGTGCCCCGCAGTCTGTGTTTGGGGGGCGGTTTCAGTCAGAAAAGTGAAGAATTTATTGCAGGTGGGTTAAGAAAGTAAACCAGACTGACCTGAGATGGAAGCACGGCCGCTTTTATTTTGTTGTTGTTGTCTTATATACAACAATATTCTTAATAAACCCCACTGTTTTCGACCTTAACGTGCTTCTGTGCTCACAGTGCGGTCAGGCTCTTGGAAGTCAAAGCCATGGAAAATTAAATCTTTTCCGTGTTGTCCTTCTTTGCACGAGCACAATGAATACTTTGTGCTAAAGGTCTCTGAGGGGGAAAAAAAAAAAAAGTAGTGATGGGCAGGGTATGTGTTCAGAGAAAGCAATGCATGGCCGGAGGGCACAGTGCCGTAGTTACTGAGGGAAAAAAAAAAGATCTGTATGCTGCAGGACCCTGCATAGGCAGGTTATTTGGGCCAAGAAGGCCAATGGCATCCTGGGGGGCATCAGGAAGAGTGTGACCAGCAGGTGGAGGGAGGTCATCCTGCCCCCTCTGCTCTGCCCTGGGGAGGCCCCATCTGGAGCACTGGGTCCAGTTCTGGGCTCCCCAGTTCAAGAAGGACAGGGAACTGCTGGAGAGGGGACAGCAGAGGCTACAAAGATGATGCGGGGCCTGGAGCATCTCCCTGATGAGGAAAGGCTGGGGGACTTGGGTCTTTTTAGTGTGGAGAAGAGAAGGCTGAGGGNTGATTCTGTGATTTGCTCATAGCCCTTCATCATCCCATCGCTCTGAAGGAAAAGCTGTGATGACAATAGCTTGAGATTTGCAAAGATAAACTTTAAGTTACTCCATGAAAAATGGTTCCTTTTGATAGCAGTGTGTGAACATTGTAGAATTTTATTCCTAAACACGTGCGTATTTCCAGTGCCAAACGCCAAGCTGGTATATTTCAGTACACAAGGTAGAAACCGTTCCTAAGAAATGCAACATTCCATCCAAACTGCAGGTTTGAAGCAAAGGGGGTCAGAGGATCTGTTTTGATCCTGCTGTAAATTTCTGGAAGACAAGAGCTCTCGTGCTGGTCAGAGGAAGTGTGTTGCCAAACCTGGGGTCCAGGCTCTGGAAGAAAAGGCATAGACATTTGCAGCTGATGCAGAATAATCGGTCTCAGGGAAAAAATAAATAAAAATCCCAACTTATAAATATTGGAAGTTCTCCTCACGTTAAAAACTGCTGGTTTTACTCTGCATATTCTTACTGGCCTTTAATATGTCTGTAAAATGCTGCGAAGGTCTTTGTGTTGTGGCCGCAATTTATACCAGCGTTTTGGGTACAAAGTGGCTCCTGTCTTTGCTGCTGTAAATACTCCACCTGTACAGTAGTGAAAGCCTGAGTAGAGCTGTTTTCTCCGGGCCAGCCATTCATGACTTTCCATGTTTCTAGCCCTTATTCCTATCCATTTTTCATGCTTCATGATTAAACAGTCAGAATGTTTCAATTGCATTTAATAGAAGAAGCCTTTTAAAACTGGGGGGGTGTTTTTTACATTTTACTTTTCTTTTTTTTTTTTCCATTTTCCTTTTTTTCATTTTTCCCACTTTTCTTTTAATTTTTTTCCTTTTTTATTTTTTCTCTTTTCCTTTCTTCATTTTTCCTTTTCTCTTTTTTCTTTCTTTCTTTTTTTTTTTTTTGGTTTCCTTAATTTTCCTTTTTTCTTTTTTTTCTAATTTTTTTCCCTCTCTCTTGCGTTCTGTCCCTTCCGGGTGTATCATTTCAGTGCCTGTGAAGCGACCAGCACCTCAGTGCTAGGTAAGAGCATGCAGCTGATGCAAACCATCGCTGCATTTTGTGTTTTCTCCGTGCCATTTCGGATGCGTGATTCATACGTGGTTTATTTCTATTATCAGACGGCTGCTGCACAGAAGCAGCTCGAGGTTTGACACCGACTTCTGGCTATTTTCACTGGCCCTTTTTCCCCTGACCTGGTGCCATTCATTTATATCTCAGTTACTTACAGAACTAGCCTGAATTCCCTGTGCTTCTACGTTGCTACTTGGTGTTTTATCGGTTCTAACCTGTAACCTGTTTTATTCCCTCATCTTGTACAGCAAAGTACTCCTGGAAACCCTCGCTGTGCTCTCACTCTTGCAACTTAATTAACTATCATCACCTTTGCATCTCCTCATTAATATCTCTGAACACAAATAGCTGTCCCAGGAATAAGAGGTTGTACTCACCCCTTTTTACTCCTGTTACGTACAGTTCTTTAAAAAGTCCGACTCTTATTCATGAGTAGGTCCTTGTCTGCCCTTTTGTATGCATTTTTTTCACAAAATGCAGTAACTCGTGTGTTGAATGTGCTCTGGCTACATAGTTATCATCTTCTATTAAACCACTATGATTGTAAATAAGAAATACATGCCTAAAATAAATAGATTTATATTAATGTGTGATGACGTGCTCAGCACCTCTGAAAAACATCGCAAGTTTGACTCAAGGCTGAACGCAATAAAATGATTTTTTTATATATATAAAGGTTGTTCTTGCTCGTATTTTTGTTTTCATTTTTCATAAATGCCATTTTAAAACTTCAACTGTGAAGTCTTCAGAGAGAAATTACTATAAATGCAGAATATTACTATTAGAAACTATCGCTCCCGTACGATGAGAAACATTTTGCAACTCAGTAAATACATAACGTCCACTGAATAATATTTAATGAAAGGTTTACCTCAGCCGTAACAAACTGTACGGGAAGGACAGTGTTTTACAGAAGAGATACATCAGATGGCATTTGTGCATTTAGTTTCAGCTTTTCTTGCCTAACTGTGGATATTTTAGAGTGAAAAACGTGCGGCGACCAAGCCAACTCTTTGGGCTCATTTGCTGGAATGCACGAAGCTGCTAAAAGACGAGAGAAAGGAACCGTGGTGTCTTCAGCGGATGAGTGGGCTTAGGGGGGGCAACAAACACATTTTAAACCCCGTAACATGCAACACAACAATTATAGTTTGTCTGTAGATATTAGTTTTTAACTTAAATAGATACAAGGTGTAATAAATAACTTTTTCTTTTTTTTTTTTTTGCTTTTAGAAGCGAGGGGGGAGATTAGATTTGCGAAGCTGCTGATGTTTCTCCTTGGTTGGTGCCGTCTCCTTGTGCCGAGTGAGTCAAGAACTGCCCCGTGGCTCCGATGTATAACCTGGAACGCATCGGCCACTTCTGCAAGAGAGGAGGGAAGGACACGCTGAGACACCCGGCGCCTTCGCAGCCCCAAGGCAGCTCTCGGCAAAGCTTTAAACCCCGCTGGAGTCACAATAACAGAAAATAGGGAAAACAGCGCCACGACGTTCCTGTTTTGTCATTTGTTGGAAGCCAGGTAAGGGAACCTCAGCCTGGGGGTAAATATTTATTCTTGTAGCTCCGCTTTCTGAACCTGAGCGAGTCGGTTCCCGCAAAGAGCCCAGGGGTGGCTGCAGGGTGCCCGCAGCTGGGTGCCCTTCCCCTGGGGGGAAGCCTTCAGCTCCGGTTTGGTGTGCTGAGCTCATTACTGGGGGGCTGGATGTTTCAAAAGACAACGTGCAACGGATGCAAAAATACCTGCAGTGCAGCCAGCACCTTCTTCCAAAAGAATATAGCCTTTTTTAAAAGACACTTTTAGGAACAAGCTGGGTAATGAAAGAGAGGTCCAGGAACTAGAAAAGCTTAATACTGCAGTTAAATCTCAGCTCTTCTACTTAAAGACATAAAGCAGCAGCAAGATTCGTACTTGGAAAGACCTTCCAATCTCATTCAGTATTTTTATTTCAAGTGTGATGTTATGAATTCCTCCCGAATAAGACATCTGAGTTTAAAGTCATTAACCGTATATTTTTGCTCGCTGTACACACAGCTGTACGTGGATATTGGACTGTCCTCACTATTTGTATTTACTGTGCTTGACCTGTGAGTGTGGTTAAAGCCCTTCTCTGTACTGCTTGTCTCATATCCTGCACTTTGGGGGTTTTTTGAAGCACCTGCTGTGCTTTATCCATGACACTTCTGTTCTACTGCCATGGAAAAAATTAATTTACTACCAGGAATATTAGAAAGATCAGTTAGACTCAGAAAATCTTTACAAAACTAAACACAGGTAAATGGCACGTAAATAAGATTATGCAAATCACAACTGCTAGATGAATCCAGCGTTGCTGTATTCCAGTAGCCCGGGAGATGTGCGTCGGGATCATTTAACTGCTGTAATAACTATTTTAACATATTTTTCTGCCAGCAAGAGTTGGCAGCTGATAAAAAATACCATAAGAGGCCTGTGTCCCTTCACTCTGACCAAGGGGACTAACAGAAGCTGCTCCAAACTTATTTTGAAATACATCACAATATTTTTTTTTCTTAAATTATAGCCACCTTCTAATTGATACAAAGGTTTTGCTTTCTTAATGAGCCTGCTAATCGTTTAAATAGCTTCAGAAGCCTACCTTCACATCATGCTTTTTACAGCGACCAACACTGTGAACAAGAAACTCTCTGTGAGTTTCCTCACTTTGCAGGAACTGGAGATTATTTCAGAAATTAATCTTAATTAAAATCATTCTGAATTCATCAGACTCTTAAGGAAAAAAAAAAAAAAAAAAACAAAAAGAAAAAACTCCAGAGCTCTAACTCACTCCCTGAGCCAAAGAAAATACCTGGCGGGATTTGAGTCCCATCAGTCAGTGAGCGACGCGTCTGAGAACCGTTCCCAGCCCCAGGTCCTCTCCAGGAGCAGCTCCCCCTCCACGTCCCCTCGGCATCACCGTGATTTACTTTTTAACGAAGGGAAGACCAACAGCTGCGTAGACCAACTCGACTAAATCAGTGCATCAGAAAAGCTCTTTCCCAGAAGGAATTAATGCACGGCCAGGAATTAACGTCCCCTCCTGTACCTGGGGCTGCCTCAGCGGAGGAACCCGAGCAGGCCCAGCCGTGGCTGGTGACACTGCTGTGGGACAGCACATCACCTCAGCCACACACGTCTGCTACAGCCAATTTGGATGGAAGATCACCAAGGCTTCCACACAGGGACCAAGGAGGTGCTGGTGCCCCTCTGGTGCTGCCCTCCGCCTTCAGTGCCAACGGACCGAGTCCCACTAGGTTTCGACCTACGTTATATTTGATATTTTTGTGCAAAGTCCCTGAAGCTGGAGGGACAAAGCTCCAGGACATTTCCATCAGGGCCCTAGCACGCAGGTGGAATGGTTACTCTGGGCTGTCTTTTCATGTATTAACTCTAACAAGGTAAATAAGCTTGAGATCTTTTGTTTCATAGAATCATAGAATGGTTTGGGTTGGAAGGGACCTTAACGACCATCCAGTTCCAACCCCCCTCCGGTGGGCAGGGACACCTCCCACCAGACCAGGTTGCTCAAAGCCCCATCCAGCCTGGCCTTGATCCCCTCCAGGGATGGGGCAGCCACAGTTTCTCTGGGAAACCTGTTCCAGTGTCTCCCCACCCTCACAGCAAAGAATTTCTTCCTGAGATCTCATCTCAATCTCCCCTCTTTCAGTTTAAACCCCTTCCCCCTCATCCTATGGCTCCCCTCCCTGATCCAGACTCCCTCCCCATCTCTCCTGGAGCCCCTTGAGGGACTGGAAGGGGCTCTAAGGTCTCCCCGGAGCCTTCTCTTCTCCAGGCTGAACACCCCCAACTCTCTCAACCTGTGTCCACAGCAGAGGGGCTCCAGCCCTCGGAGCATCTTCATGGTCCTCCTCTGGACCCAAAGTATCTACCCGAATCATCTAAGTATCTTGAACACCTATTTATTTCTCCACTGAGAGAAGGTGGTTGCTGCCCCTCAGCTGTCCTACCTTGACAGGGTGGAGGTACCCATCCCCTCGGAGGGTACCCAACCCCTCTCCCGGTGCCTCCTCCTCATCTTGAAGGCTGCGGGTGAGGTGGGCGATATAGGTGGTGGCCAGGAGGAGCACGTCCAGCTTGGAGAGCTTGGTGTCAGGCGGCACGGAGGGGAGAGTCTTCTGCAGCTCAAGGAAGGCATGGCGCAGGGTCTGAACCCGGCTGCGCTCTCGAGCGGCGTTGGCGGCGGCGGGTCGGCCGGGAGATGCCCCAGCCCGGGGCCCAGCCACCGAGGGAGGGCAGGAATTGCCACCGGCAGCAGAAGGCAGCAGGGAATCTGGCTCCGGGCCGGGGACCTCCTCGCCTCTCCCAGCCAAGTGTCCACAGTCCATCGGTGACGTCCCCAGCAGGGAAAGTCCTGCAACCGAGAAGAGCATCTCTACAGGCGAGGAGTTGAGCTTTCCCTAAAGATTCATTTCTTGGGGACAGCGTCACACACGAGAGCACGTTCCTTGAGTCACTGGTAGCCCCAAAGACCACCCGGCTCTCCTGAGACAGACTCCATTTACAACCAACTAAAAACAAGGCTAAATGTGATTTTTATTTATTTTTTTTAACCACATTACTTGTGTAATTTGGGATGTGGGGCTGTGCGTATATTTTCTCTTTGCCTGCCATCATTTTACTGACGGCATTTCAGTGCCCGGTGGGTTACGGAAAGGAAAACCCCATTGTCAGATGCAGCGGGGAACGGAGCCACGGGGCACCGGACCGGGTTTTGGAAGGATGGAGCTTGGGCCACTCTTTGAAGGGATCGGGAGCCGACTTCCATCCTCCCCCCCTAACCCTTCTCAGGAATTTCCGTGCTTATCCTGTAGCTTCTACGTTTTTCAAACCTTCAAAGCATCTTGTAAACTGGATTTTGGCCATTGGGGGGCAAAAGAACCCTTTAAAAACAACAGCGAAAAGCTCCTTTCGAATAACGGCGGGGAAGTCGTTTCCCCCAGCTCTCCCCCCATCAGCTCCGCCCGGAATAAAACCCGGAGCCCCTCTAATCGATTGAATTCCACAGCAAAATGCAATTCAATCCACGTTCCCCCAAGTGCTAAAATAATACCTGCTCCCGTTGTCCTCGGTCAAGGGGCTCTTCCGGGCGACTCCGCCAGATCCCGGCTTTCACGCGTGGGGAGCAGCAGCTTCTGTGGTGGCCCAGCTGGACAGCAGGGGCGAGAAGGACTTATTAAAACTTTCACTTGCGTTCAAAATAGGGTGTCGTTGCAGAAATTTAAATAAAACGGATGGGCGTGAATGACCTAAAAAAATCCTAAGCCTCATTTTGCAACGCGTTTCAACCCCCTGCTGGAATCCCACTGTGTGCCCTCGGCTGATAACGGCAAAAAAAAACCCCAAGACCGTGAAAATTTATAGCAGAAAAGAGGAAATGTTTCAAAACAATCTTTTTTTTTTTTTTTTTTTGCAACCTTCTAATTTGGTTGTATTTAGAAGGCATTATTTTTTGGCGGTTTATTGTGCTCAAAATTATTAAATTGCTGTTAATCTGACAGTTTTGTCGGGTAATGTTCCCTTAAATACAGTTGAGACTGAAATGATTTATGAAATGCTCTCCGTGCGTTATAACGAATTATAAAAAAAACAAAGGGGAAAAATAAATCTCATTATTCTTTTATATTGTGATAATTATGACCTGTATAAAACAGACTCACATTAAGGTCTACATGAACTTACCTTGAGCGAGAGCTGAAAAACGGTCCCTAAATTGGCGCTTTTGCCTAATTTAAAATAAAAAAAGGCCCCCCGTGCTTTTTTTTCTCGGTATTTTCTCGCCGTGTTAAGTCGGGGTCAGATCTAGACCCATTTTAGTGGCCAAAAAAGTCATCTCAATTGCCCCTTGTCGGTGCGATCATCAAAGAGAGTCTGTCGTTTCAGGTTTGCCAGCGGGATTGCTCGTTTCCCCGGCGAAATCCCACCGAAACGAGGGATTCTTCCCCCATTACTGGAAAAGTGGGAATCACCCGAGAGTGGAGACAGACCGGGTGAGTACAGATACCCCTCCTCTGCTGACGCACGGGACGGGGGCTGATTTACAGGCCGGTTGGGGTTTGCTGGGTTGGTGTTGAACCAAACTCAGCGCTCGAACGACCGTGTGTGAAATACAGCAAACGGAGCCGCGCGTACCTAAAATCCTCATTTCCTTGGGCGCCCCTGGAAGCGGAAGTTTCCGTTTTCGGGAGCTTCACCTCGCCATCGGATTAAATCCTGGGCCTGCAGGAAAAAAGGGGGGGAAAAGGGCAAAATTTCACCTGTGGAGATGGGAGATTTCACTCTCAATTAGTTTCTTCCCCATTGGATTTTTCCCGTGGAGTATTGGATTTCCCCAGGCAGCGATGCCTAACGGCCCCGGGAATGTCCAGGGCACGGAAACCCGGGATCTGCTCCAGGTGTGTACCCAGAACAGGGTGGCTCCTGGGCTTAGGATGGTCACTGGTCACACTGGTGCCGCCGGGGTGCACGCTCCGGCTGCTGCCCTCTCTGTAAAGCCAGGAATCACCCAAATTTCACCCTCCAAAAAAAAACGTTGCTGAAAACTACCTAAATCAAATGCCTCTGGGAAACAGTCAGTTTCCACGTCGTGGCCTTTAAAATTTTACGAGAATGGAGTTCCCGGCTTTTTTAAGGATAATTGGAACACTTTTTTGCTCGCTGCCTGGTGCGCGGAGACCTGGAAGCGGGGGCGGGAAAGGGAATAAAAGCATTTATATTATTTCTGAAGCGTTTCTGGTGCAGGCAGGTGCGTTCCTGGGTTTTGTATGAATTTACAAGGGCACAGGCGCTTCGAAATCGAGTTCGTTTCCCAAGAAAAGAGCGTTAACGGTTATTTTCGTCCAGTATTCCCTGGGAAGGAAGGGGCGGGGGGG
>VXAK01017914.1:8382-31868 GCA_013399435.1 Arenaria interpres
TAAAGAGATGGTCTCAGATAAAAGGAAAAATTGAAACAGAAAAAAAAAGCCCTCCAAAATATTTCAGAAGGAAGCACACTAAACGTTGTCCTGCAGTGGTAGAACATCTTAATGGCGTAAGCATGCACTAACTATCAGGGGTACTACCAGTCAATGATTTCACAATACTCTGCTTCACCTGGATGCATGCTCTACTTTTCAGATTGGTTCATATGATTGACTGTGTATGTAAAGATATAAAGTCACATTGGCAAAATGGTATTTGATATATTCTTTCACTGTATGTTTGGAATGTAGATAATAAATAAAAAATCTCAATTTTTTTATAAGTTTGAAATAAACAGCCACTAACAATATCAGAAATTACTTCAGAATTTAACATCAAAAAGAGTTGAAGAATGCAGGTTGAATTTTAGAATTGCTATATTCTCATAATCCTCTTAATTCTCCAGTTCTGCTAAGAAATACTGCTAAGAAATAATAAAACAGAACAAGACCAAATGCATGAGTTCTACATGTGTAAGTAGGATATTACAAATTTGTTTTTGCTATTCAGTGTGGAATACTGAGGCATGGGAGAAGCTGTGGAACGGGTCATTTCCTCAGAGGATTTTCCTCTGTTCCTCACCAGAGCCTCAGTTCTTTTGCATACTTAAAATATACTGCAGAGAATATTTGTTCACACAGAGTTCATTTTGAGGGGGTCGTTTTGAGTGTGCTATTCGAGATTTATCTTCCTTTTCTTACTGTGAAGAAGTTCTTGGTAATTCTGCTTAAGATGGTTTCCTGCATTCTACACAAACTCCTGCTTATTTGTGATTTCTTTGGGATATGCTTGCCTTTTATAAATGATAATGAAGTTAATTTATGACAGGGCATTCTGGTCAGGAGAAGAATTAAAACTCAGGTTTGTTTCCGTGATATATCATGAAGTCTCTCAGTACTTGTCAGTATTTCTCCTCTGTTGTCGTTAGCACTCCAGCGTTTCAGCTGATGCTTTTTCTACTCTCTCCTGCATTGGAACAGGAGCTGAAGCAGTGCAATGGTCCTAGGCCATCTACTTTTCAGTAAAGTTGTATTGGATTACGAAAAAACATGAACTGATCCCATTTAAATCAATTTTGTCACTTCATGTATTCTGAAGATGAAATATTACTATACACTTTAAGAAATTATGATTTCCCTCTTTAGATTTGAGCAACTACACTGTGGACAACTGTTGCCTTTCAATTTCTATAGTGGTATTTATTTTCCTGGGGCAACGAAGCTTAACTCAACCTTATACAAAGGGCCCAACGTAAATTTAGATTTTATCCCTGTGGCTGTGAAAAATCTGCCAGTGCAGAAATGTGATTACAGCTCAGTGGTTCACTTTATCTTCTGTCATTCAACAGGGCAGAACGGGTGGTGTACACAATGTAAGGAATGAATCAGCTGCTGCTTTTGCTGCCTTGGTCGAGGACAGTAATTCCTAGGAAAATTCTTCTGCCAGGTCTTGGTCATAATTTGCCAAAGCCTGGGAGGTTAAGGACATAGAGGGTTTAAAAGCAGTGTGCATATCCTCTGTATTTACTTGTGTTGATTGTACACTTCAGTAGATTTACGACTGCTCTTAAGTAAAGTAGCTTAATCTACTGAAGCCATTGAGACCTCCTCCTGTAATGAACAGATCTGAACAGCTCCAAATGACTTAATTAAGGGATATATCTACATTTACAAATAACTTAATCAAGAAGAGTCATGCCTCCTGAAATTCCTGTTTTTCCACTCTTTATATTGTGCTAGTATTAACTGTAGTGACCAATCTGGCAGATCCTTGGAGAGCTTCTGGGCTTTTGGAAAAGCATCCTAAGGTGCATATGAAAAATGAAGAGTTTTTAGTAAATCTAAAAGATAAAGGTCTTGATGTCCCTGTAGCAGAAGGACACCTTTGAACAGTAACAGAGATATGAACTCTATGTTTCTTAGTCTTTCTTCATGCTCTCCATCCTGTTTGTTTTTTAGAAAAAAAGTTTGCATGGGATCATCATCATCTGCCAGCAGCTTGGCATAGGAGAACTGCATGGTAGATGAACACCTATCTTTAGAGGACCGATTCTACTCTGTGCACCTTACATAGCTGCTGGTTGCTGTTTGTAGACTTTTATGTATCGTGGTAGTCTACAAATGGCACAAAGTCACATGAAATTCAAATTAAGAAAAATATATGTATAAACTTTTCATCACAGTTTATTCCGTTTCATGCCATAAAAAAGGTACCCTTGCAAGTGTAGGTTACATGAGTTATAAATAACATCTATGATTACACTTTATTCAACTGACTCTTAATTATACTAATTAAAGTAGATTATAAATATCCAATTTAAAGTAAGATTATCAGTTATTTATTAAGGTACTTTAAAATTCATGTGCCATCTATATACAATGAGGTATTTCATTGCTCCTACATTTAATTTCTTGTGTTTATCTGATTCTCATGGTGTGAAGCAGATATTTGGCTCAATTTGCCTTCAGTTATATTACAAACACAGATTAAAAAATAAAAATTGGAACTCTAAGAAAGACCTAGATAAAAGTAAAACAGCCATGGCATTTTAAATTTTCTGGGATGGCAAGAAGTTTAAAACAATAACCCACATAAATTTACATTTAATTTTCAGGTTTAATTGTGTTTGAGCTATGGGTATACATTTGTGATTCTGGAAGTAAATAGGCACTGTACTGTTAAAGCATGGTATGCAGTATTAGAGAATCTTTATCTAATTTGTCTTGGTTATCTTGAAGGGAAAATATAATTATCAAGGGGTAAAATGTTCTCAGGCTAGATTCTGTAAGAATTCCACAATTTTTATATGTACCCACTGAAAAAACAGTGTTTTTAAGTTCTGAAGGTGAAAATAAAGTGTAGAAGCCAAAGCTTTAAAGCAACTGTTGTTTCTGAAATGACACCTAGGACAGCCAGAACAAAATTGGCTTTTACTCTTCCAACTAAGGAGAATGGTGTGCCCAGGCCAAGCATGAGGTGAATTAACTCAGTGCTGTGTAGGGAAGCTTGCATTTTCCCTCACTGCCTTATCTGCAGATAAAAAAGCAATTGTTTTTGTTGCTAAGGATAGCAATCCCATGCCTTCCATACAATCAAAAAGTAAACCATCACAATAAATAAAAAGAAATGGGTTGAAGAGCTGAAAGAAATGTTTCATCCAGTCGTACTATTTATGAAAGCTGACAATTTGTAATGGGTGTTGGCAACAGAAAGGTGCAATTACTTCTTTCTCTGCTGCTGGGTTGCGGCACCGCTCTGCCTGCAGGCAGCCTGAAAGCCGTGAGGCTGGGGGAGCTAGGAGAGGTCCGGTCCTACCCACGCTCTGCTGGTTGTTGCCAATAGGTAGAAAGCGGCAGAGAGGTGATGAGGTGCCACGTAACACACAACACAGAATAAATATTTACATACACAACTACCCGTGAGGCTCACAGAGGAGGCGGGGTGTGTGGGGAAGAATGTACCTACAAAATGCCATTCATGCCTGTGGTGATAATTGTAGCACCAGCAGCATCTTTACCATTGCTTTTACCATTACTAGAGGGTTGTAGTTTTAATTTCCAGTTTAAGTTACAGAGTATTGTCATATCTCAGGGACTAGAGTTTCAGAAGCTTTAACTACTTTTTTAACAACGTGGTTTTCTTGGCTTACTTCAGAATCACAGAAAGAGTAAGCTTGCAAATCTCTTAATAAGGCAATTACATGCAGACAAAGATTAGATCTCATGGCACAATAGATTTTTGCTATATTATTCAGTATCTTTTTGATATTCCACTGTCACTAGACAAAAGCTCTGAATAGTAATGTGACAAGTCTATTCAGGAGACAACAATACAAGATTCCTTAATTGTGCTCACTTGTATGCCACACAAACCTGCACTTAATTTTCCTGCCTGTTTTGAAAATGTGGAAAGAAAATACTATTTAGATTCAACAGTGCTTTTAGTGCTTTATCTGTGAGATCTGCATTTTGTATTTGTAAAGTGAAAATGTTGAGATAGTCAATCACTTAATTTTTCCCATACAGTGAAAATCTTACAATCTCTTGATTCAAAATGTCAATCTTAATATAGAAATGAATTTCTTCTTATTAAAAACAGAAAAAGAACTGAGCAAAATACAGACTGCAAAAGGGAGGCTGTGCTGTTTTCAATATGTGGAGTCTGTAACCTCATGTTTGTTTTCCCAATGTCTGTGTGACAGATAAATCAAGAAAGACATGGGAGTATATTTTCTTGCCATAATTTATTTTGTAAATGGCATTATACAAGTAATAACATTTTCACATTTTTCCTTGGTAAAACGATGTGCATTAAAGAGCTAATTATCATTATTCCTAGATTTTAGAGGCAGGCTGAAGTAGAAGTGTGATGGTTTGCACGAGGCCGTGCTCTATGTTGACAGCAAATCAAAGCTTAAAATCAGTGCTGCCTCGATTCCAGTGTATATCCCTATGCACATGGGAAAATATCACAGGATCTTCCAAACAGAGGTGGAAAACTCTGCCACAAGTTAACTTCTCCCTTCACAAAGATAAAGCTATAATCTATACTGTGTATTAATCCCAAATATATGAAGACATTCTGGACCCCTTTCAGAGGACGTGAGAGATATTCACCAAACAAGTAGTGATGATGTTTTTTATTTCAGTCACACAAATGAATAAACTTACATAAATCTATGTATACGTACAAATACTACATTATCATAAAAATAAACCAACAATTAAGTCTTCACTTGTTTGCTCTTATCCCATAGAGGGATAAGTTCTTGCCTGTGGGAATCTATTGTAGTTGAAAGATAACTTTAGTTAATTCCATATTTAGTGCAGTAATACCTTTCTGTTTCATTGCTCTTGTTCAGACTATGGATGTTCATGCTTATTGTTTATTCAGAACAAGAGTTATTTCAGATCTTAAGAGTGGTGTTTAGCCACATTACATAGAAATTTTCAACAATGAAGGACAGAAAGTCCTCCATTGGTCAAATATAACCAAGATCTCAAGAAAGAAAACAATATACTTTACTCAGGTTCATCTTCAAGCTTTGTCTGTGAGTTTAAAAATTTTACTTCTGTAACAGATATTACAATTGCAAATAGAGTGCATGACCTTTATTGCCAAAGGTACCGTTATTTTTCAGTAAAAGTGTAATTTTTCAATCCATAATTCTAGCTCCACAAAATCTAATGAATAAATAAATTCTTTATTGACTTTGGCTCAAACAGTAGGGCCACGTGACTGGACAAATAACTAAATGTTGGCAGAAGGAGATTGAAAAGTCAAAAGCCATCCATTGTTTAAACTAAGAATTTCAGGGTATTGGGCAGGATTTATATCAAGTCCAAACCCAGCAGGACATAATTCCAGGTTTCTGTGAGCCTGGTGAGCTGTTCTCCAATGTATTACTTTTGATATCCCATTAGGATTTCAAATAGTATGTGCAAGTTACAAAAACACTTTAAAAGGAATTCCATTTTTTCACAATAGAGTACGTGATATTTCTGCATACCTTTTGTTTTCCACCCAAAAGAGTGCTGCCAGCGTTTTTCTGAAATTTTTGTCTGCTGTACTGTGAAGCTACTGGAGTCACAGCAGCTAAAGATGGTCCTTGGGAATCTATTTCCCATGTTGTGTGATGGTGTTGAATGAGTCGAGAGCTGGAGGTGCACTGGCTGGAGGTGAACTGGCTGGGCTCAGCCAGTTCAGGAGTAGCGTTGTGAAAGCACAACTGAAAGAAATATAGCACCACGTGCCTTTTGCACACTGCATCTGCCACATGAAATTGTGGTAAAATTAGAAGACTTTTCAAAAAATAATTATTCCCACCAATAAATGAAATCAATTAAGCATGGCAGCTCCTGGAATAAATAAAAAGATGATCAAAACTTGCTGTTCTGTCTCCGCATGAGTATCCCTGTTCATCTTTCTGTGCTTGGAACCCCTGAGCTACTCCTGAATTTGCAATTACATTTTACAGACAGTGCCATAGCCTTGCCATAGAACATTTATTTCCAGCTGTAGTGGGGACATAATGCAGTATGTGAAGATACAGAATATAATCCTGGCCATGCAAATATTCAGGTTTAGGTTGTGGAGATGAATGTCTGTAAGCTAGTCCATTTGCAAGGTGTAGAACAATCCCATTGATTTGACTTGACTGGGGTCATGAAGACAGTCAACATTAACCCCTTTACAGTGTGTTACTGCAGGACTGAGCCTTATGTAGAAAGACTATAACAGTCCTTGTAATTAACACACAATGTTAAATTCAGTTTTTGTGTACCAAGGAAGAAAGAATGTGCTGGAATTGAAAAAGCATTAATGATTTTTTTGTGTATAAGCTGCTTTTTGTCGTGACTACTGAAGATTAAACTGGGTAAATTACAAAAAGATCTAGTTCCAAATAATAGTTCCTAATCTACTCCCAAGCCTGCAGGCGTGTATAAACTATCTTTTTGCATATACTCAATTCAAAATAGCCGTATAGGAACACAACCTACTCCTGAACAATATCATATTTTAAGAACACACAGGTGACACCTGGGAACTCTGCTAGTTTTTTACACTGACATGATGTGTATCTTTTAACCTGTAGCCAATTTGTTCGCTAAACCCAGATATCCTCACCATTCTTTTCCCTGTTGGCTTCTTCCCCCTGCTCCCCACCTTTGTGCACTGGTTAATGTAAATGTATTGCTTATTTTGCTTTGAATGCAGAAAGTGGATTTTTCAAGATAATGTAAAGAGAGTGTTTCATGCAGAATGGAGGAAATGACCGGGTGAGCTAGGTGTAAAGAGATATGGTGGCAGACATTGTACTCCTGTCCACCAGGTGGATCAAAGGGGAGTATTTCTTCATTGTGGGGTGGACACCACCCAGCGATCATAACTCTTGACTAAGCATCATACTGGCTGGATAGTGCAGCCAGCAGAGGCGGCTCAGCTTCTTTGAGTTCCTCTTGAGATCTGCTTGAACTTCTGGGCTCTTTATATAGGATCATCAGGGTATTTTCAGGATCCGTCTGAGGTCTCCAGCTGCAGCCAGGCAAGGACAGAGATAAGCCTAAGGTAAGGGTACGTCTATCATCTTCTCATGAAGTATATCAGCTGTCCTTGATGAAGGATGCTTGCAGTCTTTGGTCTAGCTGACTTCTGCTTAGACTGGGCCAAGCACCCTTCTAGTCCATGCTAAAAGAGAGGCCTATGTAAGAGCCAGCCTATATCACAGCTGGAATGGGCAGCAGTTTGCACAGCAGGGCACAAAGCAGAGGGCAGCAAACTTGCTCAGTCCTGCATACCCAGCCCCAGCTGTTGTGGTCACGTGCCCCAGGGCAAGGTTTCCAGCAGCCTATGGAGGTTGTTCCCTCACTAAGACTCTTGGACCCAGAGAGAGCTTCAGAAGAAGGACGCATACCTGCAAGTCTGAGGCCACTAGAAGTGCCTGAGGCCTCTTGCTAGTACTGGGGCACATGATCTTCTGGCCTGCAAGAAGCATGCAACTGCTGAGGACCTGTGTCACCAAGTGAGGAGTTGGGCCACCAAGTGAAAGAACTGTGGGAGGAGGTCAGCAGATTGCACAGTATCAGAAAGGATGAAGAAGAGAATGAGTGATTCCTCTCCAGGTCCCTGCAGCTTCAAGGGCCCAAATCTCCAGCTGTAGTGGAAGGGCAGGAAGCGTTTCTGCTTATGAAGTTGGAAAGTGGAAACTCTAACCATGATGAAAGTTGAAAGCTGGTGACTTCTCACATCAGGAGGAACCTTCCTTCTCCATGTCTCCAGTGGCTGTGCCTGAGCTGCTCTGATGAGCTGGTGAACCAAGAGGAAGTTGCTAGTGGTAGTGGCAGGAGATTCCTTGCTGCAGGGGACAGAAGTCCCCATTGGCCAACCTGATTTGTCATCTAGGGAAGTTTGCTCTTTGCTGTGGGCCTGCTTTTGGGACATTGTGAAGAGTCACTAGGGATGGTGCAGCTCTCAGACCATTACCCACTTCTGCTTTTCCACCAATGATAGCGATGGAGTAACCTGGGAAGTATCAAATGTGACTACAGGACTCTAGGGACAGTGGTCAAGGGCACGGTGGACCAGATCATGTCTCCTTGGTCCTGCTGGTGAGGTGGAAGGACCTGAGGAGGACTGGGTAGATCTTGTAGTTCAACAGATGGTTGTGCACTTAGTGTTTTTCAGCAGGGTTTTGGCTTCTATGACCATGATTTTGAGGATCAACAGCTGCTTGGAAGAGACAGGGTCCACCTGAATAAGTGGAGCAAAGTACCTTTCCCAACAGACTGGATAACCTGGTAAGGAGGCCTTTATGCAGGGAATGATGGAGGAAGGAGAGTTTCTTCAACAAACAAGTAGGGACGAGGAAGGTGAGACACAGTCATGGGGAAAGAAGAGACATAGCAATCAATGAAAGAGGGTTGATGTGGAGTCCCTTTGAGCACAGACGTGTAAATAAGAAAGTGCTGAAGGGCTAGCCTCATGTGGAAAAGCTTATGCTCTTTCACAGTTGGGTCTATCTCTTAAGTGCCTTTACTAATGCATGCAGCACAGGGTAAAGGCAGGAGGAATTTGAAGTCTGCACACAGCTGCAGGGCTATGAACTCACTGGGATCATGGTTGTACAACTGGAGGACTGCCATACATGGATATGGATGCTTGAGGAAGGACAGGCTGGGAGGGTGAGAAGGTGGAGTCACCCTTCATTTGAGAGAGCAGCAGGGATGTATAGAGCTCTACTTTAGGATGGGTGATGAACCATCTGAGAGCTTGTACATGAGGATTAGTGGGCAGACGAACACAAGCGATGCCACGGGTGTCTGCTGCAGACCATCTGATCAAGAAGAAAATGAATGTGACCTTCATCAGTCCCATCCTGGAAGAGCCTCATGTTTGCAGACCCTGGTGTACCTGAACCACTCCAGTCTCTGGACACAGCTGGGCACAAACAACCCAGGAGGTTTCTGGAATACGTTGACAACAACATTCTGACACAAGTGATCAGGGAGTCAACAAGAACAGACGCTCTGCTGGACCTCCTGCTTACAAAAACCGAAGACCTATTTGGAGATCCAATTATATTCAGTACAGCAACACATTATAAGTAGAACAGTACCTAAAATGACTAATTTCTCTAGAGGTTCCAGATTCACTGTAAAATTGGAAGTTCTTCTGAGCGGGGATTGTGTTATGCAGTGCTGATCATAGTACTAATCCAGTGAGTAATGTAAGAATAAAAGGTAACACATGATAGCACATAATTCTAATAATTGTTTTTAACTTCTTAAACCAAACAATTTTCATCTAGGTTTTACCAAATAGTGTACTGTTTAGAACAATTACATTAGAGCTATTAACAGTGTTCCTATGAGTTTTGTGTGCTAGAGTGCTTCAACTTCAATCATACTATTTTTTTATTACTAGTTGGAATTGTGATGTTTTAATCATAACGTAAATGATAATACATCATAATAATTTAAGACAAAAATATCTTTTGCAGATTTTGTTTCACTAAATTCTTGTGAACCTACACACTATCAATGTGTGCTAAAGAAAGGTCATTACCTTCCTTTGCAGTTCAAGCTACCATGGTACAATGTTTGATAGCCCTTCTATGCTGCTTTCTAGAAATATATGATAGGGCTTAATGCAAGGTAACTTTAGGACTACAAAACAGAGATTCTGGGCTACTCTTTCTCCTGTGGAGAAAAAGGTCCATGTCGACATATCCAGATGCTTACTGAAGCTGTGGGGAATTTTAACCTTCTAAAGGGAATGAGGTGGTGAAGCGTATCCAGCTTGAGGGAGCAATTTGAATTAAGTACAGTGTTGTCAGTGGGGAGAACCAGTGAAGAATTCAGACTTTTAACAACCTGTTTTGCACAGCTGTAAATAATGATATCAAGATGAAATTGTAAAAGCAGTTTAGAGCACAGATTAAATTTTAAGAGTAATTTATAGGTGATAAGACCCTAAGAGTCCTAATGTGCAACTTCTTGTTTACCATAGGCCAAGAGGTCCCACAAATTATATGAACAATGAAATTGCTGACTTCAGCAAAAATCAGTAGTATGAGGATAACAGGTATCCAAGAACAGAGGTGGCAGGAATCTCCCCCTCCTTCTTCCAGCAGTCACATGTCCCATCTGCCCCAGAAGTCCCCTGATCCCTCCTGTTACCTGGTCTGTTTACCCTACATTTTTTTTGCACCTCTGTGTGTGTGACCATTTTGTGAAATACCATACCCCCTCTACTCCATGCCATACTTCCTCTCTACTCTGCTCTGGTGAGATCCCACCTGGAGTACAGCATCCAGTTCTGCGGTCCTCAGCACCAGAAAGACATGGACATGTTGGAGCAGGGAGGGCCACAAAAAAGATCAGTGGGAACACCTCTGGAGCACCTCTTCTTTGAAGAAAGGCTGAGAAAGCTGGCATTGTTCAGCCTGGAGAAGAGAAGGTTCTGGGGAGACCTTTTGTGTGCTTTCAGTACTTAAAGGAGGCTTATAAGAAAGATGAAAGCCTTTTTACCTTTTTACCTTTTTGTCCGTAGTGACAGGACAAGGAACAACAGTTTTAAACTGAAGGAGAGTAGACTTAGTTGGACATAAGGAAGAAGTTTTCTACAATGAGGCTGGTGAGACACTGGAACATGTTGCCCAGGGAAGTTGTGGATGCCCTATCACTGGAAGTGTTCAAGGTCAGGTTGGATGGAGCTTTGAGCAGCCTGATCTATTGAAAAATGTCCCCTTTCATGGCACAGGAGTTGGACTATATGATCTTTAAAGGTCTCTTCCAAGCCATACCATTCTGTGATTCTATGATACCCCATGCACTTTTATACTTGTGTGATTTCAAATCACCTTCTTACTGGCTGCCCATTTCCTTTGGACTAGGAAGTCCTTGCATATAAAAGTATACACATTTTTACATATGTGTATTTGTGTACACATATACTGTATATTTATAAAGGGGTAGACAAATATATATTTTTTTTCTTTGTGCATAGACACCCATTATGTGTGTATTTGTTTATGTTCATGTATAGTGTATTTATACATGTATAGAGATATGTAAATTAAGTATATATTTATATAAAAAAGTGCAAGAATAACATAGATAAAGTATTATTTAGCAAGAACTGATGAACGTACATGAGAAGGACAAAGCTGAAGTGATGGGGCTCCCTCTGCTCCTTGTCTGGGAAACAGACTACACCAGCGTTTGTGCAGAGAGGAGGCAAGACGAGTGGATAACCTTTCTTTGCAGCACAAAGTCATTCACTGAATTGATAGCCGGCAAGCTCAACTTATTGTGAAAACACTCGAGAAGGAATTTTTCTGCTAACTTTGGTAGTTTTCCATCAAGGCTTCTTGCCTTCGAACCTCAAACAAATACTAAATTTTAATGCTGAGACTTCCAGCAGCAATTTTGAAGTGCCAAGCAGCAAGGCAGAGTTAGGGACATGCCTCAGCCACCTGACATAATGACGAGTGGTGATATAAGCATACAAACCTGACATTGTAAACTAACAAAGGGAACAAGAAGATGTAAAAAAAAGGGGAGTAGACCATTTAATGAAAGCTAGTAGTGACTTGCTTTCTCACTGGAAAAAATAAACCACCATAAAACCTAACCAACCAACCAAAACCCAGAGGGGGTGTGGGAATGATATTGTCCTTTTCAAAACTGTAAAATGTTTAAAAACGTTTTTCTAAAGAAATGGAAACATGGGGTTCATCTACTCCTCACATAGGACTTATTCTAAGGTTTTGTTAATTTTAATAGTTACAGCTTCAAAAGACAAGTGTCTGCCTGTCCATATTGTCAATCCAGAATAAATGCAACAACATTTAAATGTCAAAAATTTTCTTGATTTCTTATTTTCTGTTTCTGAGATCTGTAACTACAATTGCCGCAGAAAAAAACAGACTTTGCCAAAAGGGGATAGAAAATTATAGTGCTCCTTTTATAGTGATTAGTAATTCCAGGTCTAATAAATAACAAAAAGTGCAGGTCAATATTTAGATCTAATCTTAAAGTATTTTTTTGGATCTGCTTTTCATATTTTTGAGGGTTTCTGATAGCTATGGGGCTTTAATGTTGTTACATGAAGCTATTCTTAAAGCTGCTGTTATTCTTCCTATCTTAATGCCTTCTTTCAAACATAATGACTAAACATGTGCAGTAAAATTATACCCTTTTCTTATAATCCTGTAATCTAAGTGATTAAAACAGTATTTTAGATCATCGTTACATTCAGATTAAGTCAAGACAGACTGTCCTCTGGGAGCTTATTTTATTTTCTATTAGATTCATTAAAATGCCATTTTTTCTCTTTCCAAACAGTAATAGCTAAGCTATAATTTAACAGCTTTAACTAGAAGACGTGATTCAGTTGTTGACCGTTAGGCACGGGCTAGCAAGCCAAAGTGTGGGCTGACTGTGTTTGTGATGACGAGGCATCTTGTGGATTGCAGAGGCTTTCCCGTCGCTTGGCTCGTCATTATCTGCTGGTCCACGTTGTGCTGCTCTCTGTTCTGCTGCAGGCTGAACCACTGCTGGGAGTACTACTCCACACAAAATATGAGCTGATATCTGGCTAGAACTGTATGAACTAAAGATAAATATGAAGATGAAAAGATTTTAAGAATGCTGTGAAAATGACTAAAGCATATGAAAGGCTGATATAGATAGGCTATTCAAAGAGAAACTCCAAGCACGAGAGAAGACCAGAGGAATTGTCTCACTGCTTTGCTGGTATTTAGACTCCAGCTGGTGGGAGCAGTAATTCAGCGAACTTGCACCATTTCTCACTGTAATAGAAGCTCCACTGTTATTAAAATCAATTGCTTTTATGGTGCAGAAATCTATCCACCCCCACCCTGCACCCCACACCCCCGTAATTTTTACTTCAGTGTCCTGAAATCTAGTCTTATCAAAGCAATTATTAAATGGCGCAAGCTCTAAGGGTCCTTCAGCTGGACTCTGCACAGGGCTGTGGAAGACACCTGGAGGCACTTCTCTGCAATGGTGACTTTAGGCTAATGCTTTTGTATAGCATTTTCTGGAAGTTGTAAAGCCTGATGAGGTTTGACTCTGCATTCTCTTAGGAGAGTCATGGTTTTACAGTCAGGAGGTTGATATAATGATGCCATCAGCTTCTGCATAATTGCTGAGATTTTTAGACACCACTAGAATTACCATTTGTACAGTCATTTACAATTTTTCTAAGTAAAAGCTGTGTTCTTGCTCAACTTTGAGAAAAAGTTGTCATTTCTCATGGCCAATATTTCTACAGTATACATATAGAAACCCTGCTTTTATTGTATTTATCTGCAGGTTGCATTTATCTGATGCAAAAAGATGCTTCTAGCCATGTTGTATGAACATGCCTTGTATTACAAAGGAAGGAGTCATTGGCAAAAGCTTAGCCACCTCCTCTTTTCCAAAACGAATCAGTTGTATCCATCACTGTGAATTCCACAGATGAGTACAACTGTCGGAAAGATGTGGATGTATCAATGTATCTGTTGCTTTACACAGTTTTCTTTAGCATATCCAACTAATAACTACATACATAAGATCTGAACAAAGAAGCTTTGTTCAGCTTCTTGGTTTTAAATATTTTTTTTCACATGTTGTTCCTCCATTTCCAGGACTATCTCTTCTCTGGGAGATTTGAGCTCAAGTCTTTTGGAATAATATTTCCCTGGACAAATCTCTTGATATTTTTATACCTCAGTTTCCCTGGCTATGGAACAGAGAAAGAATTTCTTCTTACTTTGGATAGAAAATACTAGGTAAGTTACTCTGTTTGATTAGTCCGTAGTTTTTAATTCCCTGATAATCAGTGTGACTGTTAATTCAATACTTTCTATTTTCATTTTCATCTTGGACACCCTAATTGCATAAAGCTGGCATCCTCTGCTGGTTTAGATAAGAAAGGATCTTCCATCTGGAAGAACACAATACAGCCACCAACCCATCAAACGGGCTGCCTCTTCACGTCTAAGTCATCCATTTTCATTTAGTCATTTTATAAATAGTTTCCTGTTTGACATTGAGATATCACTTATTTTCTCTCCTAAAGTACACTAGAATTTCATTTTATTTTGTGGTACCTTCTGAGATGAGCTGTTATAGAGAGCTGAAGTCTCTGAATTTTCCATTGCTAGCTCAATGGAGTGCATAAAAACTGGCCTAAGCAGCTTACCAGCCCATTGGCCTCTTATTTTAGCCAACTGTAACATTTTTTATTGTTTTAATTGAGTTAGAAATGAGTCACTCTTCAATAGTCAAGTAAAGGACAGTGATTTTCCTTTATCTTCCGGAAATGTCGGATTTTTAGCTTTTTTCATCCCAGGAAGACATAAAGTGATTTTGTAGCTGCTGTTGCAGACATGTTCTGATTTCTATTAAAATTATTATCAAACACTTTGGGTTCCTTCTTGCATTAGCTGAAGCTGATATGAAATCCATACCCCTTGCATTTGCTGACTGATTGCTGAGTCTGGCTGCCATTACAGACACCCAGATCTGACCCTAACTATTCCTTCTTATAGTGTTGACAGCCCTCTAACATCCCTGTGCTTCAGCACACCCCTCTACTTCATCTTCTGAGGCAGTGATGATCTAACGGAGGGTCACAGGATGCTGGTGCAAAACCACGCCTGTGCAGAGGAAATCTCTTCCTTCTTGTCTCCAGCTTGTAGAAAGGCACTGATTCCTGTATTTGCTCTTGCTCTTGACGACCTGCTACAGTGCAGTGTGCACGTAAAGGGTTTGTCAAGAAATAAAAGTAAAAAAATAACCTATTTTTATCCTAGTAAAGTCTGGCTCCTGACACCAGGCATGTTTTCTTTCCTTCCTCTCATTTTTCAGTCTAACTCCTGCTGCTGCAGAGAAGCAGCTGTGTTCATCCTCATGGGGCTGTTTCTGTTAGGCTCTGGAAACAATCAGATGCGGACTCATGCTGATCACCTCTTGCAGGGTGGTCTGCACTCCTCAGAGATCACTGGTATTGCACTGGGCATGAGGGATTATCTTAATTTTATTACAACTGCAAGTCAAAAAATCATGCAAATTTGGAAGCTGTTTTGTAATGGCAAGGAGTGAGCTACACCAAGCAGGTGGAGAGACCTGCTATGCTGCATCACAAAAGAGCAGTAATACTTGAAGTCTTGTGGGGAAGGGAAAAAAATTGCCTTGCCACCTCCAGCAGTATGGTGCATTTATTACAGCATATTCCTTAATCTCTCCAACCGTAAACTGCTGTGGCTGCAACAAAATGACAAAACAGCTGCTGAACGAAGTCTTGCCGATAATATGAAGCCTGAGGGCAAGGTTCACAGGAGCTTTCTAGACGCTAAGAGTTCCAGGCTCCTACTGTGCCTTCATCTTTCGAGATCACCTACCTGAAAGAGATCTAGGACAAATCGCGTGAGCATCATGTCTTGTTTCACATAAAGATAGCCAAGGAACAACAATCTATGAGAAAACATGCCTTTCAATTTACCTCTCCCGCTCCAGCTTGCATAAGCGAATAATTGTGTTATAGCGTAATTGAATTTTTGAGTATTTTATATTCCTCCCCCTTTTTTTNAAGCTATTTAGATACAGGCTTCTTTGTAAGAATGTGACAGAAAGACTAGATGGCTCAAAGCTCGCTTGCTGCAAGACTCCTCTTGCTGATGTACTGATAACAAAGAACATATGTCCTTAGTTCTCAAAACAACTATACTCTCTACTGAAAAACTTGCCTGCCTTGCAACGCCCAGCACTACTTGTGCAGTAGACGCAAGGAGGGCTCATGCAGCAACTGTATCGGACAATGATTGGATTAGCACAGGTAAATGTCACATTGATTGGTCAAAATCTGGGTCAACAGGAACTGTAAATTACTGTTATACCCCACTGCAATTAGGGACCCCTCACCATGGCGAAGGCCTAAGAATCGCAGAACAATGGGACGCTGTTGACTCCAGAGGACCATCCAGCTGTCGTGTGGACCGACCATGGTGCTGATATACTATTTCTGTCAGCTCTCCAAAATTCTTTTCCTCCTTTCCTATGCCTCTGTCTTTTCTCTATCACCATTTAGTATCATTTTTAGGTAACAATAGTAAAACTATAGTAAATGACATCTGACTTCCTTTGTGTCTTAATTGTGCCCCCGGAATCACTTCGAAACCCCTCCCGGACCAAAAATCAGACTGGGACCTCACATTGTCCTGAGGTCACGGTTACCTGAGGTTACAATGACAGAAAGGAGAGTATTGCTTGCTAGTAAAAAAGTTTGATACATTTAGCAGTAGTTCATGGATCTCTCTAATCCAAGCAGCAGCATGACATTGTGTGGCAAGTTAATAATTCCCAAATAAAGGCCAAAGTACAGCAGTCCAGCCAGTGTCATATTCCTTGGGGTTCTACCGCGATTCTTAGTACTTAGTACCATTCATGTACTTAGTCCATAACCTGCTATATAACATCTCACCTCTACTATGAAGATGCGTTTGTGATTAATTGAGAAACAGTAGAAAAAAAATTTAGCACAGATGTATAAACATGTACACAGAGTGCAGACTTGTGAGTATCATTCTTCTTCTAAAGAGGCAAATGCTTTACTGCCCAGAAAACTTATGTTGACCTGAATACTCTGGAGTTGATTTAATAGCAATAATGACAAAGTCCCAGTAATTTAAATCCTCAGAAACATGGCTCCTCTTCTACATCTAATAATTGCACCTGGACCATATATTGTCAGCTGCTTTCAAAATATGCAAGTAATGTGCTTCACTTAGAAATTTCTTCCAATTTATTGCAGTGGAACTTAAATCAACCGTATTGAAAACTTTCCATATTTCTTGATATTTCTGCAGCTCCTAAGGCAAAAAATGCACAATTTCCATTTAAAGAAATGGATAGAAAGTGAAAATTTTTGAAAATTTGAATGGTTTGAAAATATGAACATGAAAAGTATACAGCACTATGAAAGGACTGTGAGAAACCCAATTTTAGTATTGGGGTTTGTTTGGTTTTTTTTTTCCCCTGAAAACCGCGTGATTCATAAAGCCAGAGAGTCTTTTGTGACTTAATTTATACTTTTAAAATGCTTTCATAGACTATACCTGGGTAGATGCTTTCAGAATTGTAGCCTAATATATCTCATCCATGTGGTATCTTTTGTCCTTAATATTCCAGGCAGTTATAAGCCAAACCAGCAGAAATCTCTTATATTCTGGTACAGATAAAACCCTTTCAACAGCACATCTGTACTGCTACTGTTTTTAGTACCTTACCCAGTAATGTAAAGGTTAGGTAGTTGACCTTTTAGGTATTTCTTATTATTGTTAACTGTTTCTTCCAAATTGGTTTGACCCTGTATAACTGCCCAAAGATTAATACTAATCTCGAAGTACCTGAAGAACAGATTTCTTTCATGCTACTTAAAGTTGCAAAAAGGTTGTAATTTCAAGGGTGGTCCTCTCTAATTTGGTGCTACAAAACAAACCCAGGATATCATTGATAGCTACGTTTTTCCCTCTACAGTATTTTGAACATTCTGTTTTGCAGTACTGTACTTTTAAGCTTTGACAGGAGATAAAAGAAGGAGAGTGGGGCATGCCTCATTGTGAAACAATGCAGCTTGTTTTGAAAGGAGGCAGATCAATAGAGCTATTTATTTAAGCTCACAGACTAGTTCAAACTAAAATGATTCACAACGCCTGTTAGAGAGATCCAGCTTCCATTCTCTCTAGCAAAGACATTGCCACTCTCTTTATTACAAAATCCTTATCTTCAAAAGTTTAAAATGCAGTAGGTTAAAAAAAAATACAAAAAAGGAGGTATTTTGGCTCTGCTCTGTCTCTTTAAATGAGAAGTTTAAATGAAGATCAAACAATAGAATATCTCTCTTTATGCCAACAAGCAATGTGTGAGCAAGTGGCCTCTCTACCTCCTGTGCTGTTTCAGAACTGGACCATTGGTAACATCACAGGGAGGAGAACAAGCAACTTATGGAACTGTTCATGTCCCAGAATCCCAGAAAATGAGCTTTTTATTTTTATTTTTTAAAACGTTTTTAAAATGAGTATATTCTGTTCATTTGTGTGTGTCAAACATAGATGCATTAAAGCTTAAATGCAGACACCTTATACCCCACCTAAGTCCTTGAGTTTTTTCCCCTCTCTAGTTCAATTCAAGTAAAAGAAGTTTTTAAAACTTCTAAAAAGCTCCTCCTAAAATGATCTTTTGCTATCAGCACTATGCAGTATGTGTGCTGTGGGAGACAGCTCTCAGCCTGATACCCAGACCTTCAGGATCAGGGAACTCTGGTGGCTTTCAAAGCCTGTATAGCCTGGCTTCCCCTCTGGTGTGTGCTCAGGTTTCATCCCTGGATGGGATTTGGGATGTAGCTAGGGTATAACACAGAGAGCCACAACATGAAGATCTCAAATTGGAGCACAGCTGCCCTGCACTGCAGACAGAGCTGCTCAAGGTCTATGAGATATCCTGGCCCAGAAACTGAGTATACGGCACCAGTCATTGTAGGTGCTGTTCAGCAAGCAATTAATGAAGGTTTCTCAGATACCTTTTTGTTTGTTTTTTCATTTGCTCTTACCTAGGAACATGTCATCCTTTGCTGCTGAACCATTTTCTCCAGCCAGCACGCCGATTACGTCCCTCTTGGGTGAAACACTTGGGCGTGATTCACCACTGCTCTTTTCCTGCAGCAGAAACAGATGGGAAGGTAGGCAGAAGAGTCTGTGAGTGTGATTGCTTTTGCTTATGCCATCTCAGGATTATCACAAGAGTGACTGGTCTCTAATCTTCTTCAGATTTTGTAGCAGTCAGGCACCGGTCAGGACATTGGAAAGCCTTTGGTAGATATCTCTCTCATCAGGGGATGCCTGTATTGCTAGATGGAGCTCACAGCACGTCCTGCAGTGGTGAGGATGGGAGGAGTGGAAGATTAAGCTGAACTATTTACAAGAAGTAACCTCAGTGGTAAGAAAGGATGAAACAAGGAATGGAGCTAAGAGCAGGAGTTATCTTCATTGGACCTCCCAGCCTCTTTATCTCTTGCCTTGGTTGTTTGTTTGGTATTTTTTGTGCATTTCTACTGTTGACATCTCTGTCATAGGTGGCATTCCACATCTGGGAATCAGCAACGACAGCAAATGTAACCAGCAGCATTAGAAACCAATGACTGTGTTCCAGTTTCCATGTAAAATGATTTTTATCCCCATCTTCACTCAGTCATCTTAACAAGGCTCAGGAACTATGAGTCTTCCTGAAAAATGATTCCCCTTGGAACTCATCACAATCTCATTGCAGGGTCCCTTTATCAGATTAGTAGCCCTAACCTATTAATCAATATAACAACAGCTAAGAAGATAACTAGAAATCTGTTCTTTTCCACTCTGAATTAAAAAAGTAATATTTCAATAGTTTGCTGTGCTTGTACTGTTGTATGTTTGACCAAAAAAGACAGGCAGTGTCAATGCAGGACTGAAAAAGGGCCATGGTGTTTAGAGGTATGACAGATGGCATATTATAACCTCCATAGCCAAACCCCTTTACCTTCTACATTCAGTTTCAAATGGGAAGGTCTCCACTTTTACCATTTAATACCATAACATCAAAACAAATGTTCTGAAATACAATTTAATCTTTAATAAAGAAGAAAAGTATGCAACAGTCCTTTTCAGCTCACCTCAGAGCTGCAAACGTAAACCATGGATGCTGTTATACAAGATATATTTTCTCATGTTTGCCAAAAAGAAGTAATTAGGTATACCTTTGTTGCCAAAAAGAAGTAATTAGGTATACCTTTGTTGTAGGGCAGAAATAGCTAATTTCATCACATTATTATGAAAAAAAAGAATGGAAATATAATCAAAATGTGTTTTATATTAGTGTATGGAGGCTGTGGGAAGAACCTAAGTAAGATACACAGTATTGCCTGTGTCCCAAGCTGGAAACATAGTAAGAAAAATATTCCAGAATGATTTCCACGACTACGATGAGCTGTGCTAGAAATTTCAAAGTGCATGCCATTCACTTGGATGGGTAGAGACAACCTGGTAGTCTCTGGAAACTGTCTGCCACAAGGGTTATACCAGATAAGCCAAAGAAGAGGAGCTACCACTGCTTTACTTGTTCTGCCAATCCTGAAGAGGCAAGCCAGCACAACCGTGTGGCAGAAGAGGGAAAGAAGTTGTTTCGGGAAAATAAACAGATAATTTTTCCTTTGTGAATTAACAGATACATGGCCAAACATTAACAGATCCCTCTGCTGCACTTTACTCAGGACAGGTAATGAAGCACCATAATTGGTAAGCATTTCCATACTTTTACAGTATACTTGAAGTATCGTGTACTGCAAACTCAGTTTCACCCAATACATCTTCCTGAATAGTGGAAACTCATTTCATATTTTGCAGTATGCTTGTATAGCTAAAATTACTTCTTTGAGTATGTGCAACTATTTCTCAGCATTGAGCTTCATTTGCCATTGTCCTAGCTCATTGCTGGGATTTGTTGCACCATGTAAAAGTTTCCTGTGACCTACGTAGTTTTGTGTCATCTGCAAACTTTGTCATCTTACTTTTCAGAAATATCAACCACAATGCCTCCTTTATAAATCTCCATTCTAATATCAGAACAAGTCAGATTTGGTGAAGAATCCGAACTACAGGTTTCAGTTTTACAATAAGTATTGAATTCTACTTCATGGATCTCAGAATGTAATAAACCTTGTCAGTGAAAATGTTGCTCTAGACTGTTACACCCTTAAAATGGCTTCCAAAGGCTAGGAACCATGCTTTTTAGTTCTGTTATCAATACGTTGAAATAGTAATCATGCACAGAGTGAGATAAGGTCCCATTTCTGTTAGTTTGTCATAGAAGATAAGGGAATTCCACATTTCTGCTTGGAAAATTTTGCGTAACACCTGTCTCCCATGAAGGCCCATCAGATGTGACTAGGATGATGTAGGTGCTCAGCAAGAAGCATCAGATGGTAAGAAAAGTTAGACTAGTAAGATGGCAGAAAAGGGTGACAAACTGTGCTGGAAGATGGATGTGCATCAAAAAAAACCCCAGGAAAGTTAGCCAGAAATAATGTTTTGTCTAACACATTCTTTTTCTTAAAAATACAGGAGTTTTCATATCATTGGAGATGTCATAAAACTAAAACAACAAAACTGTGAGCTTTGGTCGCTTACTATTAGATAAATCCATTCAAGGGCTCAATAGCAGAGTGGAAATCCTTGTTAGGCTTCCCAGTCCCAACAGGTATGCCAATTGTGCATGGACTTTACCTTCTCTTGGCAGAAAGAAAAGCAGAGTCTATGCTGCATTTCCTCTGTCCTCACTATGTCTATTTTGTGGATAAAGAACATGATTTTCCAGAGATGTTAACTGAGCACTACCCACAAGCTCAGTGATACTGTATTGAGAGAGAGGGGAAGGGAAGAAAAGACATCAGTTCAGCATGACAAAGTCCTATATTTCTTAGTATTCCTAGTGCTCTGAGTGGCAAGCTATAGAGGCTTACATTAGTTGTATCAACCTTGAAAAGAAGTGCAGTAAGAACATGAACTTAGTTGTCTTTATCTGAACAATAATTCCAGATCTTAAGTCCTTCCGTCTTTCTGTGGTAAACTTTAATACACTTACTGTGTCTCTGCCTCATACTCCCATACAGACCAGATCGAATTTAACAAATGCATACAAAGAATGACAGCTGACACTAATTTAATGTGCAGGAAGTTAAATCCAATCACAGCTCCTAAGGTAATGGAGATGATAAAAGTATGCAGAACTCTGAAGAAGTAAAGAGATTAAATGAGGTTACACAGCTCCTTCATCTATAACTGCTAGAAAGCTGCAACAGTACTTTAGATAGTAGTTTAGGCTCTAGAGCCTGAAGGGATTTTTAATAAACCAAGTAAGCACAGTAGTCTAGCTGATTCAATTGTCCTGCAATCCCTCAAGCTGCTAGGCTCCCTCATGAAAGACATTCAGCAAATACTACCAAATGCCCCTGTCCTCACCCATATGTACACTGCTGACCACACAGGTCCTGTGAACTTCCCTGAATTTCAACTAACTGTTAGAAAAGAAGTACAGTCAGCCACGTTCTGAATAGGAATCTTTAAAAGCATGATAAAACCAAATTGGTGGGTCCCTGGGGAATACACGCCAAAGATTCGAAAAACATTTGATTTAACATCTGTAGATGAAAGTGGTGGAGTAGCAGCTCCCCAGAGAGGCTACTATGGCCAGCAGCTGATGGTAACTAACAGGAGACTGCAGCTGGGGCCTTTGCTAGCTGAGCCCTGTAACAACCCTTCTCTGTAGGGTGGCAGGATTAAGGATAAGGCTAAGATAATGGAATTTGTGCATGCCTGGTCTGCTTGCTCCGCCTGACCAGAGCACTGATATCACTGCGACAGCTGCCTTCTCAACACTCTCCCCTTGCAGCAAATGGTGAGCCAGTCTGTCAGCTGCATATGTATGCTTAACAGTGACATATTGGCAATTAGGGAGAGAATGATTCACATTTGTACTGTATACGGCTAAATAGTTCATGAGATACACAAGCATGAAATGTAAGGGTAGAGGAGTCTTGGTGCAATTCAAGGCAGTTTTAGCAAGATTTGTTTTCCCTTTTACAAAAGGAAAATGTGAGTTTGAAATGACCATATTTATTTTAATACTTGGAGTAGGTTTGTAATGTTCACTGCTTAGAATTTTGATTAAAGCAGAAATGTTGACTGGTTAACAGTAATTAATAACTAACCATTTATTAAAATAATGCAATACCGATGAAAGATGCTAAATTTACGTACTAACTTTGGAAAACCTCAGCCATGGATTCTATCATTGTAATACAGGTCTGAAGCATTAGTGGCATTGTGCAACTCTAGACCAGGGCCAGGCTGGTGGCTTGCTACCATTTGGCACGTAAATGCTTGACAAAACAATAATAAAACATTTATTTGAAAAGGGGAGTTAGCTAAACAATGGTCGTCATTGTAAGTCGGGAGAAATGGTGGCTCAATCTCACATAAAGTCTATAAGAAAAAATTCAGATTTTTTTTTCTTTCTGAAGTGTTTTGGTCTCCTATGGAGCTGGAGATTGGCTTGTGAAAACTGGTATATGGGCTCAGACACAAGAAGGAGAGAGAAAGTGGTTTTTTTTCTGCATCAAATAAACAGATGCTGAGATTCAAAAAAATATTTTATGGAAAATTTAAACCAAAACCAGATAAAAAAAGAAGCTAGAACAGCTACTTTTCAGTAGGAGGTAGTTCCTTCCAAGTGAGAACATCCATTGGAAACATTTTACATCCTTCTTCAGACACCATTCACAATCCAGGTGAATTCAGCAAACCTCAAGGTTTAGATTCAGATTTACTTGTGTCAGTTTG
>VXAK01017914.1:37774-52538 GCA_013399435.1 Arenaria interpres
GAGATTTTCAGACCCGCCTGGATGCAGTCCTGAGTGGCATGCTCTGACATGCTCTGGGTAGTCCTGCTTTGGCAGGGGAGTTGGACTAGATGATCTCTATGGTCCCTTCCAACTCTAAAAATTCAGTGAAATTCAGTGAAATTCTTGCTTCCCATCTATCCTGATTTCAGAATTTGAAAACTGGTATCTTTTTGGAGAATAATACAGTGCATTTCTTGCTAAGTCTTGTAATTTTATTGTTTCTTTTCCAAATTAACTGAGCCCTTGAGTTGCATGGTAATAATGGCTTCTGAAAAAACTATTTTTATTCCTTTAATTGAAAGAGGCTCACAGTACTTTTTGAACGTTTTTTTCTTCTGTCTCATTCTTTCTTTCTATGAAAGAAAACCTTATAGAAAGTTGTAAATATTGTGAAAGTATTTAGTGAAGAGTATTTACTAAGAAGTACTCTGCTCATGTAAACACAACTGCAGTGAGTTACTTCAGTGGTCAAGTCATTAGCATTCATGTCAGTAACAGGTACAGACAAAAGCCATTTATCAGCTTTGTAATGTGATGTTTTGGTTTAACAGCTGTGATTCTCTGCTTCAGTATTCATGCAAAAGGAGTGTGCGTCCGCTTTTATGACCAAGCACTTAGAGGACCAAATCTACCCCAAAACACTCATACATGGTTATGTTGAACTTTGTGCACGTGCATTGCTAGCTGTGAATGCCCATGTGAAGACCTGAGGTTGAATTTGCTGCCTTGTGGCATTTGGCATTTAAAGGTACGAGCAAACCAGACATACAGGGTATAATTCTGTCTTTTAGCCTCAAAATTCTGTTATTTTGTGATGCACTTAGCGAACTGAACATAAAATTGCAGTGGAGAAGGGGAGAATCAGTAATAATTATTTACAAGTATGTCTTTGTGGTGGTGTATGTCTTATATTCCATGAAAACCTGCCTTTAATTTTAGTTCCAAACCGCTAACTCTGCTAACCTGTATTCTTCTTTGTCAAACTCTTGTGTTGATTCAGAGGGATGTAAACTACTTCTTTGGTCTGCATTGTGGCAACTTCACTGCATTTGTCTTTGAACTGGGGTTTTACCGTTTTTAGAAAACCTATGAACCTCTAACGTATCATTATATATACAGGTTTATGCTGTTCTTAATTACTAAATAGAGCCGCATCAGGTGGTTGAAACCAAGCTTTTTATTTTTGTTAATAGAAATATTTTGTGATTCAATTAAACTAAATGGAAGCATTTTTTTTTTTTAAGGGATGTTTACCAAGAAGCTTGCATACATTTATTTAATTTGGCTAGAAAACCAATTAAAATTAAACTGGTTCAATCTTCTGAGTGTTGGTAAGGCTCAAGGTGCATCATTGGTCTGAGTTATCCAACCACCTCAACTGAAATTAAAAAATGGGGTCTCTAATGGAAATTCTCTGCCCTGTAGAAGCCTGTATAACAGTTTGTGTACTTTGTATCACAGGCAGTGGGAAATTAGCATTACAGGATAAGGCTGATTTGCATACATACATATGAAGACTATAAGCAAACACCATTGTCAGCAGAAAATTAGTCCTGAACCTTTAGCGTGCCACCTGGATTTCCACCTGATGATAGTATAGATAACTTTCTGTGTGTATTAATCGTGACACTGGACCAAGGCCATGCTTTAGGATCGTGTTACATATTCATTTTGCAATTGCAGAGATGTGGTATTTAACTAAAATCTGGTTATGAAGATCTTGACTCTTATGCATAGCCCAGGCTATCAGCATAATGGGATGAACTTGCTGCTTATGTCCATACTCAACATTTTGCCTATCACAGTGATACAATCTTTGTTATCATGGTTTCCAGATCTATCTTTTCTTTCATATCACATGTAGCACTATGACATCCTAATTTATCCGCAAATTACAATAGAAACTGGAGTGTAAGCAAGACATAAAATGAAGACTTAAAAATTACTATCATTAAGTGATCACTAGTGTCTATAAATGACAATGGAAACATTTCAAAACCAGAACCAAGTAGCTATGCTGTACATTTGAATTACTTTCTAGAATATTAATATAAATCATTGGGCAATTTTCTTCTTCTTTCTGCAGGAGTAAATGTATGTGAAATCAGGTATGTTTCAGTGTATATATGAGCATGTGCATAGAATCAAGCAATTTGAAATAAGTTATTGCATAGAGCTAAGCGGGATTTTTGTGTTTATACTTATGAACAAATTGCACACATTGCTAACTGTCTGTTGATGTGGAAAATTTGAAACACTACTTACCAGTAACTACTGACTTCATGATACTGTTTCAGCCATTGACTGGAAGGGTTAAATTGATAATATCAGATTGTTGATATGAATGTTTATGCAAAGTGCATTTGATTTCTGTGGATATCCAAACAAATCATTCTGATATTTGCATATGCTGTGCATTTGTACTGGCAGAATCCATTTGGATTACTCTACGCCAAGAGAGAAAGTAATAACTGTCAATACAGAGTGGTGTTGTGACAATCTTATCCTTCAGACTCTTTCAGACGGGTAACCTTGGTTCCCTCTGCTTTCTTTCACCACATGTGCAAGTCTGATCGCTGGGTTCCCTGGCCAGTGCAACCCAAGTAGAATTCCGAATAGAATTAGGAAGCAGTTGCTTTCCATTCCTTACAGACTTGTAAACGGAATAAATACTCCAAGAGTTATATACATGTCTGTAGTTGCAAATGGTGCTGAATCAATTCGGCCACCTGCATAGTGATGGAGGTGTTCAAAGCTCCTACAGGAACGTTTTTCTCGGTAAGGGTTTTTCTGTCTCATGCTCATATACTGCCAGTAGCAGCATGAAGCTAAGGCTAGCCCAACTTGAAATTTGCAGCTGATTTCTGAAGATCCGCCTTTAAGATGAAGATTTTTACTGGTAGTCTTTGTAAAAGTTTACGGAAGGAATGTCAGAAGAAAAGGTGTGAAATAGTAAGAAAGATTTGATACTCTGATATCAAGCAAAACTTCTCTCAAAGTCCCTGCTGAAGAGGATTGTCTCTCAAATTCCCAAATTCAGGTATGTTAGGCTGACAGCTCTCACTTTGCCCTGGTATTCCTAATTTTTGGTTTACATCATAATTGGGGTGAGATGACACTCACAGGAGTGCACCCATGATTCAATTCCTATGTCGGCAGAGCTTCGTGTGAACTGACTTCCCTGAGGAAGCTCATGCTGCCCCTGCAATATATCTCAGGCTAGGTTATGAGGAATGCTGATTTTTCTATTTTCTTCTGCTCATCTTGGTTCTATGGCAATTGTTCTCATAAGAGTATTCAAAGAGATCAGATTAGTGGGAATGTGGGTGTTTGAAGCAAATTTTCTGAAATCAGTCTTTTATTTCCAGTCACCAACCGAGCAGTCTTTTAGTACCTTCTAAGTCTAGGGATATATACAGATCTTTTCTCCACTGTAAATATCCAGTCACTCTGTTAATTTTTATTCCTGGATTTTTACGTAACATTTATGATGAGAGGATCATGAGTGTACCTTTGTTAATACTTAAACTTATTTGACGTAATTATATTACTACCTTTGTCTTTTCTTTTTTTTTTTCCTGAATACCCTTATAGTGATATGTCTCTCTACAGAGACATCATGGTAGATCTTCTGAGATGTAGAGTAGCCTCTAAAGATGTGTGTTTTCACTTGCCTGAACATAAAGTTTATTTTTTTTGTATCAGAATAATCACATATACCTTCTAGTTCCATCATGACTCTGCAGTCCCTGGTGGGTTTGTTGTGGTGACCAATGCATGTTAAGAAACAGTGGAAAAAGGAACTGCAGGGAGACAAGTGGTCTGAAACCTGCAAAGGGTTTTGACTAGAAGCCAAAAGAAAAAGCTGTTTCTTCACCAGTGAAATCAAAATTCAGGCTGATAAAGATGAAACATGCAGTGCTTGGGTTTGTTTGCATTTTTATTTATTTGTTTGATTTATTTCCAAGGAAAATTTGATAGAATCTAAGATGGAATTTCCCATTATTCATTGTCTGGGCTTAATACAAACTTTTAATAGAGCTCATGTATTAAATATGGGTGAAAAGAACTTCTTGTAGTAAAGTTGATTCAGAGATTACATTATTTCATGGCTACAGAAAGGGATCCATCAATAAGGTGTCAGTATTAACCTGTGTGTTATTTGCTATATGGTCAGATTTAGATATCATCTGAAATTGGTTGGAGTAATTTTAGACAGATGGTTTTGCTCTTTTGAAGGCCCTTTATGGTGCACGGTATCATTATGCTGTGCAATGAATTTTGCGGCATGAATTTTTCTTCACCCGGCGCTCTCCATAAAGGGCTGCTCTTCTGAGTGGTGCCCTTCCCTCCTCCCCTTTGCTCTCAGACAGCAATAATTTATGCCAGACTTTCCATGGTTACGGTTGTCTCCTCTCTGTTTGTAGCAGGCAGGCTCTGTGCAGAGGGGCCACCACAGTTGGTCTTTGCTCTCCTGTTTGTGGCGGGTGGTAAACCACCTTGAAGGTCTGGCACCTATCCCATGATGAAAGAAGCCAGATCTCGGGGCAGGATTATCCTCTGCCGTCAGGGCCTGAGAAAGCCGGTGGCCACAATTAGTGAAGGGTCGTGCAGGGCCAGCTTTTGTCATCTAACCCCTACACCACGCTGCTGCTGGGGGTGGGAGACATCCCACCTCTGCTGCCATCAGCCCGCACTGCAGCCGCAGAGAAGAACTTCTCCTCTCAGACTTGCCACTGGCAAGTAGACCTGTTTCTCTTAGAGCTGCTGATTAAATGCCACATAGACATCCCAAGGTGGAGCAGGTTTTGTCTCTGGGATACTGGCACTCTCTCAGCACCAACAAAGCAGCTCTGAATTGTGTAGCAGAGACACACGAGGTTTGGAAAGCAACTGTGCATGAAAGCAGAAAAATCTTTGAGGGAGTGGACTTTGAGTTTGTCATGGTACTAGTCACAGAGGTGTAACAAGTCTGTGACCAGCTCTGGACAAAGCTAGCAGTGTTTTCGCAACAGAGTCTTTGGCTCACCCAGCCCTATCCCTCCTACCTACAAACCTCAGCAGGCTGTGTGTAAGGTGACCCTCGTTCAAGACAGTACAACTATATGACCCTCTCACTTAATTCCTTCCTTCCTGCAACTCCTGTCGAACTAATTCCTGTCCTTAGGTGCCAAAATCAGAATTTTGCATTTAAATGAATGGTGGTTTTACAGCTGGAACATAGATACTGGTGCTTTCTGAGCCTGCCTAGCTGCACCTGCAGCGATTCAAGGCCTCTATGCCACTACTGAACTTGTTGTATAAATCAGATTTCCAAAAGAATGGGGGGAGGGAGATTTTATTGTCCTCTCTACCATATTGTTTAGAAATGTGTCCAGAAAGGCTTAGGGAAAAAAAGAAAACACAAATAAAAGGGATTGAGTGCCCTGTGTTGTACAATCTACCGTTCTGCTTGTCTATTTGGTTTTCTTTATTTTCTTTCAACCATATGACTAACCTCACCTCTTTGTGTTCAGCAGCTGAACAAAATGC
Source organism: Arenaria interpres (assembly GCA_013399435.1). Classification (NCBI taxonomy): domain Eukaryota; kingdom Metazoa; phylum Chordata; class Aves; order Charadriiformes; family Scolopacidae; genus Arenaria; species Arenaria interpres. Next base: position 43,328 of record VXAK01017914.1, read on the forward strand.
ACAGTGCTATATTCAGAAGCACCCACTCATTCCTTACAGCTTTTATGACAAAGCTGTCCCTCCACATGTCCTTGTTGGCCTCTGACCCGACACGTTTACTTCAAGTAAACATGCCAGATGGCAGAGAAAAGTGGTAGGGCAAAGAACAACCCTCTGGGGGACAGGAGTCATGAAATCCTTCTCCACAAAGCAAACTTAAAAGCAACAATTTCAACAAATGCCTTAGAGCAAGTTCACAGCTAGAACGAAAGGGAGAGGAAGGAAAAAAAATAAGAAAAAAAATCCCCAACGAAACTCTCTTGTTCCATATTTTGTTTTCTGTACAACCAGCTACATTAGTAGGAAAAACAAATAAAAATATGAGCGATCATTAGGAAAGACAGACAGATGGACTGAGTTTTTAGGCAGAGAGGTGGAGGCGGGATTGCATTTGGAAATGAGCATTCAGATCTGGAGCTTGAACGTTGGGGTTTCACCCCTGCAGTATTTCCCACCTCCCTCTCCCTCCACGGGGTGCACTGTCAGAAGAAAAGGGGTGAAGTCGCTGCTGTCTCTGACGAGCCTGAGCGGAAAAAGTTCAAATCGAGGATACCTTGTACTCGAGGGGTCATTGCCTGCTGCCAGCGTAAGAGTGATAGGTGTTGCAGAGCAGAGCAATGTAGATAACAAGAAGAGCAAAGTTCAAGGAGTAAGAGGTACCTCCAGTTAGCCCATCTGACACAACAGGAGGAAGCAGACATGTTTTATGGTGTAGGTTGCAGCCCCAGCTAGCTGGTCTGGCACAAGATAGTGCTTCTATTGACAGACAGAGCTTTCCTTACATCCCTCAGTTCTCATCCCACCTGCTTTCTCTTGCTGCAGTTTGGCAGACAAGGTGGAAATGCATTCAGTTCATTAAGCTTTTCAACTTTACCCCAAAGGGGATCTATATTCACCTCAGTGCACCTCTTGTTTGTGGCTTTGGGATCAAATCCTGTGCATTTATTCCCATTTGGATGATCAGCGCTGGATTCAAATGGGACATGGCAGCTTTTATTCCAGGTCCAGGTGATGACTTGCTTAGATATAGAATTAGATGCCTTAAAATAACTCCCTCTGTTGCAGCTTTCTTTTCTAAATTGTTACGGATGGCCTGACCCACGCACAAAAGTCAGCACACCTCACAATTTGTTGCAGCCTTTGTACCTAGTTCTCTGAAAAACTTTTTTTCCTTGTCAGCCCCAGAGCACTTGACTGTAAGAGGTAAGCAGCCATTGATTTTTCTTTTGCTTTCCAGGCAGAGACACAGGAAGAAGCAGAGCACAATTGCCTTCCCAAGGCCAAACCACAAGCCTTGCAGCATCTCAGCTGCTCTCCTCCCAAATGCCTTTGCTGTGTCCTAAAATGCCCTGGGGAGGAAGGGGAAGCCAGACAGGGATGCAGACTGCTTCCCATGTAGCTGGGCACAGGCTGCTCCCCCCGGTTCATGCACAGTTAGTCTTAGCTCCTCCCGATGCCATCTTTTTTCCTGATTGATCCTTTTTTTTCCTGTCATTTTGAACTCGCTTCTTGTTTCAAATAAATAGCTATGAATATGACAAGACTAGGGGACTTTGTCCTGCGGCTAAATTACCTGCATGTAGTTCAGCTTTCTTCCCTGAAATAATGTCATTAAGCCCTCCTGAGGATCTGACCCACAAACATACATTTTAAAAAGTAACTGCATCTGCAAGATCCATAAAATAAGCAAAAGAGCACTTTCAGTAAGGTCTCTAAATTTTCCAGTATGCATTAAACACGCACTTCAGAAGAAAAATAATTAACTTTTTAAATACAAATGCCCCATTCTCCCCAGGACAGATTTAACTGCTCATATTTCTTAAAATTGGGAATTGCAAACTTTTAATTACAATAGGAGCTAGGCATGGAGATACCATCATACTCCTTTAATTGAAAGGAGATGTTCTCCCCTTCCTTATTTGTTATATTTTAGTTTTTTAAACAAAATCTAAAGATAGTAATTATTATTTCACAGGTTTATCCTAGATTAAGAAATTGCCTTTGATCATTTAGTTTCTTGATTGTGCATAACTACATAATTTTGTTTATGTGTTGCACATTATTGTGCAAAAGATCTCTAGTTGTTTGTTGGGATAATGTGCTGCATTTAAACACAAATGTCAAATAAAGCAGGACAAGCTGTTTAGCAGAATCAACTCTAAAAGACCCCTCGAGCATGCTGAAGCACAGAGGGCACACACAGGTGTTAGTCTTGTTGTGCCATCTTCTGCTGAAATGCCTTGCAATATGGTTGTTATGAGTGATGTAAAAGAGACAATGGGACAAAACCTGTCACAAGTGTACTTGGAGTCTGCAAATCAGTACCAATCTCTTTTAGATGACATGACAATGATGTCTGTGAGGAGCCAAAAAGACGGGACATATGTTGGCACTTCACTGGTTTGGGTCTGTTAAAAATAACATGGAGATGCATTTGAAAAAGCGGCTTTATCTCTTCCTAATTTTCTGCACACCCCTGTCTTTCATAAACCTCTGAACTGCAGTCAGCCTCTTTTCTTAATTGATTGCCTAATGCTGCCTTCCTGTTTCTGAGCTATTTGGATGCACTTGAGATACGTGTTCAAGTTTTCCTCACAGGAAGGTTAAAAGCTTGCCTTTTTGAAAATGAAAGCGGAGATTCTTGTATAATTACACAACGGCATGGGCTGGATATTAAAAAAAGCACCAGCTGTCATGGGACTTGAAATAGAAATGTAGCACTACCAACACTCTGGGCCCCCAAACCTTCTCTGAAAACTAGAGCAGCGAGCAGCATGCCCCGCTGGCATCAGTGCAGCACTGCAAGAGGAGGATCAGGGCCACGTCACAGCCCTGACTCCAGGGTGAGGGTTGGGATTCATTAGCCCTTCAGGATAAGCCAGCAATGTCCCTTCTGGAGACAGAAACTCATGTAAGTTGCTGCAGTCATGCGAGAGTGACCAAGCCTCACTGTGGCATCTGACTTGAGAGATAATGGAGGGAATGTGGGGAAATGAACTTTTGATAATAGCCTGGAATAATAATGTTAAGGCAAAGATCTTCCAGGCAGTGTATTTTACTGTGAAGAATGCAAGTTTATGTCCTGTTGCCAGTTTGCATCTATCCCTTCTCAAATAATCATTTTAGTGCTGTATTTTTTGTCATCTTACTGTACACAAACGAAAAGGTGCCCCACTATGCAACTTAGTTTTCTTGGATATGAAACTTCTCATTTAGCCTTTGCTGAACAGTGTTTCTGGTTACTTGGCCACCAGCCAAATGCTATAATTAGGAATTTACTGCTCTCTTAGCTACAACAGGATTAAGCATCAGTGTACAGCGCGCTCCTGTGCTGTATTTCCTTGTGAAATGTAAGTTGTTGGCTGCGGAGCCTCTTAGCTTTGGCAGAGTCACAGCGAAGATGAACTGGATGGAGGCTGGCCAGTTGTTCGGGACAGTTTTGGAGACGTTCTTGAGTGGTGCTGGTCAGGATGAGATGAGGGAATTACACAGCCTGTCTGCATGGGAGGCGTCTCCAGGGAGCTGGTCTGCTGTGGGAAGAGCTGTACCTCTCACATATTTTCAGAGAATCTGTGGTAGCAGAGCAATGTGCTGGCCCGTGCACAGAGATGTGCCTAGCAGAGAGGATGAGAAATCAGTTCCCCAGGCAAGAAATCGGCAACCATTGATATGAGCTTGTTCAGGGGAACAGGAGCTTTGAGCTTTATTCTGCAATGGGAGGCTGTGAGGTGCAGAAGAGGGGAGAGATGAACATCACTGGGGGCATATGGGTGGCTGGGTTTGAGTGGAGGACAAAGAATGTCATATTTGATTGATTGGGAGGATCAATCATATGATTTTCCTCAAACATTGCAATAAAAATTGAAATTGCTATCCCTGGATTGATGTTGTTATCCCTGGGCTAGAGACTATCTTCCTCCTAGGACAAGTGAATCTCATAAGAATATATGCAAGCAAATACAGTTAGAAGTAAAAAATTTGATAAAAATAGAACCACCACAGGCATTTTACAATATTGTAGAAAACACTAGTCGAGCTAAAATAAGGTGCGTGGAAACGTGAATGTTTTCCTTGTGGGAAAGATGCCCAAACTACTCAGCCTTCCAATGATTATACCTAAAATTACTGGTGAAATTCTCATAATAAAATTAATAATTGATACGCCATAATAGTTTTGTATCTTAAAATGTTTGGCTGAGATTGACGTAAATGGTTGTGACTAGGGAATACTCAACGCTGCTAGTGCCCAGCGGTTGTTAGCTAAATAGAAACATCGCTCCTGAGTGTCCCAGCACTTCTAAGCATCCAAATATCACAAATAAATCAGTTTCCTACTGTACACTGAGCTATATTTGGAACAAGTTTATTTGCAGAAATTCTAGCTTCTGCTGCCTGTGCATTTATGAAAAATGAATAGAAGCTTTACCACTTAATAGACATTTTAATGGCAAAAACTTGCTTAGAAATAGAGCTGGTCAAATGATATCCACAAATAACCTATCTCCAGTTTTTTCTTCTATCAGTGTTTGAATAAATTCTGTTCTTAAGACTTGCAAAGCATTATTTTAAATCATGCTACCCCATGGTTCTTTCAATAATCTGAAAGCATACTAGAAATCTTACAGGACTGGAAGCTGCTGTCTGGTCTGTTCATATTGTTAGCAGGAGTTTTGGGGTAACATTCATTTATCAAAAAGTCAATGTCTTGCACCTTTGACCTTCAAAGGCTCTAGATTGTCTTTTGATATATGACGGCTCAACACTTGCAAGGCTGTGGCACCTACCCAAAAGTATTGGGTCAACACCTGTTATATGTTTAGAAATTGCTGTTTTATTCCTTGTGCTTTATATATAGCTATACCACAGAAGTGAAGAGCACAGCTAAGGCCATTTTACTTTCTTTCTCTTATTAACCTCTCTGAAACACAAAAGATGGGATCACAGGCTTATCCCTTTGTGCACTGCACAGCGACACAGGCTGCTGGCAGAAAGTGTGAATTGCATAGTGCACCTGCCTTTAGAACAATGGTGGTGTCTGAACAGAATTTGTAAATTTTCTTCGTAAGTGTCTGGCATAGCATCTTCAGAAGCAAATACTGGGTCAGTATGACTCTGCGTGGTGCATTGCCTTTGACTGTGATAGTTGGAGGAAGAGAAGGGAAGAGGGAGCAATATGCTTCAGTTTTGCTCCCTGCCAGAGAGGATAACAGGAAAATTACTAGGAAAGAAATAGAAGCCAAAGAATTCACATCTTGGTGCTATCTCGAGATTGACTGTGTTCTCTTGTGTTCGGTTTTTTGAGGTTTTCTTGTGTTTTTTTTTTTTGTTTGTTTGTTTGATTGTTTGGGTTTTTTTGTTTTGTTTTTTTTTCTTTTTTTCTCCAGATGCCCTTAACTCGTGCCTTACATTTCCCATCTTACATATTGTTGACCCTAAGACCTACACAAATCATGACATTTAAAGTAGAAGAAAAGGCTGAAATCTTTTTTACTACCTGGAGTCCCTGTGACTTGTTTTCAGGTTTTCTTCCACAAACACGAAAGTTAGCGACTTAGTGAAATGAGATTTTCCCATGCTGCAAGATGGTAGAAGCAGCATCTTGAAAGAAACCAACAAGTTGTAAACAACTAGTGAGTGGTACCAACCTATTGAATCACCAGAGCATCTTTGAATGACATTTTTATTCCTTTGCTTCACAGAGTATACAGGGTTTTTTTCAAGTCCAGTTGTGTTTGTGGAGTGCATGTTCACCTTTGGGTGGAAACTGGCAAAGTGCAAAGACTGTAGTGAAGCCAGGGAAAAAAGTTACTGCCTAAATCTTGTTGAGGATCTTCTATTCAGGCTATTAGAAAATGAAGAATGTATGAGGCAATGAAAACTTCACAGTGTCCCGGACAAATAAACATTTGCAAGAGCAGAGGATTATTTCAGTTTCTTATCTTTTTGGGTATTTTTCCATTGGTGGTTTGTTGATTTTTGGATTTTGTTTTGTTTTGTTTTGTTTGTTTGTTTGTTTGTTTGTTTTTTCATTAACAACAATATTGAGCTTATGGAGACAGAAATGGACAGAGTGGTATCTTACAAATCCTCACATAGATGATACAAATGGCTGGGTGAAAAAGCAATTGGACAAAAGATTGTGGAGAGATGAGAATAAAATTATTGAAAGGCAGTTATGTTAACTCCTAGCAGGGTTTTCAACCAAGCCAACAGTTCGTCACAAGCAACTGCATTTAAGGCACCTGGCAAATCCAGCAGTATGAGAATAGACATTTTATCATTGTCTATTACCAGTGTGGGTTTATCTACTGTTCCTCCCAGGAACATGTCCAGACAAATACAGGTGAAGGCAATCTCAGCCAGTGTCATAAGCTTTTTGGTACGGATGGCTTGAGGCATGACCATTTCACCACCTCTCTGACAATGGTTATCGGCTCAAGTCTTCAAAGGATATAGCTCCAGAATATGCAGCTTTGCTCACAGCCGAAAATCATCAGAGGCTCCACAAATCATTGTTTGCTCTATATGTGCACAAAAGAACATCATCCCTTTTCTGTGGGAGAACTCCAGTGATGTATCTTTTTAGAATGGCCTGTGCCTATTACCTGAGATATACCTGCTGCTGAAGCATTCATGTGTGTCTGTTTTATCACAGAATCAGAAAAATAGTTTTGGAAAAGAGCTTGAGAGGTGCTTCAGACCATCTTTTTCTGCAAGCAGATCCAAGGCAGGATCCTGCAACCCCACTGATATAGGCTGCAGATCCCCCAGACCACCTAACCCTGTGCTTTAATATCAATTATCAATGACAGTACTTCCTGACGTCAAACTTTAAACTTCCATTGCAATCCAAGCCCATTATTCTGTCTCTGTAATAGAAGAGAGAAGTTTTATTTCTTTTGTTTGTCTTACAGCTACTTTTAATGTATTTTCATTAAGAAACATATACCTCTCCTTCATTTTCCTTGTGTAAACCAAACATTTCTACTTAGTTTAGTATTTTCTCCTATGTCATGTTTTCTAGAACTGCCATTAGTTTTCTCTGCTTCATCTCGATTGATAAACATCTGTTATGCTCTGGCTGAGACCCTGCTATTTCTGAATAGAATGTAAAGGTTGCTTGTCTTACTGTCAGCTTTCCTCCCCTTTCTATATGTCTTCCTTGGATATTTGCCTTTTTTGAAACAGCACATCATTTTTGGCCTGTTGTAATTCCTGTATCTTCTTCTTCAGCAGATTTGCTTAATCAGTTCTTCCATATCTGGCAGCTGCAGGATCGATTATTTTTGTCCAGGTGTAAACTTCACATTAGTCCTATTTAATCAGATCTGTTCTCCCATTTTCATGACTATTTTGATTTCTAATTCTGTTTTGTTCAATGTGCATGTAGTCCTTCTGAAGGAGTTAACAGCTAACACCGATATGTTCTTATTTATGAGGCATACTCTTCTACCACAGGAGAAAATTAGTTTGATTTGAGAAAACCTGTTTTTGGCAAACGCACACTGGTTGTTATTCATATCTTTGTTTCCTGCTAGTTTCTTTGTTTGAAGTCAAGTTTATGTTTGATTATTTCTTTCAAACATTTTCCAGGAATGAAAATAAAACTGAAATTTCCTGGTTTGCCTTTCCCTCTTACACCCATTAATAAAGATAGACAGTTTATCTGCCCTTTTTCAACCCTTTGAAATCTTACTTGGCCTCCATGGTTTCTTAAAAATCAATAAATAAATGGAAAATGTTTTCTTCATTGAGACATAATTTATTTAAACCTTGTCTAAATTATTTTTTCTCTGTTCTGGTCTCTTTCTGCTTTATCACTGGTGTTGATGCTGATAGCAAATCTATCATAGCTGAACTCTTCAATGAAAGTAAGTTCCTAAAGTCATTAGTAATGACTTCAATGCAAGAAATAAGAAAACGCCTTAGAGTAAATAAGCAGCTATGCTGATCTGTTGGTAATGTTCTCCAAGTCTTCCAACTTGTTTATTTCTTCACTAAGACCTCTCAGTGTATTTAGGTGTTGGCTTAAGGACTAATGTGTTCTCTCATTATGAATAACATGCATTTATCCTCAATTTTCTTGCAGTGATTTTTGTGTCACTCATCCTCTGACTGTGATTTGAAATCAGGTAAGATATCTATTGACTTTTATAAGGCTAAAAGAAAATAACATATCTCTAATATTTAATACCAGAATGATTTTCATGGGTAACAATGCAAATGGTGGGTTTGCCATGGTCTCTGAAAGCCCAAATCTTTCTTTGGAATAAAAGGAAAAAAAGGACAGCTCAGAGGCCTTGAGTATAGGATGACATTATTTGGAGACAGTTTGTATGAAAGTCATGGATATGGTGTAAATGACTAACACGTTTCTAATCTTGTACATAATGAGATCATTTTTCTGAAGCTGATAGAAGGAACAGTTTAAAACAGTGTGCTTGTAATTTTTTCTTGGTCTCTATATGCCTATAGATTCATGGCTTTATTTATTTTGGGAGCCTGAAGCAAAATTAGTATCAGCAACAAATACTTTGAAGCCAGAATGATCTCTCTGAAGACTTTAAGAAACACATGCAAAAGCCACAGTACATTTTTTTTTAGAATTTTGAAAGTTTATGTTTTCCTCTCATTTTTGATGGCCTGTGCCCCTAAATTTATTCACTTTGGGAACCAGAGCAGAATGGTAAAGAGACAGAGTGCAGTTCAGTGCAGTTCTTTCTAAGAGCTAATGCAAGACAATGCTTTACATGGTGTGCCTATGCAGAACTACTTTCCCCATCCATTCCTTGAAGGATTTTCTATTTTCAATTGTGGTCATGCTTTTTTAAGTTTTATATAAAGAAATGCATCCTTTCCACTAGCGGAAAATAAAATGATACTATATTTGGTGCAAGGGGGTAATGAGGCTCCTCTATATGAGAGAAAGTATTCAATTCCTCCTCATGTTGTGATGAAGGCTGTGTAAATGTTTTTGTATTTTTTTTTTTCATTCTCCCCAAAAGCCATTATTTAGGGTAATAAATTATATCTGTTGGAGACTGTAAGCTTTCATGCAACCCAGCCCCTTTCTCTCTTGCCTGTCAGTTTCCAGCTTCTGCTGCCCAAAGAGCAGCTCTATTTGTCTTGCTCATCCTGCAAGGGCAGAGGGCTGAGGGCCTGAGAGCAAAGC
>VXAK01017916.1:0-37078 GCA_013399435.1 Arenaria interpres
GAAGGAGGAAGTCATCCAATCATAAACTGCTGGACTTTGAGTGAACTGATTATACATGGACACACGTTTGTAAGAAAGATATAAAAGAGTTTGTTAAAACAATAAAGTTGGGCTTCAGCACGATCATATTGGTCTGCGTCTGAGTCCCACCGCAGGCGTCCAGGGTGCGGGTTGGCAAGTGGCGGTANCGGTTGGGGGGCGTCCAGGGAGCGGTAAGCGAGTGGCGGTATCGCAATCGCGGTTGTATATCCCTCTGTTGTTGTTGTTGTTGTTTCTTGCTCCCTTTTGCCGTTCTGTTAAATTGCCTTTGTCTCAACTCACGAGTTTTACCTTTTTCTTCCGATTTTTTCCCCTCCTGGCCACGTGGCGATGGGGACTCTGGTCTGCGCAAGTGGCTGCACGTGGTCCTTTGTTGGCGTCTGAGGCCAAACCACGACAGAGATGATGATGAGCAATTCCTCCTGTAATAAGCAAAAATTTCATGTTTGTTTAACATGAGCAGACCTACTCTGTTATGCAAGAATTATTGAAAGGATTCTGATATTTTATCTCAGTAGATGGAAGTACAAACATGTCATTTCACACAAGAACTCAGGAGGACTAACCCGGCTAATGGTGATCATTACTAACTTCACACAGCTGGAGACAATGGACTATGGACAATGGACCCAAACGAGGTGACTGGTGACAGCCGACATAGCTTCACCAAGGGCAAGTTTTATCTGACAAATTTGGTGACCTTTTATGATATTGCTACAGCACTGGTAGATAAGGGTAGAGCAACAGACCTCATCTACCTGGACTTATGCAAAACGTTTGACACTGTCCAACATGAAATCCTGGTCTCAAAATTCAAAAGTCATGGATTTGATGGATGGACCACTTGGTGGATAAGCTGGACGGCCACACTCAAAGGGTTGTGGTCAATGACTCAACATCCATTTGGAAACCAGTGACGAGTCGTGTTCCTCCGGGGTTAGTACAGGGACAACTGTTGTTTAACTTCTTTGTCGGAGACATGGGTGGAGGCATTGAGTGCACCCTTAGCAAGTTTGTTGATGACACCAAGCTGTGTGGTGCAGTTGACATGCTGGAAGGAAGGGATGCCATCCAGAGGGACCTGGACAGGCTTGAGAAGTGGTACTGTGTGAACCTCATTAAGTTCAACCAAGCCAAGTGCAAGGTCCTGCACCTGGGACATGGCAATGCCAGGCACAAATACATGTTGGGTGGAGAATAGCTGGAGAGCAACGCTGAGGAGAAGGACTTGAGAGTGTTTGTGGATGAAAAGCTTGACATGAGCCAGCAATGTGCACTGGCAACACAGAAAGCCAACTGCATCCTGAGTTGCATCAAAGGAAGTGAGGCCAGCAGGTCACAGGAGGTGATTCTGCCCCTCTTCTCTGTTCTTCTGAGACCCCACCGGGAGTACTGTGTCCAGGTCTGGAGTCCTCAACATGGGAAGGACATGGACCTGTTGGAATGGGTCCAGCGGAGGGCCACAAAAATGATCAGAGGGCTGGAGCACCTCTCCTGGGAAGACAGGCTGAGAGAGTTGGGGTTGTTCAGCCTAGAGAAGAGAAGGCTCTGGGGAGACCTTATAGCAGCCTTCCAGTACCTGAAGGGGCCTATAGGAGAGATGGGGAGGGACTCTTTATCAGGGAGTCTAGTATTAGGACGAGGGGTAATGTTTTTAAACTGAAAGAAGGTAAATTTAGATTAGATATTGGGAAGAAATTCTTTACAGTGGGTGTGGTGAAACACTGGAACAGGTTGCCCAGGGCTTTTGTGGATGCCCCATCCCTGGAATTGTTCAAGGCCAGGCAGGATAGGACTTTGAACAACCTGGTCTAGTGGGAGGTCCATAGCAGGGGGGGTGAAACTTGATGATCTTTAAGGTCCTTTGCAAATCTAACCATTCTATGATTCTGTGATTAAGGTTTTTTCTAGTATATACACATATGCTGAAAATAAGAGTATTTGTCAGGGAAGGAATGAGTTGCAGTAGAGTTCATCTTAGGTCTTTATTCAATTACATATATTAATTAAGCCCAACATGAGATAGAGCAGCCAAGGAGCAGACTTCACATGCCACTATTCAGACATAAACCTGTGTCAGGAATGCTACCGCATGCATGCATGCATCCATTGCACTCTGTCATTTCCAAAAGGACTTCCTGAAAAACTGTATGCTTCCAAAATAATAATTGTGGTGAAGGTTAGATTCAAAGTGAAAAAAAAAAAACCTGTAAGTAGCTTCAGTGAGTTGATTTATGGAGATCTTTACATTACCCCAGCAATTTCAGTAATCTGCCCCTCATAAACATGTATATACTTCACAAGGATTTCTTTCATCAACCAGGTACTGCACAGACCTTGTAACCCAGCCTAACCTGCACTGTCTTTTTTCTGCAGCCAGTTCAGAATCACAGAATGATTGAGCAAACAGAAAGTTTGTTCCCTGAAGGAACAATTCCATGGAGGAGGTACAAGAAAGACTTTGCATACAGATTTACCTTCTTTTATGCACTGGGGATTCATAATCCACCTTTAGACATCCCAAGACTTAGGCTTAGTCAAAGCAAGAGATTAAAAGAACTAAATATGTAGCTTTTGGCCTCATGCAGTTAAGATATGAAAGGCAGGTACAAAATCAATGGATGAAAAACATATACTTCAAGGATTTATTACAGAGTTGAGTAGATATTGCAAGAGCTTCCAGATAAGGAGCAGAGTCTGACTCATGTCTAATGTAAGTAAGGGTAAGAATAGATCTCTTGCAAACACTGAAGTGAAGAGAATTTGCTGAGTTTTTCTCAGACACCACAAAAAAAACCTGTCCTCTGAAAATCAGTAAATGTCAAATTTTTGAAGTTTGGGATTATTTTTTTTTTTTGGGAGAGACATGAGAAAACATGCAAGACTGAAGAGAAATAAAGATGCATAGTATCAAATATTCTGTTCACTAGAATGGTTATTTTTACTTTTACTTTGGAGAAGCTACCTGAGTAGCATGGCATCTATGAATCTACAGCATATTTTTCAACTGTCATATGTTCTTATTTATGGTCTGAGTTTGATTCATTTGCTGGTCCCCACTGTGGAAGCAAGAAGTGGAAATGAAGGCACAGTGTAGCCTCAGGGTACCGCAGTGGACTTCAGACAGATGTGCAGAGGTAGATGTAACTTCTCACAGCGTACCCTAACACCTGCTTCACTTTCCAGTAGAGCTGGAATAATTGGCCAGTCAGGAATTCAAGAGAACTGAGATTATAATGAACAAAAAGCCAACACTGTTCTTCCATCCCCAAGCTGCCTATAAAATGTTTTTCTTATTAAAATATTTTCTATACCCATCATAACACATTGCAACTGACATGAAAAGATAGTGATCTCAGCTAACACAAAGACAAAATGCCATAATGATGAGGTGTAATAGCACCTGTAATAGCACCATTTTGAAGGAGAACAATTGTATAGAATGACATTACATCTCTACCCAATGTTGGCTTTCCTCTTCAGATAATATATACCTTCTGAATGTTAAGTAAGAATAGAGGAGCTATTGAGAAAAAGAAGGGTAGGTGCCATGAATTGTTAATGCCTGCTTTTGTTCAACTGCCAGGAAGAAATCTAATCTCTGAAAGTTTGAGAGAAATCTCTGGGAGTTAGTAATAGCTAATCCAGCACATACTTTTTGGAAAAAAAATAATATACATTAATATAAATTCCTTTGCTTCTGTATGCAGTTTGTACAATAATAAGACTACAGTTTCTTGCATACTTAGCTTTATTCAACAAAAGTGTAATTTTCAGTGGGAGTCTACCTTGATTAAAGAGACATATTTGATCAGCCCAAACAAAGTAAATATGACATGATTAAGAGTTACACTTTACCTGTAAAGATTGCACCTTTATGGTTGCACCAAAAATAATTATTACACTGGCAGTGTTCTCCAGTGCCTGAGAAAACACTTAAACAGCACTGGTTTAATATTTCTGAAACCCTAGTTTTAGAATTGCTTCTCAGTCAGGAAAACTTCCCAGTATCACCTGTGAGCTCTAGGGCACATATTGCAAAAAGGAATTTTAAAATAATAAAAAAGTTACAAAAGTAGTTGATAGTCTAAGTTTGAAGACAAGCATTTGTGTTCCTATCACAGTGATCAAAACATGATGGAATTCACAGGTACAGCATAAAAATGAGAGTTTATTTCCTGAAAGACCAGACGGTACACTAGAAATGTTGGCATGCTAGGATACAAAAAAAACCCCTCAGCCTAGTGGATCCACTCAAGTGGATCTATACAATATTTTCAGCTTAGGCTTCCTCCTTCCTTTTCTTCTGGGGAAAAAAAAAAGTCATGGATTGGATGATATCACTTAAACTTTCAAATCCTCTTTAGTACAGCTGTTCTGGAAATATTTGGCAAAAATTTTCTCAGAAAAAGCAGATACAAAATGCAGTTTGTTCAAGCAAATTCTTCCTAGAAACATGAAATTCTGATTGCACATCTGTAAGGATGTCATTTGTGAGAACTAGTGGGACATTTGCTTGCTACAAACATCAACACAATCCAAGAGAAAGAAAAGCACCTGCACGTCCTTTCCTAAAGGAGACCACTGTAGTCCCTTAGTCTTTGAATCTCCTCAGTTAAGCATCTAGAGATTCAGAAAGTAAAATTAAAAAAGCAATTATTGGAAGGTTTTGATATTCTTCCAGTGTAAAGTGGGGAAAAAGTCTCTTTGGAATGGGAATGTGCAGATCTGTTTGTCAGAAGTTCTGCCCTCCCAACCAACTCTCTTCAGGAGAAAGCACTGAAGTATAAAGCTACCAAACATAAAACCAAAAATTAAGCTTGTTCTTTTTCCACTGAATATTTTCTTATCCCACTGATTTGTTTTTCCAGATGTTTTGCTCAAATTTCCTGTCCCTTCTTCTACTCTGCCCATTAGTTTTCCAAGTCACAGAGAAGTACAGACAGTTTAATTCAGCTTTGTGTCTCTCATGTTTTCTCCAGAAATAAAAAGACTCACAGCTTCACCATCTGATATCTCAGTCCCCAGCGGGTCTAGATTTGTCATTATGGGAGACAGTGGAGAGAAGAGATTTTAGCATTTGCTTTCATCCTGTACAGGTCTCAACACAATCCATAAATAGTGAATAAAACAATTAAAATTGGTGAAGGATTCAGATAGTGTGGTGATAAATGCTTGCAGAAAAGCTCATTCATTAGGATGATTTGGAACCACTAATGCAACTTTGGATCCAAAATCTGGCTTGAAAGACAAAAGGGAAAAACACAGATTCCTATTTGGGTAGGATAAGGAGATAAAACCTCATATTTGCCTACCAAAATAAAGTTGGGTATTTTTATTTCTTAAGCTCATTTCAAAAGAAATTATAGTAAGTATTGAAAATGTTTGTATTTTATTATTCATATGTTTTTAATAAATTTGATACAAAAATTATAATCTTATCACTACCAGTATTAAAAGCGTTAAAAAACTGAAGTGTGCTTCCAGTAGAATATTTTCAGCAGTTTCTACTTAGCTGATAATGTACCATTTTAGTTATTAGACAGAATGCCGGTCAGATTAATTGCATTTAAGGTCTCAGGATAACATAACTCATTTTAGGGATGCAAAAAATATGTAAAATACAACTGAAAGATTTATAGTGACATTTTCTCTGCACTCACAACTGCTGACTTTAGAGTGAAATTTCCAAAACGTCTTTGGAATCCAGGGAGAAAGCAGTTACTTTTGAAATATATGGTTAAGATGCAATTAGGAGGCAAAGATTAACCACCTATAGAAGCTATAAATCAGCACATGGACTTATATTTCTGAAGAAAGAACAGTCTGGGCATAATTAATGACCAAGCGAGTAATATGCCAAAAATGATTGCAGGTCTTGATATAAAACTTTGTTAGTCTTATATTCTTGTATGTTACTCTGTGCTTCTTCTAGCTCTATTTTTTAAGTCTAAAAAATTTTAATTACAGCTGATATAAGAGAAATTGATATACAATAATATAAAGGTATTTATACATGCTATTAGAATATTAATATGACTGCTCAGAGATATGTAGATTTTAACACAAAGTTATGTTTAAAGCATTAAGATCTGTCTTAAAAAATAAACAGACAAAGAAATTTCTGAATAAAACCAGCCGAATTTTATATAATTACAGCATACCCTTAGTTTTACCTAAGGTGGTAAAAGTTATAAGAACTCAAAATCAGAGAAGGGTTATTTGAGTGCTTTAACCAGAAAAAATGGTCTTTGCCTTGTCAACACAGGAAACAGACCCACTCAAATGGGTAGAGAATTGGATAATGAGCAATGCACGTTTTTTCACGGATAACCTTGTAATAATAAATGAGAAGTTAAAGAAATAAGAAACGAATAACTCTACCTGGCTACGTATGACAGGAGCACGCCTTGATATAAGATCCTTCAGAAGGATTTAGCTTATATAGGCTTTCCTCACAGACCATAATTTACTGTTAAGTAATACTATACTTTGTAGGTAACTCCACAGACTACAGCCAGACAATTGTAAAATGCTTCTTGAAGATGTTGTGGTCTGGGAATGTGGGTCAAAATGATGATTCAAACCTCACATTTTAAGCTTTTTGCAGGCAAAACCACAAAGAATAAAGCTTTCTTGAAGAAAACTTCTTTCCATTTCTAGGTATTGTTCCTGATCTTCAAAATAAACCATGAGCTAGTTTGGTCCAAAAAGCTTGGCTCTTTTCCTAAAAACACAGGAATCAGGAAAAATCTCATCTGAGTATAGGATGAACATTTTGGGAAATAAAGGGACAGCTTCCAGCAAGTATCTGTGTGGACTCTATCCAAGGAAAATGAGGTTTTAAGATGCCTTTTTTCCCAGTTCTTGGAGATGCAAGCATATTGGTAGTTTATATCTTGCCAGTAGATTGGTGAGAGGCACTTTCTCCTCCTCCCATCTTCCCAAAATAAGGTCTTATGAGCAGAATCTAATTTTAGACATTTATTTAGCCTTGCGAAGAAGTCACCAGTGAACATGGAGGAGCAGATTGACAAAAACTGGCCCTTGACCGAAAGATGCAGCAGATTTGAAACCCCTGTTCACTTCAGAATTCATGAACATAGAGAATGAAGAAAGGTACCTGCTGCTCATGAATAAGACATTATTTTCTAAGGGATGACGATAAAGCAGAACCCACTTGAACACAAAATCATCAAATTAGGAATGTGGAAATGAACGCTGGCAAGCGTTCGTCTGGGGCTTTCCACTTCATGTTTAGGGGAAGAAGACTGAGTGGCCTGTCTTTCAGGGTCTGCTTTTTTTTCTTTTCTATTCTCCTGGTGAAAAATGCAGTCATCTAGGAAATCGGAGATTTGTCCTTTGATTAACTCAGGGCTATTCAGACCTGAGAAAGTGCATAGAGTCGGGGGGCAGAGGAGGGGAGGCAGAGCTGCCTGGGAGAGATACAGTCCTGTGGTAAAGTCCTACTGCATAGTTTGACAGGGATGAACGCTGTGCATCACTGCATTTCAGTGTTTGTACCTGGCATTTCAGTGTTTGGTTCACATCTGATTTATACAGCCAAAAAAATATTAGGTGATAGAAAGTAAAATTTTCCCACAAAACCAATCATTTGTCTTCCTGAAAGAAAGAGCACAGTGAGGGACAGGAGTTAAAGACCCTTCCCAAGCATCATGCCTTGTACTTTCTTGTTGCTTATGTGGGCATTTCTCTACATTATACCACTGGCAAGCCCTCACTGGCTGCATTCACAGGTTACACCTTGTCTACATCTGGAGGCATACCAGGGAAATGTGGGGGTCTAAACATCATTCCCACATCTGTCTTCCAAACTGAATGCTCCCCTTGACCCATGCTGCTTCATCCCACTTCTCATAGTCACTGCAACTCTTGTGTTTAATGCTTTTTGTCTATTTGAGCTGTTTTTATGTTATTGCAAGTCTAAGTTTCAGCATTTTGGTTGAGGGAATTCTTTTTGTTTGTTTTTATTAGTAATAATTTTTTTTGTTTGTTTCAAGGTAAGTATGAGAACATCCTTCCTGGCAGATTCCATGCTTGCAGTGAGAAATTGCTGCAGCTCTTTGGGGCTCAAAGGGCGCTTCCTTGTCCTGTTCATCTCCGTATGCTACTGCAGATTGCAAGGGAGGAAGGAAAATAAAACATGCAATGCAGGAGACACTGCCTCCCTCCTCCCTTTTTGCTCATAAATAATTCTTTCTGTGCTAATGCACAGTCCTGTTTTCACTGACTCATTCAAGCTCCCAGAGCACTTGTGTTTCTGCTAGATATAAAGATATGCCCCCCCTCTTAGCATTTTTACCCACAGTGTAACAATAGGAAGCCTTTTTTGTCTGTGGAAGTGACTCCACTTTTTCCCTCAGTGCTCAAGTCCATGGGTCCACCCAAGCACCAGGAGAAGTGGACAGCCCTTTGCATTGTGCCATTCTGCTCCTTCCCTCAAACAGCTTTAGCTCAGGTTTCAGACTCTGTGGAGCAGGCACTGCCTGGTTTTGTGATGACACAGTCTGACACGCCAGGCCTTCACATCCCAGGAGTGCTTCCTGGACATTGCTGCAAAGCAAGAGCCCTCAAATAAAAAAACAACTTCTGACAAGTTCTCACACCTCTGCCTGGGTCCTTCTTAGCCGGGTGACACAGGTTTCAGTCCACCTAGAGGCCGCTAACTGATTTCACAAGTTCTACAAAACTTCTGGGGCCTGAAGCTGATGCAAAAGTTGCAGAGAGAGAGTTTATTAAATAAGAACTTATTAAATATCTACAATTGCCTGTACCAAACAAAAAATAACTGATTTAATGGGAAAAAAATATTTAAAGGAAATGAATTCTATGATTCTATCCTATGAATTAGTTCATTTAAAAAAAAAAGAAAACTGACTGGTTCCACTGTAACCATGGAAATAATAATAATAATTATATTTATATAAATAAAAGTGTTCAAAATTCAGAGTAATGTGTGAAGGATAAAACCTAGTACAAAGATAGAGCTAAAAAAATTAATATAAGTAGTAAGGTTCTCTACCTAAAAGATACAAATATTAAAGACCATAAAGAGTTAACTGATACTACAAAATTTCAGAAGGGCTTTGGGGAAAATGTTTCATGAGGTAGAAAATTAATACCTGATGTGTGATTCATTGCTTTTAATAGTGTCCAGGGTCAAAAAGCTGCCGAATGCCTCCAGTCAAGCAGAGAGCTCTGGATCAGATTTACCTCAGACTTAAGATAAGGCTTGAAAATTTGTCTAAAGGATTTAGGAGCATAGGCCCTATTTTTATAAAACCGGCTCCAGCTTTTGGGAGTTTGTATTTCAGTGGCCACGTTTACACAAACGGACAGGAACACATTGCTTGAAGTGGTGCCGTTCCTGACGCTGAGCCAGACCCAAGGAGTGTGACCTGACCAAGGACCATCATCCCCTGCCTGCCAGACCTTCTTGAAAAAGGAAACTTGAGTGCACAAGGAGGGAAGAAGACATATTATTCTCCAGGTCTGGGCAGCTGGAAGCAAGCATTAATGACATATCATAAAGCACATCTGCCCCATTGTGTAAACTCAAAAGAAACAGTGGACTAAAGTCTCCCCAGTGGCAAGAGCCTAGACTGTAAAACCTGTTTAAATAGTTAAATACATTTGAGAATGGTACTCTAATTTAATTTTGAAAACAGCACTTTGCTATCCAATAATAAGCAAATACCAAAACAAAATTTATAGTCAAAGCCCTTTTCTTTTTGCATGCTTTTTATGCATATTTTTTTAAAAAGTGAGAAAAGCCTCTGTCATCTCCCCTTCATGTTAACTGAGCCCCTTCTCTATTCCAATCCTTTATTCTCAGAGTATGATTTGGGGAATTAATAATTGTGCTTCCTCAGCCCTTCTTTCTAATTTATTTAGAATTGATCAATGAGGTTAAAACATTATCAGCCAGTGGCATATATATAAAAGGATTTTTTTATGAACAAGTTTTCTGAGGGATCACATAAGCTTAATTTCATTAGGAAACAAATCTAAACTTGTTAATAAACTGCGAAGATTTCAGGAATACACGGCTGCCTATGCACAATGAGGTTTGTCCATACCATATCTGATCACATGAATTTTAATTAATTTTAAATTTAATGAATCTCTGGCACCTTGAGGATTAGGGGTGTGTCTATTTAAAAGGAGACAGATGGCCAGTTTTAACCTAGCGGTCGCATTCCTCTTCCCTTTTAACCTGCAAAGCTCACTTTTAAGCGAGAGGATGGGCAGATCGCATTCCTTATGTTAGCTCCTGTTCCTCTTATGTTCTTGACAGAGGAATAGAAATCAGCATATTTGGGGGAACAGCTGCAAGATGCTGCTGTGGAAAATGGCTGCTTATCTGTTGCTGCAAGCAGATTCCATTATTTGATTAAAAAGAAACTAGTTATTCTTCATCCCCATGACTGACTGTGCTCTATAGACATCTGTTTGGTCAGACCTGGTAAAACAGGAAACACTCTCATTGTGAAAAAAAGGCTGGGGAACATTTACAAATGCTGCTGTTCCTTTTTTGGCATAGAATATCTTTGCATTTCTTATTTCACAGTTTGGGCACTGAATCTGCTTACACTTACATCCCTTAATCATAAATACAGGCGCAAGGCTGTGGGGGATGGAGAAGAAGCTGGAATAGGGGCGGGAGTTGCTTTAATCTGGGTATTTCTTAGACATTGCATCTGGGCAAATAGGGGGATGATACCTTCATTTGCTAGTGATCAATCACACTCCAGGGAGCCAGCACACAAATCAGAACTGATAACGTCCCTCCATGGCATATTGTTCTCTGCGGCAAAATAGAACTCATTTTTAAATTCCCCTCTTCTTTTCATCCATCAGAGGACAAAATCAGGAGCTCAGGAAAGAGCATAGCCCAAGTAATTCTTACAGCTGAACAGACATCAATACTTATAGACCTACTCAGGGTTTACAAACACTGCACAGTAGGGCATCTCAAAACAGGACTGGCTAAGGATCGAAACAGATTATAAAACATAATTGGTCAGGAACACCAATGTTTCTGGCAATGTGGAATTACTCACAACGCTGATGATTGTATACAGTGAAGGGTGCATAGGGCAGTTTTGGAAGTAAGGAGAGACAAAAACAAAGTGTCTGGAAACAGCATGGATAACAGCCTCCACTTACGATGTCACACGCACTTGCTGGATAGTTATTCTAGGCAGAAGTACACAACTGTGCACATGGGGGTTTTGTTGCTTGGGCTTTGCCCAGCTCACTGCATCAGATCTTTTTCTTCCTGGTGAGATCCAGGCAGCTGTTACCAAAGCCAGCCCAGACTCTACTGCCTAGCCAAAACATCCAGGCAGGAAAGACAGTGGGGGAGCTTTCGAAATGGAAGGCCCTGTCTCACCAAAGTCTCTACTTTCAGACAAAGTAAACCCCACACTAGCAAACCTCTGTAACCAGGAGGATGCTGGTCTAGTGTGCCTTTCATATCTGCCAGCCTTTTACTTACATCTTTTCCCAAATGAATTGACAAGACAACGCAGGAACAAGTAGGGCAAAATGTCCACCCTCTCCTGAAATTCTTTCCTTGCAGTTGAAGGGGTTCATTGTATGGAGCAAATACAGAAACAAATTAAGACTTAAGCAAAATACTATGGAATGAAGTTTATCTGAAGAAAGTTGATTTTAATGCACATCAATGATTAAATGCAGAAAAAAAATCTAAAATCTTAACTGCCAGAAAAGATATGGACACCATATCCATATCCAGCTACAACACATTGTATTACCTGGAAGATACAGACAAGAATGTATAACACCAACATTCATGTCCCAAACCTACTGCTTCTAGAAAACCTCCCTTGGTAGTTCTGTTTATGTAATAGTTAATGACAGTCTATACTCAGTCCTAATATCATAGTAGTATATTACTAAACTCACACTAGTGAGCAAAAAGGTGCACAGCTCATCTCCTCAGGAGCTGTGGTTACCTAGGCATGGATGCATTGGTGGAATACTGCATTTCCCATACTCCAGTCTCTCCTATTCTTTTCTAGCTTTCTGAACTCATCTTGTCTTTGGATGTGAGCATAAACTAAGCCCAAATCTACTTTATGGTAAGAGTCCTAGGATTTGCTGCCTTATGTGGAATCACATCACACATTAAAATGAAAAGTGAAGATGGAAGTAAGGAACACAAACTTTATTTTCAGCCAGCCCATCCTTGGATGCATCTTCAGGTAGTGAGAACTGAAGACTGAGGGTGAAATTACATAGTCAGATTAGCCTCACTTAAAATGTGAGTAATTATTGTATGGATTGTGTTTTTATGTTTGTAAGCTCTTTTCTTTAAGGGTTGTAACACCATTCGACTAATAGCAGATAGTCTACAATGTTAAAAGTAGCTACTGTAACTGAAGCGATAGCATATTTTATTGGAACAGATGTTCTGTGAATGAGCAGGGAATAAGGAGAGCAGTTGTCGTTTTGATGCTGTTTAGAGGCCAAGAGTGATGCCAATCATAATTACCATCTGCTATAGTACATAAAGTATCCATATGCTCTTTAGATGGTCCCAAAGTTGATTTGAACTATCATACTGAGATTTCTCATTTGAGGACAAGACAGCTCTACATCCCCTTATTAGCTCCCGACTGTCAAGAGCCCTGAGAGCAGTTAATGTAAATGTCTCAAAATCCTGGCTAACCTAGTCACTGATTAAATTTAGAGTACACCAACCTTAGCATTCTCCTTTCCTGGATCTTCTGCCATGATAGTATTTACCATCTGAAGTCCAAGCATGCCAGGTAGCTGTTCAAAAATATAAACCCAATCTACAAATCCTCATTCCCATACTTTACAGGGTTTGCAACATTTCTCATGGTCCTATAAACACCATGTGAGAGCCCACGCTCTCCTGGGCATTGACTCAGAAACCAACTCTGCAGTTAACCTTCCAGCGCTGACCTTCCAACTGAAATGTGTTTCTTCCTTCAGCTGAGTACATTTAGAGCAATATTTCACATAGTAAAAAGAGTGACCTTTCACATCCATCCAGCATGGAGAGGACAAAATATTTTTAACCTTGCATATACATTGTTCTCTCCTTTTTCTTTGCAGCTAGATTGTACCTGAGTTCATGAGCTTTATAGCAAAATTTTATGTCAACTGTGTTAACAGGTGTTTAGCATGAATCCAAAGAAATAAATTCAAATTCATCTATAATACAAGACTAAATCACTGGTTTCACTCACTTTCTGGCTTAATTTTAATATTTTTTTGTGCGTACAAAGAAAATAATGAATCGTATAAGCACCTATATGGAAATATACTGGTGATCCATTCATTCACATGTTTTTGCACAAGAGGGCAAATAACAGATGTCTGAAAGGATGGTGGCATATCCAGTATAAAATAGCAATGGTTCTAATGGCATTTTGTTGTTAAGCCTAGTCAGTTAATGACAGGCTTATTTTTCAAAGGAGTTCAGCTTATATTCCTCCCCTCAAGACCCACCCCCCTTTTTATTATATCATACATGTTTTCATCATCACATGATTGCCTAGTTTTGGAATCCCCATGTGATTTAGCTGGCAGCAAAACCAATGGAAATAATTTCCAGAGGTTAAGATATTTCACATAACTAGATTTAAACCCACTATCATAAGTTAGCTTTGGGTGTCTTCTTGCTGATGTGTTCATGACAATGCGTGGAAAGGTATGTCATCTCTTTTTTGCAATTTCTTCTTACAAAGCTGGAAGTAAATTGCTTGGTTTGTCCATTTTTGAGCTGTTTTGGTTTGAACTCAACTCTTTAAGTGATCATAGTTTAATGGCCAGCATGTAAGAATTTCGGTACTGTCTTCCTGCAATTATTTATCTTCACAGTGTGCAAGGCTGGATAGGATCCCTTGTGGTTTCCCTGGCACAGCCATGTTACTGTGTTTTTGGCAAGGACTATCACTGAAGTAGATTACCTTCTGGGCTGCCCTGGGGAAAGAAACTACTTGCTGGGTTTCTTTCTTTTCACTTAATCCTCTATAAGAGTTATTACAATCCTCCTTCCACATTTTTTACATTAGTTATTTCCCTCTTGGGCATAATGATGACTACAGCATGATGTTGGGGGACATTTCACTGGGAAATGGTCCCTTTAAGTTAGGGATAGAAGACCATGCCAAAAGGTAAACTATTTCTCCCAACCTCTTCTATAAACAGCAGCAGAGCTACTACATGAACTTCCAAGTTCTGCTCCATTAGCAAAATGCACATTAATGACACAACTCTTATAATATGAACATGCAGAAAAATGTGTGTACTGATAGAGACTGCGAGGGAGGAGACCATACAAATATAACAGTACTATAAACACAATTACTCTCCTTCAGGAAAGGATAAGAGAGAAAATTAATCTCAGGTGACAGATTGTTAGTCATGTTGCATAATGCTGGAGGGCATTCAGCTACAATAGTGATTCAGTGTTGAAGTGAGAACAGAACTATTGCAGATAGTGTGGTGTTGCATGTATGCTTTTAATTTTAAAAAAATAAAATCCTAAACTGAAGAGGAATAAGATAAAGCTCCTATTACAATTCTTGAAGAGCGTGACTCCTCTCTATGGTCATTATACTTTGGGCACATTCTGTTTTGGTTCATTTTATTTTATTTTTCTGTGAAATATATAATGAACTATACATTTAAGTGTGAGAGGTTTTACAGAAGCCTATTTTATTTTATGTTAACATAGATACCTATTATTAGGAAATTGCCCATTGCTAAGTTTTATCTACAATATGGTTCACCAAAAGCTTAATTAACATTCTTTGCTCTGCTGAAATATTATATTATATTGTTCTTAATACCTAATGCAGAGAACCCTATCTAGAGCAAAACTGACATTAAAAGTTGGCTATACAGACTACAAGCTAGGAAGAATATATTGATGATTTACGTTAACATCCATTATAATTCTAAAACAGCAGCATGAAGGCTATAGGGAGTTGTAGGGCTCATATAATTTCACTCTAATTATTCTAATTTACTATAATTAAGACACTAAAGGAAATCCAGTGAGAGGAAGCAATAATATCCTTTCAATACCAGTAAGAGAACGACAGTCTTACATTACACGGTATTATTAACCAGAACACTGTAAGAGTTTAAAAAATGCACAGAAGACACCCTGATATTGAAAATGTTATTTATATATTTGTGTGGGTGTTTATAGAGGAAGAATTTTTTAGATATATTTTTTTTCTATTAATTTTGTCCTTTAATTTCTTTCAGGGTCATTACCTGCATTAAAATCAATGGGACAAAAGCCTGGGTGAGGTCTCAAGGGCCCTAGTGGCATATACAGTCTGTCACCAGCATGCAACTCGCAGCAGATCAGGCTAGCTCACCACTATTCTGACCTATGCAATTGGGAGACTGTCCTGATCTCTGCTTCAGACTGTTAGGATCCATGAATAAATCTGAAAATTCATCAACCAGCTATCTGTGGTGCCTACCCATCTTCTCTTGCAGGCTCCAGGTTTCTGCAGGAAATTATATTTGTGTATGGCATTAAGCCATCTTTTGCACACATGATGCAAGGTAGCTCAGTACCAGCATAGCTCCTGTGTTTACTTGGTAACTAGTCACTTAAAACTGTGCTGACATGGTCGCAAAGCTTTTGCTGACACATAGTTAAACCCTTAGCTATTAGATAGAAACAGAAAAGGAGAAAAAATATTACTTATTTTTAAGTCACAAAGGACAGTGAACTATGTGGCTCTGCTAGAACCACTTCACATTGATTGCCACCCTCATCCGAACTGCAGGGCAGATGTTTGATCTTCCTGCCTCATTCAACAACTGGGAATTACAGGGGAGCTAGGAAAGGTCAGGAAGCATCAGTTTCTTGTCTTCAGGGGTCACATGAGTAACTTGAGGGAGAGAACAGGAAGGGAAGGTGCTAGGATCATACGTTCATCACTCAGATCTGGATGCTTCAAACGAGCTGCCTGAATTCTTCTGTCAAAAATAGTTCATGCATTTCTGAATCCCCTTATATCCAGTCCCTTCTGCTACTCAACAAAATCCTTGGCAATTCCCCCCAGCCCTTGACATAAATTATTTCCAGCCCATTTGTCTCAGATGTTACATAACAGGTAATATTAATTTCTATACGCTTCCAAACTGTTTTATGTTCTTCAGTTGAAAGCTACTAAGTGCCAAATATTATTGAATAAAGTAAAGAAATTAATATGTGAAATAGCAGTGAAAAAAGCCTTTCATATATAGAATGTGATAAGAAAAAGAGAATGTCGTTTTCTTGACAGGCCATGATTCCTTTTTTATGTATAATCACTAGTTTAGACATAGAGTTTCACTTTTGTGAATGTCACAGAATGACAGGACAAGAGGAATAGATCTTAAAGAACAGTTCAGAAAGAGCCAGCAATCCAAGGTCTCGTCAGCAGACTGGCAGAAAAAAAAATCCACCGAATTTAAAAAGTTTTTCAGCACTTATGAAAGCTTTTGAAAATATCAAGTCTGGCATGAACCAAGGCTTAGATTATGAGAAATGTTCCTGTCTGTTCTGGGACCAGAAAAATTTGGGTTATTTAAATATTATCTGTAAGCATTAAACACGTCTGTATTTATAGCTGCATATATAGATGTATAAATACATATTTATTTCATATTTGTAGCACTGGGAATTTGCTGATGTATTGGTAGGAAAGAAATCCAGCTTTAGCTGACTGGGGACCAAAACCAACTCATTCTGTAGGATTCAGGACAAGTAAGAGAAGGTCCTAAGTTGGAAGTAGTATTAGAGATTGGTTTGTGCCTCAGACAGGTGATGTATCTCTCCAAATCAAAATGTTCCTTTTGTAGAGTTTTCTCCCCGTTTACTTGCTGCCCTGCTTACAACATAACCCCAGTGGGAATCCTTATTTCAAGGTAGATCGAAAAGTATTGCAACCATGCAAATGAAGAAAAAAAATAACATTATAACATTTTTCTATGTTTTACAGGAGTTTCCTGTTTGCAATGAAAGCATATGTACATAGTGGTCTAGAATGTTTCGTGACAGCAGCATGCAGCAAGATGCAACTATGCATGCTTGGGAAGGATGTCCACAGTTGTATAATGGCTTGGGAACTGCTAGTAAAATCATCCACCCCACCCTTGTGACGGTCACTGGCAGAGATCTTTACCACAGTCTCCTAGTGCTAAAAGAAGCTACCTCATTCAGCACCTTTCTTAATCAGACTCCTAGTAATTTTCAGGTCCTATGTGACCCTGGTAGCCCGCTCATTTAAGACAGTGAGACTTGTAACTCTCTGTTCCTAGATCTCTGGTAAATCTACTTTTTAGTCAGCTTCAAGGAAGATAAAGCAATTAGTAAGAAGCCAAAATACAGGCCACTAAGAGAAATAAGCATGATAAGAGGTACTTAAATGGATTTATACCTTAAAGTAGAGCATGTACACACCTGGCCAGATATGCCTTTCTTGAAGCATAAGAAATAAGTTCATAGTCATTTAACTCCAGACGTTTCAGAAAACATTCCTACATACTGTAAGCTTATGTGATATTGTGGAAGACTGAATTGATGAAAAGTC
The DNA here is from genome assembly GCA_013399435.1 of Arenaria interpres. Classification (NCBI taxonomy): domain Eukaryota; kingdom Metazoa; phylum Chordata; class Aves; order Charadriiformes; family Scolopacidae; genus Arenaria; species Arenaria interpres. The sequence goes on from VXAK01017916.1 coordinate 17,664, forward strand.
TGCAAAATGACAATTTTCAATTTACAATTTAAATTTGTATTTCAAGAATTTATATTTCATGTTATAAGCAGACTTTAGTAAGCAGAAAAAAATTGTCTGCAGGTTTTTATTCCACTTGAACAAAAATCTTCTTCAGAAGTACTCTTTTCCATTAATGCAAAGAGTTATACAACAGAGCAGTTCAAAGTTCAAAAGTGCAGGCATATTCAATTTCTTGTTCAGGAGGAACATCCTTCTCCTTTTTCTTACCTTGTTTATCCCCTGTTTTGCCAGTCTTCCTACCCACACACATATGTTTTGTCAGCAACTACTTCAAGAATACCAAATGTGCACAGGCCCACCCAAATTAGATTAAAGTAAAGGTTACTGATCTTCAAAAGTCCCTCCCACTCCTCTTGAAAGAGAAGTCTTGGAAGCTGAGCAAGATACGTTCAATAAAGGGATATTCAAAATAGTATATGAGGATATCTTTGATACTATTAAAGCCCACTACTGGTCTCAAAGTCATCTACAGCACTGGGTTCCTGGGTTCCCAGCTGCCAGTACACAGTAGGGTTGACATCTGATGTTGCTGCCCTTCATCTGTCCAGCAAGACTAATACTTTGGCTTTATTGTACATGCATTCACTACCTTATCCCACCTGTGATCTAAAATCCTCTATGCTTGCCTTGAACTAGCTTGAGATGCTTTACCCTTTTGAACTTGTTCAACATGATGTGACTCCTGAATCATTTAAACCTGCCTTCTGGGACACAGATTTTACTTGAACACTATGCAGGTAGAAAAAAGTGTCAATGAAGTTTGGTAGCTATCAGGAGGACAGGAAAAAAAGAAACCTGCAAAAAAAATGATAGTTAAGCAGGAAAGGAAAAGTGATATAATGAGAGGTCTATATCTTTTCTCTGACAGGGTTTATGCCCTGTAATTACAGCAAGATGCTTTCTCTCTTCTTTCTCCCCTTTTTAATACCAGGGAGCTCATATTTCACATGTGAAAGAAATGAAAAAGATTTAATTAAATAGCAACATATCTTAGGAGAAAATATACCCCGACACACTGATGTCTTATCTTTAGTCAAGCCAAATGGACTTTTGGGGGAGAAATTGTTTACAAACTGTAATCCATCAACTAATGCTTATAGAGTTTACAACCACAGACCTGCATATAACAGCTCATCACAAAACAGCAAATACCACAAAGTGTTTTTTGAAGAGTGAGTGAGACACAAAAATAAGATACAGCTCACCAAGTCTGTGGCAATACATTTTAAGAAGCTGAAGTCAATCTATGTGATATTGTTCAAGTGTTTATAAAAAAATCAGCATCTTTTTTACCCATTCCAAATTATGTTCCTTAGTGTTACTTGTGCCTGCTGCACTTAGGGTCTGAGATGTTTGCGAGACAAGGAGGGATTACTGCGTGTTTCTCTTAATTTCAGTTTAAAACTGAAAGGTTGGCTATTGCTTTTCTTCAGGAAACTAGAATGGATTCGCTCTTTTGCTAGAATTAGAAGTCACAAATACAGACTTTTCTGGTTGTTTGAGGCAGACCCTAGCTGAAATTAATATTCCATCAGGGGTTACCACAAAGCAACTACCCTAACCTTCTATTAGCCTCACACAAAAATAAGATGATGTGTCTACAAACATGCATGCACTCAGAGAGAAAAAAGGAACTAATTACCAGGCACCTTCACAGAAAGTCATCTGTGGTAAAGACAAATAATTTGTAAATCACTCTGACCTGGTGAGACCAAGGTCAGAATTTCCACCTGCCACAATGACACTGCTAAGCTGCTGTGTCTTGCTTTGTCTCAGACTGGAGTCTTCAGCAGTGGTGTCAGCGTGCTGATTCCTGACTCCTGTCAAAACTTAATTGTGGAAGCTGATTTCTTCCTTAGCATTTTGCATATGTAGGACATACAGCATATTAACTGTAATTCCAGCTGTAATTCCCTGTAATTCCAGTCTGTTACTCTTACTTATACTACAATACTAACATTTAACAAAATGTTAAATTTCTGTTCTAACACATTTTTATCAGATGAGGGTGAAAGGTTTGAATAAAAATATTCAGTTAAAATCTTTCTGTCTGAAAATTAAGGATTTAAACTAACTGAAATATTTGAAGAACTCATGTTGAATTTATAATATTACATGGAGAATTTCTAATTGACACCTTTTCTATGGTATTCTTGGGTTTCTTTGGGCTGAGAGTTCTGGTTTTTATACTGAAAAATGTTTTATTTGTTATGGAATTTAAAAAGCAAAGATAATAAAATTTTCTGTATCAAGTTGCATAAACAAATGAAAACTTGATTAGAAGATATTTATTGAAAATAATTTTACAAAAAAAATATTTTTTTAAGATTGGAGTTTGAAAATATCTGCACAGCTCTAAATTCTAATTTAAAATTACTGCTTGGTACGAAAGGCTTGCATATGCACTTTTCACTATGTAAGTGAAATGCATTCTAATTTATACTGAATTTTGTTATAACTTGAAGCAATTTAAAATAAGATTGATTAGGGTAGAAATTGTACAAATGTGTAAGTGAGAATTTTTGAGACTAATTACTCAGGTTCTAACCAGCTCAGACAACAGAAATATTAATCTAGTTTCACAGGAGGGAAATCAGCACAGCAGTTTAAATTACCTGACTGGAATGATAATAATTCTGTTCTTCAGTGATAAATACAACACAGTATTACCTTGGTCCACAGAAAGTTTTCTAGTACTCTGCAATAGCTCTGTGAAACTCAGCGTTTCATTTCAATGTCTTCAACAGAAATACACAGTCAGCTTAACTGTATGGAGAGGAAACTTGCTTTATGTACTTTGCAGCTATCAGAGAAATGGAGAAAACACCACACAAAAAGTATCAAGTGTATTCTTACTGCCCAAAGCCTTTCATAATTCTTCTCCTCACAAAAAGTTTTTGGAAAAAAAATAAGCAAAACCAAAAAAATTCCAGAAAGTTGGGTAATTATTGGGTGCCAGTAATCTGCATAGGAGGTTTAATACAAAGGAGCAGAACTAAAGTTGGCAATTATCTGAAAAGCACATACTGTTCTATTTCAAAGATTACTACAGCACAGAAAGCTGTTGCAGGATCAAGTGAATCAGATTCACAGTGTAATGCAGAAGTCTGGAAGAGTTCCAGGCTGCCGTGGTGTTTACCAGCCCCACAACATTAACAGCTTTCAAGGCCACTGACTGAGAGGTCTCAGACTCAAGGCAGAAGCCTGTCATATTCATAGATCTCAGAGATTTCAGTGAAGAGGAAAAACAGCCAAAATATTTAGCTTTCCTCTTTGTTGCTGCCCAAGTTGGCCAAAGGAGAACTAATCGTTGAAGGGGCTGGGCAAAGAAAACTGGGAAAGGCACAAAGTGCTTGTTAACGTTATTGTTCAATTACTCTACAATTATGAATCACCAGAAGATGCTTTGAAAAGTCTGCTTTTCAGAAGACAGTTTTATAAACATGATATGTTTTTACAAGGCGAAGAAACTACGAATAAATCTGTCCAGCTTAAAGCTGATGATTGTCCCCTCACAGTATCTAGCAGTCATTACAGAAAGCTCAAGAACAATAAGGAAGGTGGTGTAAATAACTCCATTTCTGGCACTCTCAAAGCTCAGAAGCTCATTTGTTAGTCTGTTTTTGCATACAGCACAATTTTGTGCAGAAAAATCAATGCCAGGCACTCATAAATCCTACTGTTTGGATACTCGTGAACACTTACATACAGAAAGTGTAGATTGTTTTGGTTTTGTCACCAATGAAAGCACAACCCCAGATTAAATTAGCAGTTATGTTTCAAGGGCCAGATTCTCCAATTATACGGATATAATTTTAAAAAGCTCTTGCAGACTCTAAGGTTTAAAATTGGGCATAAATTACATTTGTACTCCCTTCAAGGCTCCTTTAGCCTGCTGGAACGATGAAAATTGATTTAGCATAAATGAAAATTCAGCCCCCCAAAACTCATTAGAGTACTTGGATTGAAGCCTTCTCAGCAAAGCCAGTTCACTGCAGAATATGCCAGTTCACAGGCTGTCACGCCTTTCCTCTGCATCTCTGCAAAATTTAAGCCCAGCTTCTGAGAACTTGGCCCTCCCCATACCAGCACTGTACCACGGGAAGTCAAATGCAAGGAACCATGGAAGAGGAAGCCACAGACCATCAAAACATATGAGAGAAATAATGTAAAAAAAACCCTTTTGACTTACAAAAATTTCAGTCCCGTTGAGAAAATTTCAAGCTAAGGAAAGCTACGCCATTAGTAACTTCTCTCAAGCTTTCATGACCAGAAGTTGGAACTAAATCAATAAGCTGCAAACTTACATTGACAATGTGTGTTTACTTTTTTCTTGCCAGCCATCTCTCCTTTCTACTGCCCTGTTGTCTCACTCCAATGAACCTGACACTACAGGTGTCCTTATACAGGACACTTGTCCAGTACAGGAGGCCTTATATAGCCTCCCCTTTCCACACGCATATACGTGCTTTTCATTTGTTTGCATGTAAACTAGCAGAATGTGACTCCTTATGGGCATAATTTTCTGTTTGATTTAGTAACCATAGGCTAAAATCTTCTAGATGTAAGAAGAATTTCATGCATACTACTCACTAACCAATGACTGTATTAATTTCCTGAAAAATTCTAAACTTCAACTGAAAATATTTAACATGCAAAACTCACTCTTTTCTCCTCGTTTACTTTGTGTATCAAACTAACTGATGAGTCTCAACAAAGTATGTATTTTCCATGTTCCACCTTCATCTATATTCTTTCTACACTTTGCTGCATGAAAATTAGAGTTAACAGGATGTCCTGTATTTATTAATAATGGCAAATACTTGCAAGTGTAGTTATTTTGTCTGTGATTACATAAACTAGACCACTTAGTTTATTGAATTCCTTGAATGACTGTTCATACAACAATAATTCCCTTATGTCCATATATCTTACATTCTAAAACACCTGTTTTGAATGACTTTGTTTATGCTGGAATAAACAAGGACTTTATGGTCTTTTATTTACATTGAATAAGATTAGCATCTTATGCTGTATCTTTTACAAAGATACACACTCCTATATCTTATCAAGATTCATTCTCAGAAGTTCCCCTTCTGAACTTTTAAAAGGTAGAATTTGCATAATAATAAGTCTGAAGTAACGCTCCACAAAGCGTCAGTGGGAAGGTGGTTGTGTTTAGTTAATACCTAGGCCTAACCAGAACTGTTGAGTAGGAATATATAAGTAGAAGAAAGGATTTAAATGGCCTTTTGCTACTTTCAGAACAATTGACTTCCTTGTATCATTTTAAATGTATTTTTAACAAAACTATTCTCCAAGTGGTTGGAAGTTTCTACTGGCTAAAACACAGGCTTTAGAAAATCCAGTAATAAAAGAAGACTTTCACTAAAATACTTAAATAAATGGTAGTTTGAGTTGTTATGAAAAAAGACTATTTTCCTTAGCTTTTTCTTAAAAAAAAAAAAGAAGAAAGAAAAAACATCTAGACACTTTTTTTGTTTGGTTGGTTAATTGTGTACCATTTGAGACAGTCCAAAAACCTCCAAATAATTCCACCTTTCATTCCCCCATTGAACTTCTTCCAGGCACCAGACTTCATTTTGCTTTTGTCTGAGAGATTAAGGAGTCCTCAAGTACTATTAATCTTCTCCCTACAGAGGTACTTCTCTATTGATGGTACTTATCCAGCCCCCATTATCCAAGATACAGAAGAACGTGCTCAAGGTCACAAAGATAAATGTGATAAAGCAGAGAACAATATTGGTTTCTGTGCTAACACCTTAACATCTGGATCATTCTTCCTCTGTGTAGGTCACCATTTTGCCACCTATTCAAATTATCTCAAATGGGAAAATAGAAAGAGCTTCATCAGTTTCTTACTGGATCATTTTACAATGACTTTTCTGAGGATACAGTGCTAAGCTAAGGCTTATTGCATCTCTCCTGTGTTAAACAGACACACACAGACAGAACTTTTGTCAAACAATCAATTTATTAAGGTATTTTTAATACGATAATATTTCCTGGCAAACTGAAGTTCTCAAATACATGGGCCATTCGCTGTTCAGATGTTGACAGGCGACTCGATTACAAGCATCTTTGTGGCAGTATCTTCAGCAGGATTAAACAAGATGTGTCAAACTGTAGTTCTTGTGAGTTATTATGATCCAGATCACCTATGGTGCTTTGCAACTCCTCCAGTATACACATGATCTTTTCTACTTATTGTCTTCAGTTGCATACAGAAGACTGTTTTATGAGACCCCCTTTGCTTGCATAAGCAGGGACAGTTTCTTCTGAATATTTAAAATCTGCTTATGGCTCATTCATAATCTTTTTCCACAGCAGGAACATCCCTGCTGTAGACTGCCTTGAATATCCCCAAACAGAGCACTAATTAATGCATTTCAGCATGTGAAAAGTGCCTAACAGGGGACCTGAGCAAGTGGGGCACCCTGGAGTAGGGTGTGATCCAGGACTGCTTGGTGTCCTTCCCACAAGCTTCTTTACCAATTGGTCAGTTGTTCTGCTGTGAAGGTGGAGCTAACTAATCTCTTTGCTTTTTGTTGGTCCATCATCTCAAACCAGCTTGGTGTGCTAACTACACAGAACAAAGTTAATGAGGACTAACTACATGGAGCAGGGACACAGGCAGAGGCCTGATACCCAGCTACACCGCAGCTGCAACCATCGGTCAAATCTGAATTTCATTCCCATATTATGTTATAGCTTAAATCCTACGGGTCTTGCCCCATCTGCCAAATCCTTGTGGTTTGTCCCAAAAGCTGCTTTTCTTAGCCCCTTGCAATAACAACCACTACAAGTTAGAAAAAGTGTTTTATTTTTACCTTAAGGAAATTTCAACAGGTGATAGAATTCCTGTAAGACTGGTCATGGAAAATGATGTATAAACCTCCTTGTTTCCCTCTCTCTGATATCTGTCTGCCTATAGTGTAAAGTTCTCCCCTTTTCTTATCATCACCCTCAGAAACTGTATTCTAAAGAATGCCAATGCCCAACAACTAGGTGAGGTGATAAACAATTTGAAGAAAAACAGGAGCTAAGTAATACCGAATAAAGCAAATGTTTACTCTATCACTGCAGGAATGGACAAGACAAGAAAAAGTACTTCCAAAGACTGCCAGAGAGTGGAAGCATTATGGGAAAGCAACCAGTGAGCCTGGGAAATAGATATGCTTCCACAGGAAGTAAAAATGAGGATAATCCACCTGAGTGACTGAATAAAAAGCAGAAAGGAGTTATATAGTTAATGAGTCTGTGACAAACAGTCAAAAGGTGATACATGTCCATTTGTTTCAGGTATTTACAATACTGACATATACATTTGTCTGATTTGTCTTCCTTTACATGCAACAAATTGAACTGGGCAGTTCCAAGTATCTTGTCTATCTTAGATATTTTTTTAGCACGTGATGAATTATCACTGCATATACCATGTGTCATCAGCAAGACCCATAGTACAGCTGTCACCCGTGCTGTAGAGGACTATGTGCAGCTATCCCATATTTGGCAAGATAAATTCTATCCTTCGAAGCCAAGAATAGGGAGATTTGCCTTCTAAGGGAGACATAATGGGGAAAAAAACCCAAACAAACAAAAATAATAAAAAAAAAACCACCAAAACAAACAAAACAAGACCACAAAACCAAAAAAAAACCAAGCCCTTGCCATCAAACTTTGATTCTTTAGGGGATTATTTTAGTTACTCCAGACTGAACCCATTTCTAATCTGGGGAAGGAAAAACTCAAGCCTAAGGTCTCAAGTGTTCACTGAATATGGTACAGATATAAATCACCACTGATTAGACATGCATAGTTCTACCTGTCTGTAGGTAATTAACATCATAGTTCCTCTTCTGCCAGGTTTCCTTGGTACAAGTGAAATCTGCTGGTTCACTTGGCTAAGGGCTTTAGCCAAAGTCATTGCCGAGCAGTTATTTTAAATAGACAGCTGCTTCTTCGAATATAACACTTGTGCACTAGAGACAAGTAGCCTTTGAAAGTAAAACCCATTTTCCTAATTCTAGCAGACTAATTATTTTCACCTTTCAACTTATGTTGTTGGTCTTCTCATTTTTTATAGCACAAGGGCTTCAGTCTCAATTATTCTTCAAAAGGTCAACTGTAATTCTTATATGTCCTTTGAATTGTATTTCATAATTTATTCATGCTGAGAATTGCTTCTTTTCTTATGAACTTCAAACTGATGAGCTAAACAAATTCATGAAACTCTACCTTTCACAAGATACAGCCTTTCTAACATGCATATCCAATGAGAAAATGGAGTAGTCTAGGAGACGGATGCAATTGTAGCCATTGTTTTGAAGTGATTCACGTAGTCAGACTGCTACAGATAAGATTTACACTAAAAGTTTTTGAGCCGTTGTATGCCTAACACATGAGGTAATACCCCATTGAAGAGGTCCTCTGAAATTGTTTTCATGTAAAAGTTTGTGCTATCTGATTTGATTTGAGTCTGGATTTTTCTGCTTTCTTGGAAATATTAAATTTCTTTATTTGGTTGAATTTTTCTCTCATGTTGCATTCTCTGTTGCTGTCATCTAAATCCAGCATATTGTAGCACAATATGTTCTACATATTGCACTACAATTGTGTTTAGGAAGCATTCCATGAAAAGGCTATGCCATCAGAAAAGGTAGCAGTAGTCTACTTGCCTTCCTTTTCCAGAGACCAGCACAGCACAATTTTAGGCTAGCAAAAGGTTTTCTAGGGATGGCAACCCACCGCAGTAGACAGACCTTCCCATCCTTCACAAGACTTCATCCTCTTAGCTAAGAAGTCAAAGCATTACTCAAAACCACCTTAAGTTTGCAGTCAAGGGGCTATTTATCTCTGATTGGGCCATGATGAGACTGCTAGCACATTCAATCCCTTCTAGAAGGAAGGGGAAGAAGGTTGCAGAGGGAAAGGGATAAGTCTACACTCATTGACCCGCTGCCAGCTGCCCCACCTACAACTAACATCTATCAACGAACAATGGTACTACTCTTCTTGTGCATCTTTCTCTTCTCAGCTCACCTGTGAAATCTTCAATTGCTCAATTCTCTTATTTTTTAGGCAAGAAGGTCATTAGAAGAAAGGGGAACAATCCTTTATGCAACTTCTTCAGACCATTCTATTCTGCTGCTTTGTATCTCGCTGAACTTTAGTTCCCTCCTTTAAAAGGCATTATGCAAAATAATACAAAAACAAATAAAAATGCTGATCCTGCAGTATTTGTAATAGAGGGAAGACAGAAAATTATAACCTGCTAAATTGAGAGCAACTTTATATCAGGTTGGAGGATGTTGTGAACATTAAGTTTTTGAGACTATTAGTAAAATCAAATCCCTTCTCCCAACTAACTATTCTAAACTATTCTGATGACAAAACAGGGAAGAGCAATTAAGAAAGAAAGAGAGAAAAAGAGAAAGAAAGAAAGGAAGAAAGGAAGAAAGGAAGAAAGAAAGAAAGAAAGAAAGAAAGAAAGAAAGAAAGAAAGAAAGAAAGAAAGAAAGAAAGAAAGAGAGAAAGAAAGAAAGAAAGGAAGGAAGGAAGGAAGGAAGGAAGGAAGGAAGAAAGAAAGAAAGAAAGAGAGAGAGAAAGAAAGAAAGAAAGAAAGAGAAAGAAAGAAAGAGAAAGAAAGAAAGGAAGAAAGGAAGAAAGGAAGAAAGGAAGAAAGGAAGAAAGGAAGAAAGAAAGAAAGAAAGAAAGAAAGAAAGAAAGAAAGAAAGAAAGAAGCCTCAGCAGTAATTCTTTAGTGTCCCTGATGGAAACTATGCACTACCCTGGTTAATTTCAGATGGGTCTGGCACAAAGCAGCTGAAGGACTATATTTCACCCCACCCATTCTGACACTTATTGTGCTATATTTTCTATTTTTTTAAGTGCTCATAAAGAAACCAGCCTATCCGTGGACTCAGATATTGATCTAGTCTCAGTGGCGCTGAGACATCAATTTACTAATCAGTGTCTGCTATGCTTTATATTACCTTTCATTTCTCCCTCTCTGCAGCAAAAATAGCTCAAGGATTTCAGAAGCAGTGCAGGAGGTGACGTTATTATGTATGGTGGCAGAATGAATCGCTCCCTCTGAGGTGTTTCACAGCAATCATTTTCCCAAGCATTTTATTACGAGCAAGTTTTTCCTTTTCAGCAAGATTTTCAAAGTAGGAGTGTGTTGAGTGCAGGGGAAGGAAGGCCCAGTCAGAACTGCTTGTCGGACCTCTGGGGACACGAAAAGCTGAGAGATAAAGCTGAGAAAATTCAGCCTCTTCTCTAGATTAGCAAAATATTTTTGGATGGCTGCCCCTCTCTGCTTACCTGGTCTTCAGCTGGCACTCCTCCAACAGCACTGCAGCAGTCTGCAGATCTGCTGCAGAGGGTTGCTGGTCTGGGTTTCTACAATAGGACTATAGCAGAAAGAAAAAGAGAAAGATCAGAGCCTGACAGCAATACAGAGGAAAAAGAAAGGTCTTGCAATGGCAGCACCTGCCTGAGACTTCGCAGGTCTGAGCTGCAGTCAAGCTCTCTGAAGACCCTGCCATGATTTTGAGGAAATCATCAAGACCCAAGCTGCCGTCTTCCCTATGCAAACAAACCTGTGAGAGTAACTCATGTGGAAATTTACTGAGCCCACCATAAATTTCTCCCAAAAGCAATGTTATTTTGAGTTAGCTCTAAAACCCTCTTCTTCCTCTCCCTCTTACCTTTTCTCTTTATCATAATTTGAAGTGCATACTGGCTGTAACTAGGTGTAACAGAAGCAGATTTCCAGTTCATTTTGTCTCAATGTCTCATGAAAGAAGAAATAGCATATTCATGTCAAAAATGTAAAAATTAAATATAGACTGGTTTTATTCCCCCCTTTTCTTCTCACCTACTGTCACAGAAACCACCCAAAGTTCAAAACCTGTTTAATAGAATCATAGAATCATCTAGTTTGGAAGAGACCCTTGGGATCATCGAGTCCAACCGTCTACCCTACTCTACAAAGTTCTCCCCTACACCATATCCACCAACACCACATCTCAGCAGCTCTTAAACACATCCAGGGATGGTGACTCAGCCACCTCCCTGGGCAGCCTATTGCAATGCCTGACCAATGCTTGAGTTTCAGAAACTCAAGATAAATGCACTCCTGTGCATAAATTAAGCACCCCAGATTGCCACCTGGAACAAACTAATTCGGTCCTATCTCTCCCGAGGAATAAGGAGAAAAAGGAAAGAAAGAAAAGTGTGGTTAAGGCACTCAGTATTTCAGAGGTAGAAGTCCTTCTATTGAACAGAAAGTACCTGATGCTGGGTTTCTTAGGGTATGACAATTGAAGGAATGAAAGTAAAGCCAAACTGTCAGTTACAAAGGCACTGGCAGGAGTTTGGTAGGTGTAGGGTGAGTTTGTTCTCTCTCTAATAGTTCTAATTACACTGCATGCTGAAGAAACATGTCAAAACATAATGTGCATCAGTTAAAGGTTGCCTGCATTTTACTCACTCCGAACTGGCATAGATTTCCTATAGGGATACAGTACTCTAAATTGGCTTCACCAGCTGTAACTTGGAACATCTGTATAGTGTTGCCCCAAAAAACACAGTCAGATATGGCTACAGTCAGTCGTTTGACATGAGAACAGAAAGGAGGGAGTGGCAAAATGAAGAATCTGTTGATCACAGTGTGTTATCAATTCCATATGGAGGATAACGCAACATTATCTTCATTTTGGGCATTCAAAGAGCAAGCAAGAGAAGGGACCTGTAGTCAACCCTATTCAGAGTTTTAGCAGTTTCATAAAAACAGCTCAGCTTCATAAGTAATTTTTTTATTAATTTTATATGCTAATTTTGTAAATGAATGGTGAAAAATCATATTTGGAGCACAACCCAGCTCCAAATAGTCACTCACTTCACAATCAAGGGGCTAGAATAACTGGAAGAGTGGGCCAGTCACATCTCCTCTAGCCTAACACAGAGCTGCAGGACAAATCCTTAATGACAGAAATGTGAGGATATATTGACAAATGCAAAAATTTGAAAGCAGTGTACTGGAGATTTACAGAAAAGGTAAAACACTGTCACAACTCAAAGAATAGCAGTATCTTACTGAGTTTTGCAGATAGCCTTCAGCTAGCAGCTGCTCAACTATCACTTGTATTCAATGCGATGCAGTAAGTTCCATGTTACATGTTGTGGGACTCTAAAAATAGAACTTTGCCTCAAACCTTGCTTGTGCGCTCTTTGCAGAGGGATGTGCAGGATAGGGGGTCAGTTTCCAGTGCCTCTGTTGCTGGGGGGACTGTGCTGACCTTGCTGTTGTTGCTGGAGCTTTTGCTATCAAGGTCACCTGCGCAAGCTGGAAGGTTTAAGTAAAGGACACTGAGGGACAGACGCATAAAAACTCCCATGTGAGCCTCGAGCCTTCACCGTGCACGTGCCAACCCCACCAAACCCTAGAAATGCCCCAGTACGCCTTGCATGCAGATGATGGACAGCCCAACTATGCTCCATATGCAGATAACCACCTTCTAGAACTGCCCCACTGTGCTTCGCATTCAAATGAGGGAACACCAAAAGCATAAAAGATGGCCAGACAGGCTAAGAGGATGGCTCAGAGCTCCCACCACCTATAGTACACTGGATAGAAGAACCAATAAGATGTAGCTGGATCCACAGGTGATGACTATACTTTCCCTTTCCTGTCTTTCTCTCTCTTTCTATTTCCTTTGGGAGCACACAAATTGTTGTTAAATAAATAGTTTTGGTGAGTTTTCAACATCTGGCCTCGTTTGGGCCTTAATTCCAACTAGGTGATTGAAAACTTTACATTTATGTCTGTGGCCTGGTCACAACACCTGTGACTTATATGTCATTTACCAGGTTAGATATTCCACACTTCCATTTTAAATCACAAATATTCAACAGATTCAGAGCTACCCTACCAACAGGTTCAGAGACAGCAGTTCAGAGAGCTGAGGACTTAGAAAACTAATTTTCTGATTTGTTTTGGGCTTTGTTAAGATTCTTCCAGCAGATTTGTTTCCCATCTCTCATGAATGGTGTTAACCAAACAAGACACAGATATTTGAAGTAGGCCAAGTTAAGAAGTGACAATGACTTACACACCACAGGGTAAGATTGCTCTGTCTATCATTTGCTTATCAGCTAGCTCCAGTATTATTTAACAGGATTAAGAAGATCTTTAAGGGTCAGAGGAGTGTAATAGAAATACAACAGACTCCACAGTGAAGATTTCTGAAAAAGACAGTCAGTCACAGCAGATGCTTTTACAACCTTTTACTCTTTATTGCTCTAATATACAGACCCCCCAAAAAAAAAGACTCAGTTGTCACTGTTGAAGTCAGGAGCAATGAGATTCAGGAGAGCCCCCACCATGTTTAGCATGCTGTTCTTCATCTATGAAACACTTAGAAACAATAGAAGTTTCCACTGACTTTGTAGAGAAACATCGAAGGGAGCTTTCTTCTCCCACTTGTCTTTTTCTATCTCATTGTAACCATTGAAACAATATACAAAAAGTTTCTTCAAAATCTCTGTTGGCTGTCAAGTCTATTCTTGGCTGTTCAGAAATAGAAGTAAAAATGTGGGTGGTTAGTGCTGAAAAAATACAAGCAAGGTGTTTTTAAATTTAAATAAGAAACAACCAAAAAAAAGTAATTTTAATATGCAAGAAGTGATGAAAGAAAGAAGTATTATCTCATTACTGAATTATTTTCTCTTGGATTTTTTCACCTTGTGTCACTCATTTCTTCTTCAATAAGACATACAAAAAACTGCGTCAAGAGTGAATTAATATAATGTACCAGCTGACCAGCAACAACATTAAAAGATGCCTTTTGTAGGAGAACCATTTAAACACAAATCTTTTAGAAGGCTTAAGTATACAGGTTACCATAATAAATATAAGAAGTAGCATGTGATAATGAGAAAACGAGATATCATCTGGGACTTCCCATAGGCAAATGTTAAAAAGAAACAGCTGGGGTGCCAAGCAGCCAATTAAGAATATTAATTTTTACTTAGCTAGAGGTAAGATCATACAATAATATCCAATTATCACATAAAAAGATATTTTAGTTACAGAGATTATACAATCTGCATTATCTGTTCTGTTACATTGAATGTGCTACTTCATCCAATTTGTTACATAATCTGCTATTCTTCTATATATGACGATAGCAAAAGAAGCATCCAACACCCTCATTGAGTTCCTCTGCACTTGGAACTATGTACACACAGTAATTCCCATCAGGAGGAACCTACACATTTCTTCAAAGTCATGGACATTGGAAAAGTTAACTACATCTCCTGTCATAGCAGATGGCTTTGCTAGAGAGAATCTCTCCTTCCTCTCTAAAGAAACAGTCTTGGTTTTACCAATCCATTTGCCTATGGATTTTATATTTATTTTCAGTTTTCATTCTGGGTCTCAGTGGTAAACACTTACATATATTTCCTGCATATACTTCATTGTAGCATAGGAATTTGCCATACGGCATCAAAATTGCTTGACCTTTTACACACTCATTGTATTACATGATTAAGCTGATGGTTAAATTATTTATTTTCTTTCTAGTGGATTTTTTAATCTCTTGTAATTTCCCAACTCACTTCTGTGACGCGATGCTTACCTCAAATGCATTCATTTCCCCCCAAGCTGAGGCGAAAGCTCACAGTGAGACTTAATGTGAGAAACATATGATGAGTTTGTATCCGGTTAGTTATTTGTTGTATACATGTGGAATCACACACAAGAATAAGTCAGTTAAGATCACATAAAGTTACTAGCTACAAATCCAACAAATAATGGAGCTTTCCTCTCAAAAGCCTACTGCTAAATTCACCTCGGATTAGATTTACAGGAAGGTGATGTATCCCAAGTACTTTCTAGTGTGGGAGAAAATGGTAGTTTAATCCACAAAACCAAGATCAAATGTTTGCAAAATACTGATGCTGTAATTAAGATACTCTACAGGGCTCAGAAAAAAATTTAAGTTACTAGTTTTGAATGTAGTTCATGAGATATTTTGCTACACAAACTGTAGAACATTTAGCTTATAACTAGAACGTACTGTTCAAATATAGTTTAAACTGAATTTTAAACAAGGAGATTATGGTGCAAAGTAGGAGCTCCAAGAGACAGGACAGAAAACAAAATCCTGTTCTTTGTTTTTTCCAGCACAGACATGACTCCACCCAAACTTCCATCCACCCTGAAAATCTGTATCCACCCAAATATAAAAGGCTCTGGAACTAAACACACTGGCACAGAATTTACATTGCCTGACAAACATATCCTGCTCAGTGTCAGATTACTGCCTGAATAAAAGAGGCATTACGGTTTCATTCAAAGATATTGAAAAAGGGTAAAGGAAGGGCCACCATGGGAGGGAGATTTTATGTATCTATCACTTTCATCCTGTGGGATATTTTTTCTCTTCTCTTGCTGCTGCCTGGTGCCAGCAGTCGGAGTTACATACCATCACTGGTGACAAAAGACATGCCTACTTCTTTCTAGCACTGGCAAGCCATTAAGACAGATTGGTTGGAAATAACAGGAGCATATACCATTAAATGCTTCCTGCATCCCCTAGGCAGAATCATTTCTTTCTGTAATTAAAGCCAAGAATAAAGGCTGGAACCCTGTTCATAGTTGTGTTAGACTAGGGGACTGACTGAAATTAAAAAAGTCATCTAATGAACTACACACCAGATAGTGGCAATGACCAACACTTTTTAAGCACCTGCATTTCTCTTCCTACCTTTGATAACATTTCTTACAAATTCAGAGTTTTGACTGTCATGGCTGGAGTTCAGTCCTGACAACTACCTTTGTTACTGCAAGCCTCCCACGCTACACTGCTTCAATTTAGGAGGAGGAAGCAATGCAGAAAGCCGTCTCTTCCCACTCAGGCAGCTGATTACATCATGGCAAAATATTTCCTATGCCAAAACAGCCAGAGTGTTCAATATACTGGTAAGCAGCATTTCTTAAGAGAAATGTCATTGCCTTCAGAGCCCCTGTAATCAGTGCAGCTTTCTTGTGGCTAGGGAGCAAACCATTGTTTCATTGTGCGTTTTTTCTTTGTGGGTTTTTTTTTTCTTTAAATAGACAATATATCAAGTGTCTGTGTCTCAATGTCCACAAACAGAAATATCACAAAATGAAGATATCAACCAAAGCAGAGAGTTTTTCCTCGAAAGCCTTCAATAAGCTTCTGCTTCTCCTTATTTCCAACCTATAAAACAAGAATTGTGTACTTAAGAAATTTGGACAAAACCAAAACTTTGACTCAAAACTCTTTGGCAAAGAGCTTTGCCATGGGACTTGGGTTTGTCTGAAAACCTAATTCAAGTGCAGGTGACAATTTTATTTTTTTTGACTCTACCACCTTACACACAAATCAGATTAACATGCATCTGTCATCTCTCTTTGAGGCAGGTCATCAGCGAAATTTATTTTCCAGAATTTTTTATAATATCTAGACAGAACCATTCATAAAGCAAGCCATCGCACCAAGGACTCCTTCATTAGCAGTAATTATGCAAACCAGCATGCCACTTAAGAGACTGAGATTTTCAGGTGGGTAGCCTGCAATGCAGGAAAGAGTTCATTAATTTCTTAACACTGATTAGCATTCTGCTTCTGTCTTAGAAAGCATAGTAGATTTACAGATTCATCCTTGCCTTAATTATTATTTTGCCTGGTTTCGTAACTCAAATAATCAAATTAGGCCTACAGAAAATTTTCCCGGGCACAGATCTCCCTACATTTCTGTAAATAATTCCAGCGCATACGATTACTCAATGTCTCTTTTTTAATTACTTATGTCCATTTGCATTATGTGATATTATTCATTGTATGTAGTAACTAATCAAACTAGATTCCTGAGACAGACAGGCACACTTTCTTTGTAATAGGCAGCTGTTTCATAAACACTGTTATGTGCAAGCACAGTCTTCATTAAAATCTGGCATACTTCTGAAAACCCATTTCGGTACCCCTGCACCTATCACCTGTATACCATTGCCAGTGGCTGAGTTCTTGGGCATTCCTGAACCGCAGCCCTGGGGCTGTGGCACAACACCCCCAGGTCAGCTCCCAAGTCCACTGGTCAACAGCATGACTTCACATCTGTGCTGCTTTTGGACCAGGTGGTCAGCACCACTGTGGGCAGCTCTGAACTCTGTCCCATGGTAAGACTACATTCTCTCACACAAAAAGTTCAGAAAAAAATCTCACTCTTAAAATGCTCAGATGTTTGGTATGCCCCTGGTAAGGCCTGAATTTTTTTGAAGTCATGTCTTCATAAACCCTTGCTGTCAAGGGATTGGCTTACAGGTAAAAAATGAGTAAACCACCATGTGCTCCCCTATAGCTTAACAGAAACCAACTCTTTCCATTTCAGTCTTGCATGTAATGCAAAATGCTTTTTTTAATTGCCAGAATAAAACACATGATTCTGAGCTGGGTCTAAAACTTTTGCCTCTTCATGAAAATTTCCTCTTCCCAGTGGGGAAAAAAAGGAAATACTAGTATTAACATTTCAGAAAAGAAATGCATACAGATGGTAAAAACTAGATCTATTTAATTCATAATGGAATCAACTTCACATAGGAGCAAAGATATTTAGAGTGGTCTCCTAGAGGTCCTTCTGAGTTTATGATGGTAATAGTCTCTGTTGTAAACAGACTCTAATTTTATGAAATGATACCTAATACAACTGTCAAAATTCTATTCATTCCCCACTTTTCCATGAAGCAAAGGCATCTCAGCTTGATCCAAATTAACAATGTCAGAAAATCAAAAACTGACATATTTTCATTCTCTTTCAAGAAACAGCAGTGGAGAAATGAGATATGCTTGTAGAAAAGTTCACAGGTATTTTTTCAAGCTTTTTTTTGAGCTTTGGTTCTACCTGAAGAAAACAGGAGCAAGAGTGACAAAAAGGATGCAAACATTGGTATCAATGTTAAATAAAAAAATAATTTCAGTAGACAGAAGTTGAATATAATGTTAACTGCAGGTTTTTTTGTTTCCCTTGTGCAGGCAGCAATACCACTTCACTGAATGAATCTGCTACTGACTTTCTGAAGTGTGAATTTTATTTTTTAGATTGAATTGTTTTTGAAACTTGATTCTGGGTTGAGACCCTGAGATTTAGAATCTGCTTGGGAATATTACATTGCAAAAGTTGCTTAGTGAACGTATGGTTTCTGAAGTCAATGGGAAATGTAAATAAGCCACAGAGCCCCCCTTTATAGAATGATCAAAGAGGCAGCAAAGCAAATGCAGTTATGACACCTTGTGGGGGCTGATTTCAGGGAGGCTATTTCAGATGCCTTTTTTTTTCACCAGTCAGTGCCATAAATATTTCTCTTCCACCATGAATAGTTTTGCTCAAGAACACACTTCAGCCATGTGACCTTTTGTCTTTTTACGGTGTGAAACATTTCACTCATGTTTTTGGAGAAGAAAATGCTTGCTCAGCTAAACAGAATCTTCTTTCCTCTTCTCTCAGGACATTAGAAACTTGTGTTATCTATTTCAAAAACAACACTCATTTTAATTCAATGTTCTGGTCAAGGCCATGAATGTAATGCTATATTCTTGACAAACCTTGTTTAGAAACATATGTTTCATTCCATATGCTTTTATTGAATGTAATCTCATTGTTCAGAAGCACAGTGTCAACACAAACACAAGAAAAGCCTTTTCCCATCTTGTATAGCAACACAGAACAATTGTTTGTGTAAATATTTACAGATTAAGTGCTTACAAGCTATTAACACGTTTCTAATTTCATTTCTTTTAGATTACATAGATAATCCCAACCAAATGGATAAAAAAATATTTGGGTTAATATACATTCAGGATCAACTAAGACAAAAAAAAAAATTCAGCACCTGCTTCATTCTTTTCATTGACTTACCTGCCTCTGCATTCAGAGTAGGTGGTTGGAGATATATGGCAGTAGATTACAGATGGAAATCTTTCACCTCCAGCAATCCTGGCTTCCCAAGGCCAGATAGATAGATAAAAAATGTCCATAAATTACTTAGAAGCTTAATTTGAATTGATTTTTCAGAGTAAAAGACTCCTAAGGGATATTTTCAAACTGTTACTAGAATCCAAAGTCATCCAAATGTTTCCAGAAAAGTTGCCCAGGATTTCCATTAAATGCAGATTTTTAGATAAGACTGTATGAGATAGTAGAAATCATTACTAAATTTTATGTAGTCTTTTGTACTTCAATTTCCAAGTTTCAAAGAACCATATTTAACTGAAAAATTGTATCGGATGACCTTTTGTTGAGAGCACAGTGAAGGTGAAA